>QGSO01000629.1:0-47751 GCA_011037825.1 Carya cathayensis
ATCCGCAATTCAACATGGATCATTCCTAAATCTAGACTTAAAATCAGCAAACGGCTATCACTTAAAATTTTGTACTGAAAATGACCTTAAATCTGCTAATAATCTGTTCCCAAAAGTTTCCGGAACATAAAGCCTCAACTTCAATCGAATTCAATACCAATAAATAAACTATTGTTTCCAACACCTCGATGGATCTATTTCTTCCAAATCAATAAAAATCTTTTCCTAAAATCTATTACTACAACCTCGAGTTAACATAATCATTTTCTGAACTAAGTCGATATCTACAATCCTCAAAGAAGTATACGAGCTAGATCATTACCTTCCATTCTCAAAGAAATGTACTCCAGAAAAAATTTCATATCAATAACTCAACTCTAATCAACCCTATTTTAATGGTTACAAACTAATCAATTTCCAGAGTAGATCACGCTAGCACACCAAGTCTGTAAAACTAAGAACTCAACTCTTATTATAAATTGGTCCTTCAACTCTGCAATTCTAAAACCTTAAATCAAATAAGAATAATTCATGGAATTTCTAAGATCAATGAAATTACACCCCATAATAGAATAATCGACTCCCAAAGCTTTTAAAATCTAAAACATTAACGGATAATAAATCATTTTCTGAAATCCTCAAAATTGATGGCTTTAATCCAAAACATTCACATTAAAAACTTGAAAATTTTAAAGCCCCAATTGCCACCAAATTGCTCATCTGAATCAGCGAAATTTTTAAAACTTGAAATTTAATTATTTCCCCCAAAGCTTGTCGAACCTAACACCTTAATTACCAAAATCTTATTTCCTAAAATCTACAAGGCCTTAAACCTTAGATAAAATTCTCCTAAACCAATCCTTAAAGTTCGTTGAACCTACACTCTCATATTCTATAGCCTCATTACATAAATTCTACAAAACCTAAGAACTCAATCATCTTAAGCGACTTAAAGCTAACTCCCCTCCTTAATTGCAACTTGCATTCCTACTCCCAAGAGATCGCCTAACCCATGTCGTTCCCTTCTAGCCACAATATTATAAAAGTAACCCACCTCTATAAAATTCAACCCTACTACACTAAGTATTTATTCCAACCAACGACATTTTCGATAGTACCGTCCTCCTGCCATATCATAATCCTCAACCCCACTTTTTAACTCCGGACAAAACAAAACAAAACAACTTAAAACAAAATAAATAAAACAATTAAAACAACATCCTTTCAATTCAAATAAGATCAACTCAATCAAACCAAATCAAACGGAATTAAATAAAATAAATTCAAATCAAATCAAATCGAATCAAGTTAAAGAAAAACAATTCAACTTAAATAAATAAAATAATTTTAACACAAGCTTTTAAAACTTTCTGGTACTCCACCTATGGGACATATGGTTTTACCCAGAGCCGAACTGCTCTGATACCATCTGTGACGCCCCCAACTCCCACGTACGTCCACGTGGAAATCGAGACGTTGGGATGATGACAACACAGGTCACACATCTCATCGCCAAGTGCCAAGTATCGCCAAGTGCCAAGTGTGTGTGTACATGCAATATGTGTACAAATAAAATAACGCAGCGGATAATAGAGTCATATAAGTAAGTACCAGAATTTTTTTGTTTAATTACAAACCAGCTTAAAACATGCATAAATAAAATATTATATATTTAACACTATCTCAAATCCAAATACATATCATAAAAACAACCACCAATATTATACATAATTAAGCACTCCAAATCAATACTCCGGCGGAGCCGCCTCCTCAGGCTCAGCCTCCTCCTCTTCTACCTCTGCATCAAAATCTACGGTACCAAAATGGTGCCGCAGGTAAGTAATATTCCAAACGCCACAAGAAATCATTCCTCACCATTATCCCAGATAATAGCCCAAAAACCAATCTCGTCATTTTACCAGAAAATGGCCTATTAACCAAACCATCAGAGCACTGTAGGCGGGAATCGCAGGTGGGACTCTACCACCATCCCTGCTCACTACCATCCCTACGCGTGCACCGTAGGCGGGAATCACAGGCGGGACTCTACCACCATCCCTACTTACCACCATCCCTACCCCGCGTGCATCGTAGGTGGGAATCGCAGGCGGGACTCTACCACCATCCCTGCTCACCACCATCCCTACACGTGCCTCTGACTCAAACCAATCAGTCCAATCGTTCACATATACCAATAAAAAATTTCTCGCTTGAAAACCCAGTTTTCAATATATAACACAAACACATGCATATGCGTGCGCAATGCAATGCAAATAAAATTACACAATTTAACCAACACTTTCCAAACATCCATAGCAACCAAACAAACAACTACGTCCTCAAATCCATCCGACTCCCGACTCCTTGGACTCAGTCTGGAATAACCAACCAGTCACAAATAATTATTGTAAGAGCAAAAATATATTTAAATCTAAAATGAAGTTTGGAAAATACTTACAGCGCTATATATTAATTTTCGAAGGATCGGCGAGCGGCGAAGAAAAAGCAACGTAACAGTGANTAACACTTTCCAAACATCCATAGCAACCAAACAAACAACTACGTCCTCAAATCCATCCGACTCCCGACTCCTCGGACTCAGTCTGCAATAACCAACCAGTCACAAATAATTATTGTAAGAGCAAAAATATATTTAAATCTAAAATGAAGTTTGGAAAATACTTACAGTGCTATATATTAATTTTCGAAGGATCGGCGAGCGGCAAAGAAAAAGCAACGTAACAGTGAAAATACACTGTGGCCGTGGGTTGTAAAATACCCGCTTTATTTTGTAAAGGTTAATATATTTTTATCTTGTGGCGTTTGGAATATTACTTACCTGCGGCACCATTTTGGTACCGTAGATTTTGATGCAAAGGTAGAAGAGGTGGAGGCTGAGCCTGAGGAGGCGGCTCCGCCAGAGTATTGATTTGGAGTGCTTAATTATGTATAATATTGGTGGTTGTTTTTATGATATATATTTGGATTTGAGATAGTGTTGAACATGTAATATTTTATTTACGCGTGTTTTAAGCTGGTTTGTAATTAAACAAAAAATTCTGGTACTTAGTTATATGACTCTATTATCCACTACGTTATTTTATTTGTACACATATTGCATGTACACAAACACTTGGCACTTGGCGATGAGATGTAATATTTTATTTACATATGTTTTAAGCTGGTTTGTAATTAAACAAAAAATTATGGTACTTAGTTATATGACTCTATTATCCGCTGCATTATTTTATTTGTACACATATTGCATGTGTGCACACACTTGACACTTGGCGATGAGATGTGTGACCCATGTTATCATCATCCTGACGTCTCGATTTCCACGTGGTCGTACGTGGGAGTTGGATGCGTCACCATAATTTTTTAATTAAATGTTTTTTAATTATATTTTAAGTATTAATCTATTTAATTAGAGTACTTATATAGAATTAATTATACAATATAATTCTTTAATTAAATATTGTATAAGTATATTTTAAGTCTTAATCATCTTAATTAGAGTACTTAAATATTTTCAAATATTTAATTATAAGTTTTTAATTAAATATTTTTTAATTATATTTTAAGTATTAATCTATTTAATTAGAGTACTTAAATATTTTCAATAATTCATTATAATTATTTAATTAAATATTTTATAAGAATATTTAGAGTATTAATCTATTTAATTAGAGTAGTTAAATATTTTCACTAATACATTATAATTCTTTAATTAAATATTTTATAATTATATTTTAAGTATTAATCTATTTAATTACAGTACTTAAATATTTACAATTATACATTATAATTATATTATAAATATCTATTTAATTGATACTGTTCGAACAAATACTCAAAATATTTGAACGGAATTCTGGTCGAGTCAGATTCCGTTCGAACTGAGTAAATTCAATTCGAACGGTATTTAGAGTGTTCGAATGGGACCAAATAAGAAACTAGTCACGAAACATAGTAAAAAACTGAACCACAAAACACAATTTTCACATACATGATGGCATATTTCAATACAATACATTGAAAACTATATGATTATCCCTAAATATGATTATTAAATAACTTAGAAAACAATAAAAACTTACCTCTAATTTTTGCAATTCAATAAAAATATCAATCCACAATACCTATATATGCATAAAACACATTGAATTGCTATTCTATCCCAACAAATAAATGCAACAAATACCATGATACTTGTAAACGAAAATCAGAATGAAAAATAACAAAAAAAAAAAAACATATTACCTCTTGTCCTTGTCCTTTCTCTCTCAAGAATCTCTTATCTCTCACTGCTTTCAAGCTCTCTCTCTCCACAATACTCTCTCAAAGCCTCTGCCACGCTCTCTCTCCCTCTCTCAAACTTCAATCCGAGTGAAAATGAAGTGAAATGATTGGGTTAATAATATGTGAATTTACGTTTGAACGGATTTTTTAGAAGTTCAAACTCGAAAATAAAAAAACCGCGAATTTTTCCCTTCGAATTGAATTTTAATCATTCGAACTAAAGATGATATTTGGCAGCCCTTATTCGAACGGATTGAAATCCATTCGAATAAACAATTGCCAAACACTGCAGCACAACATCATCATTCCTCTAATTCACTTTAATTAGATTATATAATTATTTTATAGATCAACAGTATACTAATGGCAAGTAGCAACAGAAGAAAATGTTCCCGACCCCAGACAGGCCAAAGTAGCAAAGCAGCTCACATTCTCAGCCGGCCGTGAGGCCTCCACTAGTTGAGCGGGAGATCATTCTGGATGACTTCCGTGATCTCACTTGGGAGGGACGGAGCATACATGACATCATCATCGATCGTGGATGGACCCCGATTTGTCGGCATAGGGGCACAGCATATACTGAGATGGTTGATGAGTTTTGCCACGCCATGGGAGAGCAGTCTGGTGATGCTCTGTGCTACAAATAGTAGTCCGGGGAGTGAGTATTATCTACTCTCCCCGTGTTATTGCTGAGTTTCTTGATCTGCAGCAGGAGCCCGGTGCATATCTTGCAGCAGGAGCCCGGTGCATATCTTGCAGCAGCAGCGAGAGCAGCGATTGCACAATCTGGAGAGGACACACCAGTCGCATCCTCATCGCCAGCGCCAGATGTACAAATCGCAGAGTTGGATGCTGGCTTTGATGATAGTGAGAGCAGCGATGAGGTACCTAATGATGGTCTCACAGACGATCAGGTTCGTGACCTAGTGCGAGATCCTTTGGCTCCTCCATATGATGGCAGTAAAGTGATCTGATAGGCCAACTGTATAGCATTTTTCAGAATGCTTAATCTGATTCTGGGGTATAACATTGATCCGAAAAAACACAAGACTGATTTTGGGATCGAGCGAGCTAGGTTTTTGTTTCAGTTAGCACAGGGGGAGCCGATTGATCTGGCATTATATTTCTTCCTCTGCATTCGAACAGAGTCACGCTATTCAGGTGGAGGTAGTATACCATTTGCACTGCTGATATCTAACCTCCTACTCCAATCGGGGGTTACAGTGACTTCGACTGAGCAGAGGTTGCCACAAATGGGGCTCGTTAACAAGATCACATTCAGTAAGAGCAAGGGTTCTTGCCGAAGACTCATGCAGTACAGGATCAACCTTCGCCTACTGATCCAGCTTCTACTGCTACTGCCCTTGTTGAGAGACACTCCGAATGAGGTACAAGCTATATATATTGGCGGAGCACCGCCAAATTATATTGAGGGACTTCATTTAGCCCATCATGGAAAAGTTTAAGGACCTGGAATGATGCTTACATACCTTACAGGAGCATTTTGATTTACTTAATAAATAGGTATTGCTAGTTATTATTTTACTTTTTTTATCTTGTATAGAACGTCTAACTTCTTTTGGGATGTAATTAATGTATGGTTTTTATTTTTAGTGTTTCTTAGCCTCTTTATTGTTAATTATATTTTCTTCTCATTATACTTAATGTTCACGATAATTGAAAAAATGACACTATCTTTAAAGTAATATTTATTTAACTAAAATATTTTTAAATTAATTACATAAAATTAATTTATGAATTTGTAAATATTTTAATTCATTGTAAATCATAATATATAATATATAGACATTTTTATTTACTTTGAAAATGATAAAAAATTAATAGAAAAAATATGTATTATTACAATTTTAACAATAAATCTTTTCAATTGAATAATACCGTTCGAACAAGGTAATACTCATTCGAACCAATTATATTGCATTCGAATTAATTAATTATCTGTTCTTATTAAATTTTATTAGTTCGAACGGTTTAGATTTTTGGAGACGATCTAATTCGTCTCANAAACTATTAGACCCTGAGTTATTTTTTCCCTTTTCTGCAACCTTCGTTTCCCCTATTATGTCATAACTTGGACTATTTAATTGGATGCATGGTATATTTTGTAGTTTGTTTAAGCATATTCATGGATTCACATGCATGAATATTCATGGATGCATATTCATGGCCTCTTTGTTGCGAGATAACTCAATTTTATGTTGTACCATTGGCATCCAGCATATATAATCTTGCCAATCTAATGAATCTTTACGCTTTTTTTTTATCATGGGGTCCTTGACTAATGGAAAATATACCTAAAAGCAAACCATTACATCATATTAGACATTATTAAAACTCAAGTTTTTTCTTCGAAGCATGCAAGTGTTAATTAGGCTGTGATTAATATCATATTGGGTCCTTTGCAGTGTTTTGGATCTGTCGGGGAAGGGGGACTGTTATTAGGTAGTGATGATGGTGTTATAGTGGCCATTAATTCACAAGTGTTAATGGAGCCCAATCGATATGGCAGGGTAATCCTCACCCGGATGGTCATATTGCAGTTTGTGGTACTTTCCACAAAAGGTAATCGGGGTTTGGGTGGGGTTTTGCAACCATTTGATGTTTGACTCCTTTCTTACGCATGCTGTCAATATTTACACCATTCTGAGCCTCAGTTATTAATATATTTGATATAAATTAGACCGGATGTGGATGCTCTTATTTAACATTATTATGATTTGCATGTTGTTTAGTTGTTGTTTTATGTTATGTTGTAATACAATTATAATGTGAAAACTAATCAAACTTAGCTGTGATGATATTTTAGACTTGGCACGCATAAATGAAATTTAGGGTCATTTCCTCAATGGCTAGGTAACCCGAACGGCCAACAAGTAGTGGCAACCGGTTGTTGTAGCCATGAGTGGGTGGCCAAATTTCCATGATATCATCATTCGGTTTCTGAGCCGATGACCTCGACTAAACCCCAAACTTCAAAGTGACGTGTCTAACATTTCAATATTTTTTTAGAGATGGATTCACAAGACACTGGACATACGTACTTTACCAACCTCTTTAGTCAAGATCCTCAACTCGACCCTACTTACGGTGGGCAAAGTGGATCCTCTCCTATGACCCTTGGTGACTCTCCACCCCTACCCCCTAATGAGCCTATCGGCATTAGGAAATCAGTCAGGGGTGCGAACTCCACCTTCGAAGAAGACAAGTTACTTGTCTCTGCATGGCTTAACTGTAGCCTTGATGCTGTCCAAGGTACAGACCAAAAACACTCCCAACTTTGGAAAAATTTTTCTGAATACTTCCAGCAATTTAAAGAAACCACAAATGAAAGGACCATAAAGTCTTTAATACATCAGTGGTCGGTTATTCAAAAGGCAACAAACAAATTTTGTGCAAAATTAGCCCCGGTTGAAGGGTTGAATCAAAGTGGCATGATTGAGCAAGTCAAGGTAGAATTTCCACACTCTTACTTGAATTACCTCAAAATTTATTCTTTCCTACATTGGTTTAACATGGAATTTTTTGTTTACATGTAAGTTTGACAAGGCCAAGGTTATGTACCAATCGCTAGAGAAATGCTCATTCCAGTTCGAGCATTGTTGGCACCTGTTGAAGGACCAATCTAAGTAAATTTGGCACGCCACAAAAGAGGATCCAAAGCGAAGGAAGACAATGTCCCCATCTCCGACCCCAACTCGATGTTTTGGCACTATAGTTGATTCAGTGTTTGATATCGAGGTGCATAATGTGATGGAGAATGAAGTTATCGAATTGGACCGACCAATTGGAAGGAAAGCTGAGAAAGGAAAACGAAAGACCCAAGGCAGGCAAGCAGAGGAAAATTTCCAACTCAGGAAGATGAAGTATACTCTTTTGAAGGAGTCAGGCGCTCAGGAGAAAGATTTTTATCTCCTTAAGGCCGAGAAGATGGAGTATGACAAGGAGACAGAGAAAAAAAAATTACGTTTTGAGGATGAAAGACTGAGGTTGGAGGCCGGGAAAATGATAATTGATCGAGAAAAAGAACAAAGTAAAATCCATCAAGAGAAAGAAAGACTGAGGTTGGAGGCTGAGAAAGTGGAGCTCGCGAAGAAGGAATCAGATCAGCGCATTATGATGATGGATGTGAGTGTCATGCCAGAAATGCAGTGGCTATATTTCCAGCAACTCCAGAGGGAAATCATGGCGAGACGCAATCATGCAGCATATTTGGACTGATTGAATACGGTTGTATTTCTTATTTTATGTTTCAGACAATGATATATGTGTAAAAAGTAATGTAAATATTTTTTTGTACTTTTGATGATAGTGTAAATTGATATTTTTGTGCAAGTAAATTGGTCATTACAATTTCAGAAACAATTATAAATTACCTCAAATATAGTCCACTATTATACTCAAAGAAATACAAGGCCAAACTTGATTACCATTAATATAGTCACTACTAACATTAAGGAAATACAAATGTAAAGCAGATTAACTCAAACATAGTTTAAAATAACATGAAGGAAATAATAAAATATAATGCGACCCCGACTAATGTTGGAAATATAATAGCCATTGATATTTAATTAGATATTCTTGAAACTGATGATGTGCCGAGCTGTCTCTAATATGATGATGACGCTGGATGAAGTCCGTAAGCTCAATTGAATGATTGCGCGACAATTCCGGGAGATCATCATCAAGTTGACCATACTCAATGTTCAGACTCTCACTATCATCACGCTCGTCTTTAATGATCATATTATGTAGAATAACACATGCTTTCATTATATTTGTTAGTTCCTTCACTTTGAACATTCGGAAAGGTCCACGAATGATAGCAAATCGTTGTTGAAGTACTCCAAATGCACGCTCGACATCTTTTCTTGCGAATTCTTGTGCTTTCACAAAAAGCTTATTCTTATTCCCTCGTGGTGATGGAATCGTCTTCACAAAAATTCACCACTTGGGATAAATACCGTCCGAAAGGTAATATCCCATAGTGTAGTCGTTGCCATTGATAGTGTAATTGACTGGAGGAGCACGTCCTTGGGCAAGTTTCGTAAAAATAAAAGATCTCTCTAGCACATTATTGTCGTTATGTGAACTGGACATACCAAAAAATGCATGCCATATCTAGAGATCATATGAAGCAACTACTTCTAAAATAATAGTTGGTTCACGGATGTAGCCGGAGTATATACCTTTCCAGGCTGCGGGACAATTTTTTCACTTCTAATACATGCAATCAATGCTTCCCAGCATTCCTGGGAATCCCCGTTGTTCACTAACCACAAGCAATCGGGCTATATCATTAGCATTTGGAGACCGCAGATATTCATCTGAAAAAATACTTACTATTGTCTCAGAAACTTTTTTGAGGCTCTCAATTGTGGTGCTTTCACCAATACGTATACTCCAGTAACCCCATATGCTAGCATTCTAAGTGCTGCGGTTATTTTTTGCATAGAAGATAAACCGAGTCTTTCGGTATTATCTCTTCTTTGGATGAAGTACGACTCGTAAGACTCTACCTCATTTAGAATACGAAGAAATAGGGGACAGCTCATCCGAAATCTCATTCGAAATAGATTCGAGGGATATACTGGATTTTCAGCGAAATAATAACGAAATAGGCGCTCGTGCCCCTGAATATGATCATGCCGAATAAACTTACGACGTTGGATATTGCCACGATGCCTCGATGACTGTCCATCGGCCTCCTCATTATGAACATCGTTATCATCTTCAGAGGATACGTATGTCAACAATTTACGAAAGAAGGTACGAGCCATTTGATGAAGGGAGTGGGAGATCAAATGATACAATAGAATTTCAGTTCTATAGATGAAATGAGACTTGAGTTTGTGGGAATGTGAATACTAGCAATATGCATATTTATAGAGGAAAAAGTTATCGTTACATATAGGACAAAAAATGTTACCGTTTGAAAGAAAACAAAAAAAGTTACCGTTGGAGAAAAGACAAAAAATATTACAGTTGGAGAAAGGACAAAATATTACTGTTAAGGGGAAAATGAGTGGATTGGCATATTCTTGTGAAAACCTATGTAAAATAGTGTTGTAACAAGTGTTGAAGCAAAAAGGCTTGAAGTGTGCTCATTATTGGTCAAAACAGATGGCTTCGCTCGACTCTCGCTCAACATGGCACTCAAGCGAACTCAGGCAGAGTTGAATGCTCGACCCTCGCTCGACATGCCGCTCGAGTGAACTCAGGCAAAGTTGAATGCTCGACACTCGCTCGACACTGAGATCGAGCGAACTCAGGCAGGTTGGAAGGCTCGATACTCGCTCAACACTGAGCTTGAGCGAACTCAGTCAGAATGTGTCGCTCGACTTTCGCCCGACACTTCACTCGAGCCAATGTTCCAGATCACTTAAAATTTAGGGTTTTGAAGCGCCTCCTTTGATGGGACTATAAATAGAACAACTTCTCTTATGTTCTAGTGTGGAGAATCAGTGCAAAAACCCTAAGGGCCTCCAAGAACTTTTTAGAGCAACCTCTCCCCCACTTGGTTGATTCTCTCTTGGGTAAACACATCTCTACCACACGACACTCAAAATCAAATTTTACATGAGTCCATTGAAGTTGACATATTTGTTGGCCGGAAGAGTCCAGAGCTGCTGTTGATGCAGAGATCGAAAGGTTCTTATGGGAAGCTATAGAAAGGTCGGAGTTCCGACACTACATGCGTGTAGAGATCGAGTGGGTCACTCGTGGTGTTGCAAGCCAAGTTTAGCTACTACAAAGGTTTTGTGAGTGTCTTTAAATTGGTTCTAACGAACTAAAATTTCTATAGTGGATTTCAGGTGGTGTCTTACACCCAGAGTGGTTTTAGATTTTGAAGATGTTCTTCAAATGAGTTTCCACTCCGCGATCAAAATCTTGTGTTAATTATTGGTGTTATTTAATTCATTTATTAATTGCTTGTTTGACTGATTTTTAAAAGACCTTAAAAATTGAATTACACCTATTCAGCCCCCTCTAGGTGTAGTATTGTGTAGAACCATTACCTTTTCAATTACCGTTATAACCAATTAAAATTTTTTATCATCAATACGTAACTACAGATCCCCATTAGAGAAATTGATAAAGAGTACTCTTCTAAAAAAATTTGCCAACACGTTAGAAAATGCACTAATTAAAAAAAAATTACTATTTTTATAATACGAATTTCAGTTTGAAAAAAAAATACTATATTGGATAGTCAAAATCATATAAATATTTAGTAGAAAGTGATATTTGAAAAATGATAATAAGACAAAAGAATTAGTAGTTAAAATTGTAAATGGAAGAGAGAGAAAAAAGTAATAAAAAAAGAATAAAGAAATATTATTTAATAGAATAGAGATAGGGATGAGGAATGAGATGTAAGAGGTTTTTAGAAGATGAATAAAATTTAGGGATAAATTTGAGAAAATGTGATTTTGAATTAAATTATAGGAATGAGGATGAGGAACTGGATGNGTTAAATTATAAGAAAAATTATAGGGATTCGTTACCAAGAGGCAGTGCCCGGCTATAGATACTTTGCTCATGGAAGAAACCTCCTAAGGCAACATACAAAGTAAATTGGGATGCAACCATTGATAAACCAAGAGGGCAGGGTTGGTATTGGAGTTATTATAACAGATGCTAATGGACAAGCTTTGGCGCCCTTCGAGCATCTCGGGCTCTTTATGTTGAATCTTTCCTTGCAAATCTTATGCAGTTAGATGGCTACATTTTCTGTAATGGCATGGGTTTTAGAAAATTTATTCTTGAGAGAGATGCTCTTCAAGTTGTTAATTTTCTCAATAAGGAAGTGAAGGATTGGAGTCCAGTTGGCCTACTGCTTGAGGACAGTACAAAGCCAATGCTTAACTCATTTGCACAATGGTCTATTAATCACACGAGGAGAGAAACCAATGGTGCAGCTCATAGACTAGCAACGGATGCTCTTAACTATCAAGATGATATAATAAACATTGAAGATGTTCCTAATTTTATTCATTGTATTATTTTGCATGAATCTTTGTAAGTCTTTATGAGCAATAAATTAAACATCTTGCTTTAAAAAGAAAAGTTAATTAAGTTAAATTTATTAAATGAACAATAATACATCTAATTAAATCCATAATTTTTATTTAAAACTAAAATTATTAAATGAAACATAATATATAAGATCGTGTTATTAATTTTTACTTTTTAATTTTAACAAATTTTATACATCTTTAAAACATTTATATAAATTTTAAATTTTTTAACAAAAAAATAATTACAATATTTTATAAAGACTTGGGCAACAAAAACTCTGTCCCTCTATATATATATATATATACTAGTAGTTGGGCAACATCCAATGGACGTTTGTCCAATATATAGAAATATTATTTTTATTAAAAAAAATTTTTAATTAATAATGTAATGCTTTTAGAAAAAAAAATTATAATTTCTAACATCAAATAGTAAGATAGACTTAAATCTTAAAACATTTAAAATTAAAATCTTATTATTTACTCATGATCATAGATGGTGTTCAAATAAAGCAATGTTTGATGGAAGGGTTGAGCGTAGGTCATCATCGCCAGAGTATTCTGGTGGTGATATTCTCACTCATTTGGAAGATGTTCCAGACAATAGATTTGGTAAGAATGCAAGATGTCGAAAGAGGAAAAGACAAGTAGTGGAATTGAATAGGACAAAAAAAGGAATTTGTTTTGAGTTGCCATACTGGTCTACCTTGACACTACGTCACAATCTAAACGTTATGCACATTGAAAAAAATATATGTGAGAATATTTTGGGTTCCATAATGTCAATACAAGGGAAGACAAAAGATACAGTCAACTCTTGTAAAGATTTGAAAGAGTTGGGAATAAGCTCGGAGTTGCATTTCCAAGATACTGGGTCGTCAGCTTATATGCCCCTTGGATGGTATACACTTTCAAGTGATGAGAGAAAGAAATTATGTGATTGGTTCATGACAATCAAATTACCCGATGGTTATGCTTAGAACATGTCAAGATGTGTCCGAGCTCATGATTGGAAGATAACTGGTCTCAAAAGTCACGATTGCCATATATTTCTGGAGCAATTGTTGCCAGTTGGTGTGCACGGAAAGCTTACTTGAGATATTCATACAGCTCTCACAGAATTAGGGCAATTTTTCAATAGTATTAACAGTAGAACGTTGAAAGTTGATGCCTTATTAAAAATGGAAGCTGACATTGCATTGATATTGTGCAAGTTGGAGAGTTTGTACCCGCCTTCATTCTTTGATGAAATAGTTCATTTAGCTGTGCATCTCCCTCGTAAGGCTTTAGTTGCTGGCCCTGTTCAGTATAGATGGATGTATCCTATTGAACGGTTTTTGAGAAAACCTAAGCGATCTGTGGGGAATAAGGCTCGTCCGGAAGGATCGATCGCTGAGTCATACATTCATAATGAGTGGCATACATTTTGTTCAATGTATTTTCATGGAGTTGATACTAGATTTACGAGACCAAATCAAAATTATGAAGGTAGACAAATGGGAGTTTCGGCAGCATTTACCGTGTTTTCCCAGAAAGTACATCAAATAGGTGCACAAATGGGCCATGACCTGTGTGGGTGAGAGTTTGAAATAGCTCGATGGTATGTCTTGAATAACTGTGAAGAGATTGAACACTACTTGAGGTTAGTGATGATCATCTAATTTAACAGTATTTTTAAGTGCATTTATAATAATATAGTATATATTAATACAAATTAATAGCTCACATTAACATACGCAACAAATATATACAACTACTTCGAACAAATGGTGTGACTGACATAGAAAAGACACGCGAAGAAGAATTTGCCTCGTGGTTTGAACATACGGTATTACTAAAAAAAATATGCACAATTACTTTGAACTTTATACATTTTATAAGTGTCACCATATTTATATATGATATTGATATAAGTAGAATAAAATTTATTTATGTAGGTTGCTTCAAAATATAGTGAACATTTAGGTGAAATCTCACCAGAAGTATATGCTTTGGCATGTGGTCCTTCTAAGCGGGATATCCAATATTCAGGATGTTTGGCGTGTAGATATAGATTTCACACATTAGACAGAGAACGATGTAGGAAAACTCAAAATTGTGGGGTCGTAGTCGAAGGAAGCCATGGGATGATAATATCGATTTTTACGGAATTGTGGAAGATATCATAGCGCTAAAGTATGTGGAAGGATATATGGTCTGGTTATTTAAATGTAATTGGTGGGATGTCTCAAATCCTAGGTTGGGAGTGCGTAAGGATCAATATTTTGTGAGTGTCAATACATCTCGCAAATTGTATGAGGACGATCCTTTCGTTCTCGCATGTCAAGAAAATCAAGTTTTTTTTATTTAGATAATCCGGAGTTCGGAAATCCATGGCAGGTAGTCGAGAAGTTTGAACCAAGAAATGTATATGATTATATTCCAGCGACAGACAAACCACATGAAGAAGTTGATAGTCCAGACCATGAAGAAGCATATCAAGAAAATGAATCAGTCATCAATCTATTTGTCAATTTAAGCCAATATGACATGGTCCCATTGCGCAGAGAAGATGTTCAACCCAAAGGTGACATGTTGGAAAAACATGAATCAACTGAAGTGTCTATTGAGGATGAGAGCGACTGGTCCAACAAAACTGATACCGAATGATTTTCAAACAGATATTTGTGTAGGTATAATTCTTATAAAAATATGAAATGTATCTTGTTCGAATAATAAATTATTATAATTTCAAACAGATATGCCTCCTAAAGGTAAAAGAACATGTGAGCCATCCCCACCACTTACTAACTCCCTGTGTGATTCACCTGCCAACATCAGCAAAACCCGAACAAGGTATTTTATCACCATATATCTTTCAAATAAAATAATTTAATTAAAATATATGCTTTAATTTTTGTATATATAGCTATTGTAAACCAGCGCCAAGTTAGAGGCATTACGAGGGGTGCCTACATAGAAAAAGTAAGGAAAGTGGGTAAAATTAAAGTTGATATATCTGATGATCACACCGGTGGCTCTGGGCATTCGGTAGCTTGGCTTGCTTCTTATGTTAGTACACTTACTCGCACGTATGCACTAATGGCTACATCCTCCTGGGCCAAAGTTTTCCAAGATGTGAAAGACCACATCAAAAATCGTTGTATGGTAATAAGTTACTTTGTATAACATTTTTATTTAAATAACTTTTGAAATTAAACTAATTGTTTATAATTTTTTGAAGGACGAGTTTGAACTAAATTTTGGCCGGCGAGAGGATCAACTAACAATTGAGGAACTGATGTCAAATGCATTCCAGAGGTACAAAGGTCGATGCCATGCACACTATCATAAGTTCAGTACTACGACAGAGGCGCATCAAAATCCATTCCAAGAAATGCCACCAAACGAATGGGAGAAAGTTTGTGATCTGTTTGAAGATTCTGCTTATCATGTAATTTCGTTGTTATCTTTTTTTAATAATATATGACAGATGTATTAAACATAAAATTATAATACCTTTTTTTAGCAACGGAGTACGGTGAAGAAAGCAAATAGATCAAAGTTAATGAAAAAATGGTTAGTTATTTTAGTCTCCATTAAATATTAATATATACACTTTTCTGGTTTAAACTCTGATATTAATTTTCATTTTGCAACAAGAAGAAAGTCTTACAGATTATGATCTGACCCAATTGTATGCTAAAGTACATAAAAATCGTGATGCTGTTTAGAGCAATCCTGAGGCAGAGGCAAATTATGTAAGTTTAAGTTTATTTAATTCCATTATCTAAATATATTTTTGTTACCTATACTAATTTTAATGTTTTTCTTTTTGTAGGACAAGATGATATCTCTTAAAGACATTGCTGCGGATCCATCTGATGAATTATCTGTCAACGATGCCCAAATCTTTTCTCAAGTTCTTGGATCACGTTTTGGATATTTGATGGGGCTTAGGACGTTGCGTGAAGCCATCCTCAACATCGTCATCCTCTTCTAAAGCCAGATAGAATGACGACAAGACTAAGAAATTGGAGGAAGCTGCACTTGAGATAGAACGATTGAGGTCGAAGGAAAAAGAATTGCTGACCCGATTACATCAAGCAGCAGATTTAGATGTAAGATTAGAAGAGAGACTACAATTAAATAACCAAAAAATGTTTAAACAATTTCAGTCAATGACGTCCCAAAACCCTATGCCACCACTACCACCACAATTATAATTCATTTAGTTTTTTTAATTGCCTTTATTTATGATGTTTGTAAACATTTGAACAATTGATGTATATAGATTACAATTTGTATTAGTATGTTCTTTTTAATTAAATTTCATTTTGTTTGATCAATACTGTTCGAACTTTAAATCACTCGTTCGAATGGTAAATTACCATTTATGCATACATTCAAACAAGAACATATCCATTCGAACAAAAAAAAAACCCATTCTAACGTATCAAGAAATACAATCCATGCGTTCATTCGAACAATTAAATACTCATTCGATTAACATTATTTTTCAAAACTCCGTTCGAACAGAAGATTTCCGTAAATAGATTGTCTGTTCGAACAGTTAATATTTTTCTTTGAACAAAAGTCACTTAAAAATGTGTTGGTTCGAACGCCCTTGGTCATATATGGTTATTGGTTCAAATTAATATTTCATGTTGTTCGAACAAAACATTTTTAATTCGAACTTGATTCTGAGGCGACATTTTTTTGTCTTAAAAAAAATTCCCGTTCGAACGGTTTCGACTGGTTCTACCCAATTTCGTCCCTAAAAGTACTTTTGGAGACGAAAATCAATTTTTGTCTCTGAAAAGTTTCTGAGACAAAAATTTTTCATCTCCAAAAACTTCTAAGGACGAAATTTGAATTTTTTGAGAAAAAAGCTTTTGTCCAAAAAAACCAATTCTCTTGTAGTGATATTCAAGCTCACCCACCAAAGCAAATAAAAGCAGACTACACTATGAGCCCACAAGCCATGAAAGTCCAACACAATTAATGCACAAACATCATGGCCTAGCTGCCAAATCACTAGAGATCCAAAAGAAAAAAGATAAAGCAGAACTCAACCATGATGAGGGAACAATGAAACAACTGCTACACAAGTGCTATACCTCTATGTTTAGATTTTTACAAAAATGCAACTTGGATGACCCACCAAAGACAAACAATCAACCCTACAGAAATGTGCCACTAACACCCGAGGCAACATATTAATATTTATGAAGGCGCATACTAACTAACAAGGAAAAGCATTTGTATCGTGGTGCCAATGACCTGCCAACACCCTCTGCATTCCCATAGTGGAGCAAACTCCATTTTAGTTCAACCCTGTTTTGCAGTGGCAGTGTTGCTTAGGCTAATTCCAACTTGTATTTTCCATTCTAATAATTTCCTAGCTCAACCAAACTACAACTCCCCACCTATTAATGTCTGAATAATCTAAATTTTGTCAACATGCAAATACACTTCAAATAATGCAGAGTTGATTTACAAAATAACAACACCCCATCAGCTCAATGTAAACATCCATAAAATCAGATCATCCATGATAAGAAATTTGTTGAAATTGATATCCAACAACCATAAAATCAAATCAATGTAAACTAGCAAAAAATCAAACTCAAACCGAATGTTTGAAGCCCCAAATCAAACACATGCCAAGGCATGTGATGAGTTCATCTTCTACCGAACCAAAGCCTCCATCCATGGCCAACCACTCCACGAAAAACACAAAAAAAACCCGCATGAAGTGGTGCAAAAATGTGTAGGGAAAAAGATCACAGTGGATCTCTCAAATGTGTAGGTTTTCTTAGAAGGAGATGAAGACGGAGAGAGACTGAAAAATAGAGAGAAACCATACTTTCTGAGAGGGAGGCGATTGGTTCATAGAGTCCAGATCCAAGAAAGCATAATGCTCAATCCATAGAGAGAATGGGGAAATCCAACCATGAAAAGAAACCGAGGGGAAAACTTACAAAAATTACCGATAGAGATGATACATAGGGTTGGTGGCTGTGTTCAAGGGGGCTTCAATGGACCAGGTCACCCAACTATAGAGGGAGAAGGAGACGAGAGCCAACGATGGCCAGGAATCGAAAAGTACATTTGGGGATGTACAGTTGTTTCTCAAATATGAGAAAAAACTGTAACACCCGTAAACCTCATCCCCATTTTAGGGATTGGGATGGAGATCATAACGTTTTGATGAAAACCAGATAACTTACCCCAAATTAGAGGGTTTATTGGCAGATGTAGATTGGGATGTGAATGCTCTAAGGGATCGAGATATGCAAATCAAAAGGTCAGCATGAGAAGGGTTATTTTAGGACGAGGGAGGCGTACAGATCATGCATGAAGTTAGCAAGATATGGGGTTTTAGCACGAGGAAGTTATACAACTCACTAGGTAATTAGCATTTTCAGAAGAGATAGATCAACAAACAAATGAGTTATAAACATACATGCTAACTCATAATATGAGTATTTTTTTTTTTTCAAAGCAAGTATATTATAAAATTAGGGGTGTGCATCCAGATTGGCCGTCCGATTTCCAGATCCGATTTTTAAACCGAATATTATTGTACTTTTTTTTTAAACGTATATAATTAAGCAACGAAAATTGAAATCAAAGCTAAAAGACAAAAAACTAAAGTCTGTTTGATCCATTGTGGAAATATGAAGCTGATAACCTTAAAATATGTAGCCCTGAATATAACTAAAAAAGTAGATCAATTAAAAGGATTGGGCACAACCCAAATTGGATATGGCCAAACAGATTTTGAGTCACCTACATAAGCTCCAAAGTGCTCAAACTTTTCTTCGTCCAAGCTAAATGCACCTACATCCAAATCCCTTCCGGTTCCCTTGATTGTGAAGTTTAGTTGGGTGTCAGAAAAATATATACAATTTCTCTTATAGCTCGGAAAATCGAGAGCTGAAAAGGATATAGTGGAATTCGATCCCAAGAACAGCACATCATCTCCTAAGCTTTTAACCTCACACCATGTTTGAGCAATTGTGTCGAGTTTGAAAATCTCGAAACCAACAGTCTCAATTGTGATTATCTGGTCGCCATATTCGTCGTACCCATCGACGCCGTCATATTCTATGTCCCTTCGGACCATTATTAGCCCACTAGAAGACCAATACAAATATAACTTGTCGTACAACGTTCTCGTAGGTTTAGGTACAATTTCTTTAAACTTTGGTTTCGGACATGAATTACAACCTACATTCATAATATTGTCAAGAACGACCAGCCGTCCACCATGTTGAACTCCATACAACTGGCCTCCATGAAATAAAAGATCTTCCATAAGAAAGACGTCTTCATCAAGAAATGACCACTTGTCGTCTCCACATTTGCAGTAGGCTAGTTTTGCAAATTCACCAAAGATAGCCACTGCCACAAAATCACTGCAAGCAGGACTCGAAGAAAATACAACTTTTTGTAGGAGACCGTTCCTGACATGATTTGCACCCAAGGAATAATATTCAGTGAAATTATATCCTGCGAGAATGCCGTCCCAAATTTGATACTCATTGTCTTGATTATGAGCATTATACTCTCTTATATCAGGAAACTTGGACCTTGGAGGAAGCCAAACTCTGGCTCCTGTAAGTGGATTTAGTGCATATATTGCATCCTTATTGTCATGAATCAAAACCCAGCCATGGTCTGATCCCTTAAAAACTATCTGATCTCCTGCCTCAGGCAAATCTAGTTTGTAGACATTCTTCTCCAGTGGGTTCCAGAATCCACATGTCTTGCTTCCAAGATTATCAGGTAGCAACAACCACGGACCGACTGATTGGTTTGATAGTTTTGGAAGGTGAGAACGCCACGAAGAGCAAACACAACGGAGTCTAACTTTATCAATATATAGGACAAGACTCTCTTCAATGGAATCCACCAAATCTGTAGGAAGCGAGGACCACATGATATCTGTACCTACGTATTTTTCAAAAATGCAAGAAAAAATTGCAAACTAGAGTGAATATGATTCAAATGAAAAAAAAAAAAAAAAAAAAACCTCAAATGAAATAACAGAAATACACATATATAGCACAATTTTCCTCTGATCAAAACATCAAAAGGCAAAGTTGAGAAATCTATATAGCTAGCTGAGAATAGTGGCGACTCCTGGTAAGGATTTCATCACTTTCCAAAAGTGAAATATTAGGGGATCGGATTCTAACAAAATTACAATACATGTAACCCGCAAAAATAGGGTCCATGGGAGAAGGACACGGAAACAATGGAGAATATAATATTGCATCATGATTTTCTGGTACGTCTAGATATTTCGTCCGAAAAATAAATACAAAAGAAGATTTAAAAAACTGGATCATATATTTATAAATATTGCGATAAAGGCATCGAAGGGAGGAAAACAAAAAAAAAAGGAAGTTCGGAAACCAACCTGGAGATGGCAGCTCGATGGGACCAGGTTTTGACGATGAGAAGAGAAGAGGAGAAGGCTGCTAAGTAACTGTGTGTGGAGTTTGATGACCATAAAAGACATTACGGACATGGATATATAGTAGTGTTTGAGATGCGCCAAGTCGTGGAGAATTCTAGTTCTGATGGGAGTGGGAAATATCCCTTTATGATTGTTATTAGAATCCTCCTACTGCTACCTACAAAAGTAGGTTGTTACCGATTAGGCCTTTTTTTTTTAATATATATATATATATATATATTTTTAATATTTTTAAATAATTTTTTTAAAAAAATTCACAATATCATTTAAAAACACTTCCGTAATCATTAAATTAAAAAAAAAAAAAGCAACCACCATCGGTAGCTTTTATCTGTAGTACTAGCATTATCCTTATTATTAACTTAATTATATATTATGATATAAAAAATCAAAACGAGAAAGTCTAATTAATAATATATATCTTTATATATATAAAGTGGCTATCTAACGGAATTTTATTGTTTTAACGGTTTTTATTGTTTTACCGTTAAAATTAACGCCGTTAGTTGCATGAATAAATTAAAGTGAATAATCATTATTCACTTGCATAACCTTGTGGCATCGAAATGTAGGGTCATTGCATAACCTTGCACATAGGATAAAGTGTGTGGATCAGTATGATAAGTAAGATAAGTCAAAATAAGTCATTCATGTCATAAGCATACAAATGAATAATCATTATTTTAAGTGCTCAACATGAAATATTTTATGAAAAAACCTTATGTTAAGTATATTTATGTTATTATGTGTCTTTTATTGAGTTATTGATTCATTTTAGTTGTTTTATGTTTTTAAACCACTATAGGTCTAAATATTTATGAAGATAGAGCTACAAGACGAGACTTAGTCCAATGAGGCGTGACAATGTCATAGTTCATGTACAAAGATTTTAAGTTATAATTTTTATGGCACAAATTTTGAGAAATTTTAATAAATGCTTCCGCGCACTCTCTCTTATAATCTAATTATTTTAATAAAGATAAAGTTTATTTATGAAATCTTTGTACTTGTTGTTTCATTCAGAATAAAAGAAAATATTTTAAGGTCAAGGTCCACTTTGGCTCTCTAGATCTTTAAAAGAATAGATTTTTATTATTAATCGTGAGGAGTGAGGTGTTACAATTGGTATCAGAACCTATGTTGAAAGATTCCATACTTTTCAAAATTAAAGAGAAGAAAACTCTTTGAAAAAAAAATGTTTTACATGGAAAATAAGAAATTTGAAAATTGAAAATGAAAAAAGAATCTAAGCCAAGGTCTCCTCAACGCATGTCTTGCTCTGTAATAAGTATTTTTAGCTTTTACTATTTATTGTGTTGATGAAAATTAAGAATGATAAATTTTAGACACATGCATGTCAAAATGCATCTACTACGTGAAAGGGTTTTAGTACATAAGGTAAGCAAGTTTATAAATATGAGGTTAGGAACCTTTGTTTTTTAAGGTATCTTGTTCATAAGGAAATATTATTATATTTTATAGAGTTTTATTTGAAGAAACTAGGGATGAATTTAGTGGGTTTTGAAGTTTATGCATGACATAGATTTATGTATGGTGTATGGTATTGCATGATGATTGGTGGTACTCTTATATCTTAGAGGTAACATGATCATATCACCAAGTACGAGTTGTAAGATTTAGGACCCAAACTTTGGAGAGTCTTACATAACGATTTATTGAAGTTATTATTTTAGGTGAAGAATTTTATCATTATTATTTCATGTGAAGAATTTTATTTACGTTGAGATTGTTAGTTACTATTGGATGTGGAGTTAAGATAAGTGTTGGGTGAATTAATTATTAGGCTTTTAAATGAATCTCATTTTTAATCTTGATATTTGTTTAGGCTTGAATTGAATTTGGAGCATATGATGGTTGACACATCGTGTACTAATGAGTATGCATAAAGGACTAGTAAAGCATCAAACCAAAATATATGACAATTGCAATTTTGATTATTAAGTTTGACTAAATGATTGAGGAGTAAAGAGACATGGAAAGCATGTGGTTAGAAATGTTCATCCGGGCTAGATTTTTATCCCGCCCGGACCGAAACTCAGATTCAATATAACCGTTCTACCAGGTCAGGATCTGGATATGATATCCGGTTATAATACTGAACCCGGTTAACCGGGTTTATATAAATTGAAAAAAAAAAAAAAAAAACCCTAAGCCCTCTGGAAGCCATCCCCTACCTCTCTCGCGCCGAACCCTCTCTCTGCTCTCCGAAACCATAGCCATCTTCCCTCTCCGAGTCTCTCCGAAACTCTAGCCGTCATCTTCATCCTCGTGCCTCGTCGTCATCCTCGTGCCGATATATGTAAGTAGATGCTTCTGTAATGCTACCGTCTTCATCGTAGATGCTTTAATTGGTTGATTAGATTTTATCTTGTTTTGGTTATTTCCTACCTATAGTTTCCGCGTCTATTGTTACCCATCTTGAAAAGTTAAATGGGTTTGTTTAGCTTACCCATCTTGTTTTGTGTTTTGAGTATTTTAGTGGATCTGTAAGTTGTTCAAGTCAGCAGCATTCTTGCAAATGGGACTTTTGAGTTAATATTAATTGAGATGAAGATGGCCTCGTTGGATATGTTTTTGGATCTCTCATGATGCTTGTTTCGCTTGATTTTGTCGCCACATTCTTGTGAATCTGTACAAGTTAGAGTTGGTTAACATATTTTTACAGTTAATGGAATTACTCCAGTATTTCTCACGTAACTTAAAGGTCTTGTACATTAAAGTGAGAAAAACTCCCCAACTTACTTTCAGGGACCATCACAGCAATTGTTTTTTTTATCATTAGAATAGGTCTCTTTTGTTTTGTCCATGACCTGATGTGTATTACAGTGTTTTGGTTTCATTGTTATTGTGTGTCCTAAGATTGTAGTTGTAGTTTCTGCTAGTCATGTATTGGGGCCTAGTACTCTGTTCCTTGCAAGCACCAAGTAGAACGTTTATATTTCTTTGTTTATATGACTTTTAGTTATGAAAGAATTATACCCTCCAAGTAAAACTCCCCAACTTACTTTAAGGGACCATCATAGCAATTGTTTTTTTATCATTAGAACAGGTCTCTTTTGTTTTGTCCATGACCTGATGTGTATTACAATGTTTTGGTTTCATTGCTGTTGTGTGTCCTAAGATTGTAGTTGTAGTTTCTGCTAGTCATGTATTGGGGCCTAGTACTCTGTTCCTTGCGAGCACCAAGTAGAACGTTTATATTTCTTTGTTTATATGACTTTTAGTTATGAAAGAATTATACCCTTCATTAAAAACTTAACAAATGAAAAATATATAAATGATGATTTTTTCTTTTGGGTTCGTTAATGATTATTTTACATAAATGCAAAGTTATATGACTTTTATTTATGGTAATTTTGAGAGCACATCATATCATGATTATGAGTTTGAATGGTAATTTTGATACAGAAAGGCCTCATCTATCTATATATATATATGAAACCTGATTGCATTGGGTTAGAACTTGGGTGCTTGAATGAAAAGGGGGCTCTGCAAATAAAATGGTACTGTTCTTGCTGTGTTTGCAGATAAAATGGTAATATTTTCAAAATTTTTAATAATAAACAGACTAATTTCAAATATAGTTTATCAGTAATTTCAAATTCGGTTATTTGTTTGCTGTGTTTGATTGTTTATTCTACTGTGTTTGTTACTCAATAACAGATGGAAGAAGATTTTGTGAGTTGCAACGTTGGTACAACTCAAGGGGTAGGTAGTGACTCCTTTTATCTTTCAATTGATGTGGAGGAGCATGGAAATCTTCCAATTCCTTCATCCACATATACACAACAGCCTACCCATTCCATCCCACCTTTACCCAAAAAGTCCAAGAAAACACCTAGTAACCAATCAGTGGTTTGGGAACATTTTGAGAAAGTGCTACCTATTGACCCCCAATAACCCAAAAGCTAAGTGCAATCATTGTGGTAAGCAGTATAGTTGCCACTATAGGAATGACACTTCTTCTATGAATCACCACCTTTATAATGTATGTGAAAACTCCCCCCTTAGGATTAAAGGAGCTGGAAAAAGTAAATCCTCTAGTGGTAAAAGGGATGCGGAGGGAAGAGTATCTAGCCCACAAGTAAAGTATGACGCTGAAAAACTTAGGGTGTCAACCGCTAAGTTTTTCATTAGGTGTGAATTGCCTTTTAGGCTAGTGGAGCACTTAGGGCTTGTTGAGTATGTGGCTGATTTAGAGCCTAGATTTACATTGCCATCCCGACTCACTCTAAAAAGGGATTGTATTAAGCTGTATAACAAAGAGAAGATACAGCTAAAGAAATTATTAGATGGTCAAAGAATTTGTCTAACCACCAATACCTAGACATCGGTGCAAAACATGAACTACATGTGCATTACAGCACATTTTATTGATTGCAATTGGAGATTGCATAAGAAAATAATAAAGTTTTGCCAAATTCCCAATCATAGAGGCGAAACTATTGGGAGCGTGTTAGACTTGGGGTTGCATGATTGGGAGATTAATAAGATTTTGACTATCATAGTTGATAACGCCTCCTTTAATGATGTTGTTGTTGATTATATGAGGAGGAGGATAAAGTATAGTGATTGTACCATATTGGGTGGTGAGTTCCTTCACATGCGGTGTGCTGCCTATATATCGAATTTGGTTGTTAATGACGGTTTGAGAGAGGTTAATCAGTTAATATCAACGATTAGAGAATCCGTCAAATATGTGAAGTCTTCACCTTCAAGGTTTTCCAAGTTCAAGGCTTGTGCAATAAAGGAAAATATTAGCGGGAGGATGCTTTGCTTGGATGTTTCCACTAGATGGAACTCCACATACTTGATGTTGAGCACCGCTATAAAACACAAATTGGCCTTTGAATGCTATTATATGTATGTGGATAATGAATTCGTGAACCCCACTAATGATGATTGGAAAAAAGCACAGATTTTTGTAGAGCTACTGAAAATATTTTATGATGTTACATTGAAAATTTCTGGTTCTTTGTATGTGACAGCTAATGTATATTTCCAAGAACTGTGCACAATCGAAGATACATTAATTGATATGTGCATGAGTAATGATAGCATCACTAGGACCATGGGCACGAATATGAAAAATAAGTTTGAAAAGTATTGGAGTAGCACAGATAAGTTTAACTTGATGATATATGTTGCATTTGCGCTTAATCCAAGATACAAAATGTTGTCAATGAGGTTTTGGTTGCGACGATGCAAAGGGGATGAGTTGGGGTATAAGATAGAGGCTAGGGTTAAACTCTTGTTGAGCCGCTTGATTGAGCAATATAACAAATTTCATGTGGCTAGTGGGGAAAGTTTTAATGTGGCTCAACAAAGGCCAAGCACTACTTCTACTTCTTCTAGTAGTCCGACTAATTTTGATAGCAAGTTAGAGAAATACCTTGAGGAGCAAGGGTTTATGGAGTTTAGATCAGAACTAGATAGGTATTTTTCGGAGGGATGTGCACCAAAATCATTTGGTTTTGATATCTTGGATTGGTGGAGAGTTAATGCTGCCCATTATCCTGTTCTTGCTGAGGTAGCACGTGATGTGTTAACCACCCTCATTTCCACTGTTGCCTTGGAATCCGCATTCAGCACTGGAGGATGCATCTTGGATCCTTTTAGGAGTTCATTGTCTCCAGAGACTGTCTAAGCTCTCATATGCACTCAAAATTGGTTAAGAACCAAACCTATCGACATTCGGGAGTTAGAAGAATACATAGAGTTGATGGATCTTGAAGATAAGTTTGAAACTTGAAATATTTTTTTAATATCTATCTAACTTAGTTTATTATATATCTAACTCTGTTTTTTTAATTTTATTTTAGATGACTATCTAGCTTTATCTTCACAGCAGGCTGCTGTGAATCAGCCTTCCCAATCATGTTGAAAAAAAAACTGTAAGTGAAACTTTTCTTTGTTCTGTTTATCTACTAAGTTGGAAGAAAAAAACTTTTCTAAGCACAATTTGTTGTAGCATTGATGAGATTTTATGGTTAGTTGGCTGGCTATTTACTTATTTATTTATTATTATAATTTAACAAGACTCGGACTTAAACATCAAATAGTCGTAGACTCCAAGTAGCAACTGGACAAAGTCAATTTATTCAGTCTATTTACATGAGACTTCTAACATTATTATTAGTATTTTGTCAACTTTGGCGATTATTATTGTGTTGGAATTGTTTGAATGGTTCTTCATATATTATTATTGAAAAAAACAAACAAACAAACTCGTCATATCAGCAAATTAAATTCGTCAGATGGTTCAAAAGTACTTAGCATTATGTTAATCCATTCTATCTCAATCATAGGCTGCTGAGGAGGAGTTATAAATCTCAATGACAAACATGCATAACGATTTTTATGTGCTTTTTATACTTTCAAACAGAAAGCAACATGTCATAGAAGGGCTTTGTGATGTCATGTTGAAGTAGAAGTCACACATTACCAAATATGAGTGGATATGATGTGTTACTATGCAATAACAGCCCAACCTTTCGAACTCAAAAAATGGAAAGGGCGTTACAGCACTTAAAAATAACATCAAAACAACAAAACTTTATGGCCATCGTTTGGCTCAGCTAGAAAGATCTTTCGCACCATTCTACTCTATCTAAGGCCATCATCATGCCACTTCACACCAACAGTAGTCCTTCCTGGCTTCCCTTCTCCTTGCAACACCCTTAATTTGATCCATATGAGTGCTTGGTAAAGCACTCATGAATTATTAGTTCTAATCACCAATGAATTATTAGTTCTAATCACCAATGTAAATATACTAGCAATTCCAGTTCTTGCTTATTTCTTAATGATGGTAAGCTTAAGTCTGAATACATGGCAAAGAAAGGTTTACTCCACAATGGAAGACAGATGAAATAGAAGAAATTAGAGTAAATTAAAGGCAAGCTTACAAAGGCTAGACAGTTCTGAAGCAAATTTTTGTGCAATTTATTTTGGTGAATAGGGTAGTAATTTTTTTTGTGCAATTTATTTTGGTGAATAGATTGTCTTGGATCTGATAAATGAGGGACATTTTAATTTGTGTGTGTTTCTGTTTCTGTGTCCACTTCCAATTTTCCGTGTTTACACACCGACACACATTTTTGAACTCTTAAAGTTGGTTTTTTTCTTTCTTTTTGGCCTCGGCAAAAGGAACATTACATGTGTTATAATGTGATAATAGATGGAATATTCTCTTCATGCTTGTCATGCACATTTTGCAACTCTTATAATTCTCAATCTGCATTTATTCTATTTCTCCAACAAACAGTACTGCCACTGGTTGAGTCTCAATATGCAAAAATGCTTTTATTGTATGATTGAATCTCTCTTTTTTCCTGGAAATACCACTTCTTAAGTAACCACTCTTTATGTTTATGAATGCAGCAAAACCAGCCACAGGATCAATTGCTGCAACAGGAGTGCCAGGAACAGCCTCTGATCAACAGAATTCATCAGCATAATTTTGATGTCAGATAGCCTATATTTTTACAACAGTAGAAGGTTCAACAGATACAGCAAAAAAGATCATATATAGAGTTGCAGATACCACATAAAAGAAAGGAACATTTTTCATTTTTCGTTGCCAACGTGCCTTATTAGTTGTGGTGCTGGAAAAAGTAACCAACCAAGCATAGGAGACATACTAGGTAGTTCATTCAGGGGACGAAGTGATTTGGATTTTGAATCTGCTTCACTTATCATACTAGACTTCCAATTCATTATCCTCTCATTTCTCATATTCTCATTCCACAGACATTTTGCAAACAGAAGAAGTTTTAGCTCTTTTTCCCTTTTTTTACTTGCAAGGGATTACTCTATTTCTCTATGAATTGATCTTGATAGAAACTTGTAGATCCATTTTATATTGTTTCCGTATACTTCTGGACCACATTACCAACATTAATTTTTTGTTATTTAACAGTTCTATATAGTTGGACATTTAAGAAGTAAGTTGAAGGCCAAGATCAGAAGGTGTAAAATTTTACAGTCTGCACATAGATTTGAAAAATAAATAAATAAATCCAGGTTCAACCCGAAATCCGGTTTTTTCAAAACGGTTTTGGACCGAGTCAGATCCGGTTCGGGTTGCGGTCCAGGTGTACCCAGGTTCCCGGGTTGGAACCCGGATGAACAGTCCTACATATGGTGGATAAGTATTTAAGTTATTCAAGGTCTAGCAAATTTCAAGGATGAAGTATTTATGAGAGGAGTTTGTAACAACCCTACCAAATAATTCTAAGATCGGAATATTGATAATTTTTATTAGACCTAAATTATATTTAATAGGCTATATTGGATAAACCCAAGAGCGACAAATTATTGAGATTGATTAAGAGTTTTAATTGGGCTTAATAATTAGGTGAAATTTCATTTATTATTTATTGAACAAATTGGACTCGTTTTAGAATTTAAAGATCGGCTATTAGCAATTTATTTTAGTTTCAAATCATCACTGATAGAAGTCACCTACACAGTTCTAGTCACTACTAATCCTACATTAAATAAACTACTAGATTATGTTTTTAAATTTAAACTCTATTTTTAAATGATCACGACAGAGTGTTTAGCAAATTATTATCAGTACTACATGTATTAATCAAGGCCAACTCAAACTCGTCGGCACCTTCTCTCAAATTTCTCTATAAATATCTTCCATTATGTGTGTTAATTGGAAAAATCATAAACCTCTATAGTGCAGCAACAGAGCCCAAGATACCTAGTCCAGAATAGCATTTAACTACGTTCACCACACCAATTACTACCTCATTCCTCTCATAACATCACTCACGTTTTCTCTCTCTTTCAAGTTCACTTGATCGATTTCATGCCAGAAATATTAGATTAACATTGCGATGTAAGTAGCTTGATCATAAATTAAGATTACCATAAGTTCGCTAATTATATATATTATTATTAAAGCCATTTCCTTGGAAGCCAATGTTTATGTACCAAGCATGTCATGATATTTGCAAGCACGATATTCATCATGTTTCATTTCGCATATTATAGTTATGTATTTATTGTACATCTCATATTGCATAAGACACGTAAGTTTTCTTATAATCAAGTATAAGATAATATGAGACCAATTAATAATATGTTCATTCAAATGTATGGTATCAATGCGATTTATGGGTGATGTGCAAGTATGGGTCTATAAGTGGTCCATCATAGTATACTAGAATACTATTAGCGGCTCCTCTTACTGCCGCGAGATATGAGTTCGATGCACAACCCTGCACACAGAGTTGTGTGTGGGTCAATATGATAATTAAGATAAGTCAAGATAAATTATGCATGTCATAAGCATTCGTATGAATAATCATAATTTTAAGTGTTCAGCACGAAATATTTTATGAAAAATTTTATGTTAAATATGTTTACATTATGATGAGTTTCTTACTAAGTCATCATCTCATTTTAGTTGTTTTTTTGTTTTAAAACCACTTCGGGTCTAAATATTTATGTGGGTAGAGCTGCAAAATGAGATTTAGTCCAAGGAGGCGTGACAATGGCCTAGATCATGTATAGAGATTAAGTTATGATTTTTATGATACAGATTTTTAGAAATTTTAATAAATGTTTCAACACTCTCTCTTATGATCTAACTATTTTAATAAAGATAAAGTTTATTTATAAAATCTTTGTACCTCATGCTTCCTTCAAAATAAAAGAAAATATTTTTAAATCAAGGTCATTAGTAACACTCCGGCTCTCCAAATATTTAAAAGAATAAATTTATTATTAACCATGAGGAGTAGGATGTTTCGTATAACCTCTAAAGTACTTCTTATTGGCATAATATATTCCTATTTGGTGGTAAATTCACATGCAGTGTCTGGATACTTCTTGTGGGCAAGGCTTTTATACGGATTAAATTTTTTATTACATACATGGTGTTAAACTCCAACACTCTGAAGAATCCTACGAATAAAAATGAGACCCACTCAAAGAATGTGGGTAAGATGCTTTAAAGGGAGAAGGTTTGTCACAGTCGAGCTTACAAGACTAAGCCCATCTTACACCGACAGTAGGGGCCACTGCATGGTTATTTCATGAATTCCATTTTATGGCTTGTTTATAACTATTTAATTGGACTTATAGTGTAGTTAGTAATGGGCTTGAGTTTTGAGTAATCATCATTTCAAATGTTAATTTGGGCCCATATGTGGGACAACTGGTTGAGACCTCATACTATATGTACGGAGGAGGGGACTCTACGAAATTATTCTGGAATTTCTATAGAATCCTTGTAGTTTCTTCTGGAGGATTTGGGTGGCCTCGAATCACCCTTACGTATATAGAATATTAATTTCCATATCAGTTCTTCTTCTCGTTAGTCTCAACTATCTCCCAGTTTTAAACTACGTTACCCAATAATTTACAGTGTAACGTTTAGGAGATTCATAACATCAAGCAGCCACCTCGCAAAGTTGAGGACCACTGAGAGACAAGGAGGAGCTCATACGATTGAACTCGAGGTGGCTGCTTGATGTTATGAATCAAAAAATCTGGTTTTTGAGACCAAATTACAAAAATATAATTTAGAATGTTAAATTCTAATTTTTATATAGTTCACTTTATAAAAATACTTTTAAAATTTTAATTTTCATCAAATTTTAAAAAAAATTTGAAGTTCTGCCCCTGCCCACCACTCGTCTCACTGGAAACTGCCAGTAGACATCCAGAAGACACCGACAATAAGTTCTCCCCTCCCTCCATGATGAGCGTCAACCCTATATCTCTTCTTCGTCATTTCCTCTCTCTATAGCGTGTGACCGACTACTTTTTTGTGTGCAATCTGCTCCTTCCCGGAAAGTCAGCGAACCACTTAGATAGCCAGAATTAGTTGGCCGAATGCTTCCCGTCATTCTTGCACTGTTATGGTAAGTCCACATCCACCTCCTTCTCTTCTCCCTTGTCTTCTTGATCTAAGAGCATTGGCAATGCCTAGCCATTGTCAAGTCCATAATTTAGCTAGAATGTCCAGTTTAAAGTCTAAAATAGATTTCTAGATATATTGTTCTACATTAGACTAGTTATCTTAAGTCCAATTAATAATAAAATATTATATATTTTAATAATATTAATTTTTTTTTTCAAATACACTTCATATATTAGTTAATAACTTTATTAACTAATATATGCACTTAACTATTTAACTTCAAATTATGTTAAATATACTATTTTTATAATTTACTTAATTATAAAAATAATTATATTTTGCCAACCATTCACTCAACAATAACATATATAAACATACCAACATTTATTCTACCCAACTTTTATATTAGAAAATTGTAAAAACATAAAAATGACATCTCAAAAATTACTAAAATAGTAATTAGAGCTACTAGGATTTACGAAATAATACTAACATCCATGACTGCAATTGCTACATATTTCCAATATAGTCAATAAATGTACAAACTAACAGTCCACAAAAATAATTACTACAATCCACTAATTTATCTAAAACAGTCCATTAATTTAGTTGCTACCCAGCCACATGTTTATCCAGCCCACATGTGGCTGGGCAGCCACTAAATATTCAAAATTACATCATTACTACCAACATTAGAGTTAGAGAAGTTCATAAGGTGTCGAAGGAGATGTAGATGTCCCCCCGATATCCTTCCTTCATTCCTCAAAAATTTTCCGTTGAATATAGCCAAAGTATTCTTGTTGCTTGGCATTCAGGCCACTGAGATCTAGCAACATCATCTTTGCCTCGAATTTCCTTTTTCTTAATTTAAACTTTGCTGATCTTTCTAGGGATGCCTTCAGGTTCGCAGATCTACGCTCTTCCATGGTCGTCACTCTATCCTCAGTCATTTTAGCCAATGCAGTCTTGATCTCACCATCATTGCCTTCCATGGACTTCCGCTTCCTCTCCCTTTCTTTCTCAATTTTTTTGCCTGGAGGTCTCTCAGCAAAAACCTCTATACCCTCCTCAGCTTGGTCAATATCAATAACATTGGACACTTTTTCAGGTGACCTTCTCTTCTTACCAAGGGTGGAGATGTGTTGCTGCCATTTTGGTTGGTGTCTCAAAAGACACCAACAGTGCTCCATTGTGAAATTAGTCCCTACCAACTCTCTGTACAACATATTCGCCTTCTCAATCTACCAAGGTGAAAGAAAAACCAATTAGTTCATAAATAAGTTCATTACATATTAATAATTCAAAAAAGTTTTAGGGTACATACCTTGTCTTGCTCCGTTGCACCACTTGGGTGCAATGACTCTACCTGTGCTATATATGCACAAAATTTATTTGTCAATTTTTGAATCGTGGACCACCGATTCATCAATGACCCTTCCGAACGATTGGCAATGTTCGGTTTTTTATATTCATGATAAAATGTGGTAATTCTTTCCCACATTTGCGTGGACTTTTGATCAGTACCCCTTATCGCATCGATGCTAATATTGAGCCAAGCTGAGACGAGGAGGTTATCCTCTTCAACAGTGAAAGATGCACCACGTTGAACTGTTTTTGATGTGTGTCTCTTTTCACCGTCATTTGGAGTTGCTTGGACTACAACATTATCATGTTGCATTGGGGTGCTATTACAACCTCCTCCTCCACTTTGCAATAGAGTGGTGAAGAAGGAGTCGTCATAAAAATGTGTGTCTATCCTTGAAAAATATTAATATTTCAAGGAGTCAGAGAAGTTTCCCAATACTCAAGTCTTATATTAAATCCTCAGCATCAAGATGCTGAGAATCATAAAGCATCTAAACATCATAATGTCAATCTCAGTCCATATATCATTTTATGTCAATATCATTTTCCCTTTGATCCAAAGGAGAACAGCCCATATGGAGATCAAAGGAGAATTTCATAATTGATACAACCAAGACTTTATCATGCTGTCCAGAAACAATACTTTGAAGAACATATAGAAAAAATAATTTTAGAGCAAGTCAGCCCTTACACACACAACAGTGGTGAGGATCAATTGAATGAGTCAATTACAAACATGAATCAGGGACTCAGAAACATATAGAAAAAATGTTCAATCTGATAAACAAATAAAGCATGTTAGTAAAGGAACAGATAAAGCATGGTATGAAACTACTGATGATTGGGTAAACTGCACAAGTTTTGTTTGAACGGAATTGGTAGTCAGGTTGTTTTGTTTTTTTTAGTGGATTTGGTTTCTTTATGGTAAGGTTAAATAGTTTAAGCATCAAAGATGGCTAATTCTAAAGTCAGTTTCCCTTATCCTGGTATTTATGTCTTCAAGATACTTTGAGAAAAAAATAGCTTAAATCTCATTCTTTCCCAGATCAGTAAAAAAGGGGTGAAACAAATCAAATGAAAAGGTCTTTCTATGTAGTAGTTTAATTTAGTAATCTCAGTATTGAATTCATCATAAAATAAATTAGATTATTCTTATTGGAATATTCTGGCCTCACCAGCAGCCAAGATTACATGTCAGAAACAAGGAAAAACAATTTGGGCAAGTCAGCCCTCACACACACAAACAAGGAAAGAAAGAATATAAAAGAGTAAAAAAAATAAGCTATGCACTAACTCCATCAGCAAGGGTGTTGCAACAGTCATGATATCGTACTCAAGCTGGAATGGGAAGATGCATGCTAATGGTGATCTTGTCTCTGGTCTCCTAAAGGGAAAACTAAAGTTCAAGGTAACAAAAACCAATTCAACACAAGTTTGGTTGGTAATTAGAATGCATGATATGAAACATTGAAGGTGCATGCTATATCAAAGAGAGGAGAAACAAGTGATGAAGCAAATCAAACAGAGGTATGTTGATTGGAGTCTTTCGAAGTTGAAAATCCATCAGATGACCCCTCAAAGCGCATTGCAGTCAGTCCATATGAAGGTTGCAAAAAGACTATCTTGGAACAAGGGGACTTGTCTAATTGTAATCAAGGAAGTTGAAATCATTGATGGCTTAGTAAATTGAACAAGTTGATTTGAAACTATGGTTTCCAATTGTATGTTACATTATAAAAAGAAGACATTCTTTCAATTATTGATAAAACCATAACCTTAGTTGAGCACTCCTTACATGACTAACCAGGGTGTTTAAATAACTTTCTATGTTTCTTTCTCTTTCCCCTATAAAACAAATCAGATCACCACCAATTGAATTTTCCCTAAAATGGTGAACCACATTGATATTTTTAATAATATATTGGTCTAAATAGAATCTTGAATCAGATGAACTAGAAACCAAGCAAGGGGTCATCACCGAATGCTATAACATTAATTTTTAGAACATTAATTTGGTATAACCAGATGAATCACCGAATGCTGTTTAGAACATTAATTTTTCTATGCATGCCTCATTCGTACAAATGATTCTTTGCCTAATTTTTTGATCCATTTATGTTCACTGCAAGATTTTATCACTTTGATATAGACATCTATGCTTATGTTGGTGCACGGGGCGTGCTCGATAGGATTATTATTATCTCAGATAAATTTATCTTATCTATTAGGTTGATGTGAGCTTATCTTAAGAATTATCTGGAGGGAGGTTGTTTTGTAATCAATTTCTTATATTTGCATTATATAAAGGAGTACAGCCTCAAATAACATTTCCTTATCTCCCATTCTCTGATTTTTACCAGTTATGGTGCATAAATAGAATAAGTGATTAAGTTCTGACCATATTTAGTTTTAATATCCTCTTTTTATGTGGTATTAATAAACTGCATTATGTGTTGTTTTGTGAAATTGAAGGTGAAAGTGAAAGCAAGGCTCTCAAATCCTTTGCCTAAAACACAGGCAATGAAGGGTGGACTCTGTGGTGGATTTAGAATTGGCCACGGCAATGGTTTAGCGACTTCAAACTTTGGTGATTTGTTTGTTTTTATTGAGTTTCGATAGTTTGATTCAGACAGCAATGATGTTCAGGATGGCTGGTTAGAATCAGTTGAACCACAAATTACACCACAAGTTCAAGCTAAAACAGAGACAAAAAATAGCAGACAATAGCAATGTTTGTGGAGACCATACCATTATAGACAAAATAATTGCCATTACCATCCAAACATGCATAAATTAATCTGGGCAAGTTAGATACATGCGTTCTATATGTGGTGTTGTTGTGGTGATATAGGATTTCAATCACAGTTATAGCAATCCCCAACTACAGATGTGACATTGATAAACACATTCCGTAAAAATAAAACAAACAAACAACACTCCAAACCCAACAATGTCAAGCAACAACCCCAAACAACATGATCAAGCAACGTCAAACAAACCTTCACAAACCAAGCACTTCCAGATTTTATAGCAATCCCCAAATTTCTCACCCAAATGCAGGAAAAATAAAAACAATAATGCCAACCAACCGTTTACCATTTAATCTACAAAAAAATTAAACCAAAAACCAAAAACTATGCATTTCCCCAAACAGACGGTACCTGTAGTGGCAGAATCGTGGAGGAAACGCCTTCGGCGTGAATCAGGTATCAGAAGTGATGCTGAGCAACTCGACCTGGCTGGGCAAAATAGGGCACGAAATGGATCAAAAAACATGAACATTTCATTGGCAATCGAAGAAGAGGGAGAGAAGAGGGCTGAGTTTCGTTCGGAGGAATACTAATAGAGAAGAGGGAGAGAAGAGCGAGGAAGACAGAGGAAGAGATACTTACTTTGGACAGCTCGGAGACGACGGCGTCTGATGGAGAAGGCGACCACTGGACTTGATTCACGGCGGCCGCTGAAGAAGAAGGGCGAATCCGAGTAGTTCGATCGGGAGAAAGAAAGAGAAAAGTGTTGTTTGTTGGGGGAAAACGAGAAAATGAGGGAAAAGGGAGAGAGCGGGTAGTGTGAAAAATGATAAAATATTGCTTTCGACTCGGTACAGGGCCTCGTCAAGTCTGGAGAGCGTCTAACAAACACTGTAGCGTTTATGTTAAACTTTCAGAATTTGGCGAGGCCATTGCCAGCCAATTCGTGCCTCAATTCTAGTTATTTTAGACTTACAATTGGTTAACGGCACCAAAATTTTTCTTACCTCAATGTTCAACCACCATGCCATAGAAGAAGCCGAATAGTTGCCCCATCGTAGCCCTCAGATCTGTCACCTAGCTCTGTCGCATCCCCCCTCTCTCGATGAGTCTCTGTTGCCCGATTATTTTTATTTCACTAGTTGAAAATGCCTTTCGTAGCTTTCTATGTATCGTAACCCACGTACATACCTCGAGGACCTTATTACATTACTACCCCTCAATTTGCAAGTTAGGATAGGAGGTGATTGTCTTACGTTGGGCTTGTCTCACGTGGGCTTGTTTTAGTTAGGGCGCCCTTTTACGGAGATGACATTATGTTCATAAATTTTTTTGTTTTTTTAAGAGTTTTGCTATAGCTCCCCACCCCCACACCTGCATAACCAGACAATCCAGTCCCTCACCCAAATCCCAATCCTCTCGGCCCACATGTAGCTAAAAGCATTCTATCACTATCATTCCTCAATACGAGATAGCTGATTCTAACCTCTCTCCTCTCTCTTACCTTTCTTCCCAATGGGTCCAACTCCTGACCGCACAAAAATTTGTTCACTTTTTCTCACAATTTCTTCATTCCCCAGCTTCAACCAGGAAGAGAGATCAGCTTGAGGAAGCCAGATAGAGCGTTGTCTGTGAGTGTATGAATGCGCTGAGAGATCATGTGCAACAAGAACAGTCCTCTGGATATGAAAACCATGTCTCGGACCAAGAAAGAGAAAGCAAGAGAAACACTCAGGCAAAACAAGAACTAAGACCAGGAAGCCCAAGCTAGTTCCTCAGTCTCCGCTAGGAACTTTCCTCAGAAAACTCACCAACCTCTTACAAAATGACGCACAGCCACAAAAACAACCAACACTACAAAATTTTGGGGTTTATGCCACGGAGGAGAGTGGTCAGAAAAAGCAAGGATTCAGTGACTAAAACATTTTTTCCACCAAAATTATTCGTGGGTCGTTGGTGGCATATAATAAGTGGGGAATACTATTTTTTGCAGCAAAATTTTTTTTCATGGGAAAATATGTTTTTTTGCCACGAATCTAATTTGTGATAAAAAATAATTTAGCCCATGGCAAAAACTGTTTGGATTTTAGCCCTTGTGGTCCTTTAACTTTATTTACCCACTAATCTATTTGGTTAGAAATAATACAATTCTAACGATAATATTTGTGGAAAATATCGTGGCATAAAGATTTTTGTGATGTATCTTGTTGTGCCAAAAACACATATTGTAATAGACTTCGTGGTGACAAAATGAAGGATAGTTGTCAAACTCCATCTTTTTCCCACCATCTTGTATGATTGCTAATGTTCATTTTTCATGAAAGTCTACAGATTGGTGGCAAATACGTAATAGCTACCGAGAATATAATGGTAAAATGTAGTTGCCACTACTTACATTTATGGCAAAAGCTAAGATATTTTAGAAAAAAAAATGCAAAAAAATAAGAGAGATTTAGCCCAAAATATTCATAACAAATAGTCTAATATAGGCTTAAATAAATATATTCCAACATTAGAGATCAAAATTGACACTTATAATAATTTAAAAATAAAATATTACAAAAATTTACATTTGTTTTTACAAACTTATCCATTCCCAATACATTCAAGTTTTAGAAACCAATACCAAATCATGCTATACAAACTCATCTTTATCCCAACACTTCAAAATAATTCATCTTTATCCAACTCCATTCTATGCTCAAACATCAAGAAGTAGTTAATGGGGGTGGGACATGGGACAATGTGCTTACAAGTCAAATTCCATGCAATTAAGTCATATGGCCTATATGAGTCTCCAATGATACTTAACAAACAAAGGGCATGCATGCATGTGAGAGGGGTCTTCAATTTTTAATAAGTATAGAAGCAACTAATGTGCCATGGAGGCCTTAGATTTGGTCTGAAAGGCAAGCATGCACGGATGTTTATAAAACAGAAAGCATAAGTAGGCAAGCTCAAAACTTACTCCTTCAAGCTTTTGACTTGGTATGAAATTGTGGGCTGGTTGTTCATTATCTCCACCAATTGTGTTGCATATTGCCTCCCCCATGATGAACAAGGTTACCGACCAATTCCTTAAATTCAATAAAACAAACACAATGATTAGACATCTTTATTAAGTTCCAATATGATAAAAAGCTTACAAGTGCAGTTTAGTATACATTTTTGCTTCTTTCGCCCATTTGCCCTTTAAGGTAGCAAATGAACAAAAAAATAAAATATAAAAAGTTCAGAAAATGGTTACAGCTCTGCATTGCATGCCTCATTATAAATATTGATGGTCCATAGTGTGCCTACATATGTCAACTAACAGAAGGAGTTTCCTAAATAGTAGGGATTGCTTATTCTATGTTTAGTCAAAGGGAATCAGGGACCTGATAAAGGATTTGGCTGAAAGAGAAACATATATATTCTTTAAATAATGATCCGGGTTACTTATATTGCCTCAATACACAATTTGGCGACAACACAGAAAATATTCTCAAAGCTAAGCTACATAATTTAAATGATAATATCAACAGCAGCAAAAGCCTCATCATCAACGCAGTTAGTAGCAAAACTACATAGTTTATAGCTAATAAATATGATAAAATGAATGACAGAAAAGTAAGCTTCGTTAATGTGAAACAATGGCGTACATGAGCCATTTTTTTGGATCATCATCAAACAGATTTCCAAACCGCCCACCTGGAAAAGATAGTGAGTCACGGATAAAATTCAGCACAAAAACCTTTTCAATCTTCTAGCTATCTTTACTATTTCAGACCAATGAATAAGCGTCCAACAGCCCCAATGCCATCCTTTGACACCCATCTGTAGAAATCATCATATAAATTGCAGTTTAATCCAATAAAAGAATCTTTGATACAGAAAAAAAGGTCCATGCATGCAGACAGCCACACAAAACATGCATATGTTTGTGCATTTGAAGTAAACACACACGCACGCACGCAAGCACACACACTAATTGAAGTTTAAACAAAAGAAATCCCAAAAATGCAATAAAAAATCAATGAATTTAAAATTCACCTTATGGCAATAAAAAAAACTTGTGTCCTTATTGTAACTACAAGGAACACAAGTGTGTCATTGTGTGCATGCAAACGCTTGTATATAATCATTCACGCAACTATCCCAGATTATTCTAACCACAAGACTACAAGAGGCCATATAAGTTTTGGTACCAAGTCTCACGGAAGCCATTTTCACAAAAGAAAAGTACTTCAAAACTTCAAGAAAAGGGCCAATTTAATGTGAAACCAAACCCTCCTCGGTCTCTATATCACACAGAAAACCAAACCCAAAAAACGCTTTGCTTCAAACAGAGCAATCATACCAAACCCATGTAATACAATTGCAGAATCACCCTATAACTTCAACAGAAAAATTGCCGCAAATCACTAGATTTAATATAACAAAGCTAGTCCTTTTAGAAACCCAGGCCAATACAATTTCAGAATCAACCATTATCAAATGTCAGTGTGAACATACATGGAATCAAATAATATCTACAAACTGTTTACGAAGATGCACTTCAAAACAGTTAGAAGCTTACATTTTCTTCAAGCATAAATATTTAGATTATTGAGAATTACCTAGTAATTTCAGGAAGAACATAGTCTGCCCTCCACCCAAAACGTAAATCCATGCCAGGAAACAAACCAAGCGTTGTCTCATTCCGAATCTGAGAAATGCCATCTCCACCCAAACACGTAGTAAGCTTCCATTTACAACCAATTGCATTCAACTGAAAACTGTGGCCTACGCCAACCTGTATATACATAACCTTGAGTGTGAGAGCTCATTAACATTTGAAACTATCATACTAACTAAAAAAAAAACCAAAATAACATAGAGGAGGACTTACAGTGAGGTGAAGGGTGGGGCTTCAAAGGTGGTGGATCGGGGCTGGGGAAGGATGGTTTGGGTTGCTAAAGGGCCGGTAATGGTATGGTGAGAAGATGGTAGCCAATGGTGGTGCGACGGCGGCATGGGGAGGATTTTGGGTCGAGGCTTGCAGCCGTTCGTGGAGGAGTTTGGCGGCGCGAGAGGGGCTGAAAATAGAGGGGTGAGGTCGCCAGCTAATGGGGAAGAGAATGGGAGCAACGGTGAAAGAAATGGGTGGCGCACGGCGGCGCAACAACCCACAACCCGAATGGGTCTCGCACGGCCATTGGGGAGGAGAGAGAGAGCGTGGGGAAGGGAGGTTGGGGTGGGGGAGGTCGCCGGCGTGTGGGGGAGCTGGTGGGCTGGGCGGTGTCGCCAGACGGAGGAGGACGGCGTGGCTGGGTGAAGGACGGCAGATCGGGGGGGATGGGTCACGCAATGCTAGAGGAGAAATAAGGAGAAAAAGAAGAAGAAAGAAGAAAGAAGAAAGAAAAAGGAAAAAGGAAAAAAGAAAAGGAGGGAAAAAATTGAAGGGCAAAAAAATAAGGTGTAGTCTTTTTAATTTGGGTCTTAAAATAGATCTAACAAAAAAGATTTTATAATGATAAATTTAAATAATATAATTTAAATGCAGTGATTTAGTAAAATAAGATAATAAAATCTATTAACTAGAAAATAATAATTAATAATAAGAAAGCACATCAAAATAATTTTTACAACTAAAAAAATTATAAAAAAAATTAAGTGAGAAATCCGATAAATTTAAAACAAAATAATTAATATTTTAAATATCTGAAATAAATCTATAAAAAAATTAAAGAAAGATAATCGACGTCAGGTGTGAGTGTGAGATATACAGTAGGCTAATGTATAATATTCTTCTATTTAAAAATATGTAGAGATTTTTGTGGGGAGTAATATTTGTGGGAATTACTTCTTTAGTAGCGAGAAAAAACAATAAGCCACGATGATGAAGGTATAAATGAAATAGTTTTTTGCAACGACTTTAATCTGTGGTAAAATGTCAATTTAACTCGTCACAATAATTAATTTTCCACTAAAAGTTTATATGTTACCCATATTTATTATCCAGGAAATAAGTTGATCACAAAAACTACATACGTGGTCGCGAAAAATTTTTTGCCATCAAACATTATCCACTAAGACAATTTCATGGAAAAATGTGTATGTTTATTCTCTCCAATCATTTTAGTGGCAAAAGGTCACTTTTTTCCACGATATATATCCGCAGAAAAACAATTCGTGGCAAAAGCCACAAAATGTTGTAGTGACGATGATGATCAAGACAATACCCAGCACCAGCGAACCTGTTTCATCTACACCCAAAAAACCTAGTGGAAGACAAAGACATACACGACGAGAATGTGGCCTTCCTCTTTGACACCGAACCCGGCGCCACCCTTAACAGCCTCCTTGCCTTGCCGAGGCTTTGACGTCCACCGAGAATGACTTGCTCTTTTCCTCGTCGCCACTAACGTACGACTACGGGGGAAAGGATAGGGATCAGATGGGTACTGTTGATGTCAGTGGCAATTACTGCAACAGCAGGAGCTCGAAGCTGGTCCTTTTGAAGAAGGTGATACCAGGAGGAGAGAGTTATCTTTTGAAGAAGGTGATTGGGTTTATCTTTTGAAGAAGGTGATTGGGTTTATCTCAAAGTCTCTCCCAGTTTTCTTCCCCTCTCACCGATGAACATCCCCACCAAGTTTCACCTCCATCCGAGCCACCGTTAGCCACCACGAGCTTCTCCAAGCCACACGGATTTTCACCGATTCCAGCGTCGTCGCACCACCTCCGGCCACCATCTCTTCACAGCTTCTTCCTCTACCTCTTGCCGACCTAACCACCTAATTTCAGCTCCGATCCGTTACCAGAGCAGCTCCCACGAGCTCAACTCCGTTCAGCCCCTGTTTGGCCTTCGACCGCCATTTCCACCACCACCCACGGCCAAAACTCGTTTCCCTTAGCTTCATAAACATCTCAAGATCTTTTCCTATCAATTTCGTGCCTTGGTTTTTCCCCATTCGAAAGTGGGTAATTTATTACCCACAGCCACAGTGTAAAATACACTGTTACATTGCTTTTCCTCCGCCGTTTGCGACGCCGCAAGCTTTGAAAAATACCGTATAGCGCTGTAAGTATTTTCCAAACTCTACTTTTAGATTTAAATATATTTTGCTCATACAATATATATTTATCTGCTGGTTGGTTGATTCCAGACTGAGTCCGAGGAGTTCGGGGGTCGGATGGATTGAGGACGGAGTTGCTTGGTTTGTTGATTTATGGTTGGTTGGTTGTGTTGTGCATTGAGATTGCATTTACATGGTGCATGCACGTGCATTTTATTTAAATTGAGAAAAAATCCTATTTTATTGGCGTAAATGGATTTTCGGGTGCGTGTGTACCACGACCCCAAGCCGGGATGGGGTATTATCTCGGTGGAGCTCCTCTGGTCACTCGGGAGCGTGATATACTGAGTGACGTCCCCTGAGTTGTCGCTGGGCAATGACGGGAGCGGGGGCTAGAGGATGCTTGGCTACGAACGCGCGGGGCGCGGAACTGGGGAGGTCATGGTGCATACGGATTAATTGGTTAATGGATTGAGTTGGATATGGGCCAAATGAGACTTTTGGGGTGATATTTGGAAAGGTTATGTTTTTGGGCCAAATGGGATTTTTGGCGTGCGTGGAAAGATATGGTTTTATGGGTTTTGTGCATAGGCATTCTCTCATGCATATTGTTTGAGTTTTAATATGTTTTTATCTAGTGGTGTTTGGATTTTACTTACCTGCGGCACCATTTTTTGGTACCGTAGATTTTGATGCAGAGATCGAGGAGGAGGAGGAGGAGGCTGAGCCCGAGGATACGGCTCCGCCGGAGTATTGAGTTGAAGTTAATGCTTTGTATTTGGCTTTGAATAATATTTGTAGTTCGTAATATTTTATTATGTATGTTTTAAATAGCTTTGTATTAAACTAAGAAAAATTCTGGTACTTAGTTATGACTTTGCTATCCGCTGCGTGTCTCTTCGTGCACATTTGTTGCTTACACACACTTGGCACTCGTCGATAGGATGGTGACCCGTGTTGTCACCATCCGGACGTCTCGATTTCCCTGTGTCCGTGCGTGGGGATTTGGGGGCGTCACAATAGGAGCATAGATCTGTTTTTCAAGTAGGGCTGATTCTGAGATTGTTGCAGAATCAAGAATGCTCAGTAGTCAATATGTTGCCTCTGTTACGACCATGTCTACGAGGTTAATGGCGAGGGTGAGTGAGATTGATCATTTTAACATCCAAATATCTAAGTTACGACAGAAGCTTACTAATAAGGATAGAGAGTATAAAAGGCTAAAGTAAGAAAACAAAGAGTTGAAAAAATTTTTAGATTGGTATGCTCATGATCTGCAACCACGAATAGAGGAGCTGGAACGAGAAAGGGTTCAGATACAAGGTCAACATCGGCAAATAACAGCAGAGGTTCATCATTTATTAGAAAAATAAGGACAACCTACTGTTAATCTCGCTGGCTTAGTAAGAAAACTTTTGACAAAATGTGTCCAGTATATCTTGTATTTTTTTTTACTAAATAAGATTTGAAGAGACAATAGTTTGTCTTATTCTTTATGCTATCCCTATAAAATCAGTCTTAAAGTTCATCCGATTTGTATCAAATCTTATTCTCATCTCTATAACTCATCTGCATTCCTTCAACATTCTCGCTTTAAGTTTTCAATTCTTTTCTCAATGGCTCATTCTTCTAACATTCCTCCATATCCATCCATGAGGTATTCTACACCTCAATCTCTTGTTCTTTCTGCAGCTACCATTGGTGTCATGTTGCAGCAAGAGAATAACAGTTTGGCTAATAAGTCAAACTCCGATACTATTTACAACTTGGTGAGTCTCGGGACTCACTACTCTTCCTCTATTGCTGCTTTTTCCCAGCGACTACAAGCCAAAAACCATGTGGTTGAAAAGTTTAAAGAATAAATTGTTGTACTTCAACGAATTGTTCAAGAGTCTCACATAAGGGAATGAATCTTTCGGCAGAAGAATAAACAGTTGAAATCTCTATTGGATTCTTCATTCCGCTTGCCCATTCCCATAGATAGGGATCGCATGATATTGTATGAAGAGAATGAGCGTCTCAAACATGAGGCTAAGAACCTCAAGGTTATGTAAAAGTATTTTAAAAAATATTTATATTTTTATGGACTCTGGTCTATCTTTTAAGAGATATTCATAACATGCATCATACATATTTCTCTTCTAATCATACATAATCTATCTTCTGGTAAAGGTTTTATGAAAATATCTACTAACTGATCATGTGTGTTTGTGAACTCTAGTACTATATCGCCTTTCTGCACATGATCTCGAAGAAAATGATATCTTATTTCAATATGCTCAGTTCTAGAATGTTGTATTGGGTTCTTTGAAAGATTTATAGCACTTGTATTATCACATTTGATTGGAATGTGATTATACATGAGTTTAAAATCTTCAAGTTGTTGCTTCATGTAAAGAACTTGAGCACAACAAATACCCGCAACAACATATTCTGCCTCAGCAGTAGATAGTGCAACAGAATTTTATTGTTTACTAAACCAGGAAACTAGTGCATGACCTAAGAAATGACATGCACTACTAGTGCTTTTTCGATCTATTTTACAACCAGCATAATCTGTATCTGTGTAGCTTATTAGATCGAAAGATGTGTGCTTAGGGTACCATAACCCTAGGTTAATTGTACTACTAAGATATCTAATAATGCGCTTAACTGCAATTAAATGAGATTCTTTTTGAGATGATTGAAAGCGTGCACATAAACACACACTGAATATAATATTTAGTCTACTGGCTGTCAAATATAATAAGCTACCAATCATACCTCGATATACTTTCGAGTCAACTGGCTTACCGGATTCATCTTTATCAAGTTTAGTGGATGGGCTCATTGGTGTTCCAGTTTCCTTAGCACCTTCCATCCCAAACTTCTTCAGTAATTCCTTAATATATTTTGATTGATTGATAAATGTCCCACTTTTTGCTTGCTTAATTTGCAATCCGAAAAAGAATGTAAGCTCTCTCATCTTGCTCATTTCAAATTCTTCACCTCGAGAAGGTTCTCCCAGAATTTGTTCCACTGGATGATCTTTCACAAATTTCCATTGTTTGGTTGCATCTTGTATTAAATTTTGATGATATTTCTTGATGTCTCCATGTTGGACTTCCTCTATTGTGTTTTCTTTGTTGAGATTGAGACTTTCCGTATTATTTATACCTCCTGTTTCTTCATCAATGGATTTCTTGGAGAGCAGTGAATTAGATTCATCAAATACTACATGCATAGATTCTTGTACAATTAAAGTCTTTTTATTGAATACTCTATAAGATTTACTATTAGTAGAATATCCGAGAAAAATACCTTCATCAGATTTTGCATCAAATTTGCCTAAATTATCCCTATCATTCAAAATAAAACATTTGCATCCAAATACATGAAAGTAACCAATGATGGGCTTTTTCTCATTCCAAATCTCATAAGGGGTTTTATCTAATTTAGACATTAGTATAACTCTATTTATAACATAACATGCAGTACTTACCGCTTCGACCCAAAAATAACTAGGCAAATTGTTCTCATTAAGAATTATTCTTGCCATCTCTTGAAGAGATCTATTTTTCTCTCTACTACCTCATTTTGTTGAGGAGTTCAAGGAGCAGAAAAATTATACACAAAACCATTTTCATCACAAAATGTTTCAATATTTTTATTAACAAACTCTTTTCCCCTATCACTTCGGATACTTGAAATAGTATAACCCTTTTCATTTTGAATTCTCTTGCATAACTTGGTAAAGGCATTATGTGCCTCATCTTTATGAGTAAGAAAGATGACCTAAGTATATCTAGAGAAATCATCAATAATAACAAAAGCATAATATTTTCCTCCTAAACTTGCAATTCTATTTGCTCCAAAAAGATCCATATGTATCAGTTGCAGTGGTCTGGTAGTGGAAATATGTTTCTTGGTTTTAAAAGAAGTTTTTGTTTGTTTACCAAATTGGCATGGATCACAAATTTTGTCTTTAAAAAAATTTGCCTTTGGTAAACCTCTTACAAGATCATTTTTTGAAAGTTTAGAAATAAGTTCCATGTTGGCATGACCTAGTCTTCTATGCCATAGCCAACTAGTTTCATTTTGAGCTGAAAAACAAATAGCATCTTGTGAAGTAACTTCTTCAAAATCGATTGTATAAACATTGTTGTTTCTAAAAGCAGTAAAACAAATATTACAATCATGATCATTCAAAATAATGCACTTATCCATTTTGAAAGTAACTGTAAATCCTTTATCACATAATTGACTTGTGATGACCCGTTTTTACGTGTATTTTTCACTGAAGGAATAATTTAATTTAATTAATATTATAGTGTTTTTATTTTAAATTATCGGATTTTAATTGGATTTTATTGGCTGTTGAATTTAAATTTCCGTTTAATTGATTTTAGCTCGTTTTTGGTTTTAAAAATTTAACAGTTGGTTTTTGCTAGTTATTTATTTTATTTTAGCTTGACGTTGTGTTTAAAATATTTTCTTGGTGTTTATTTATTTATTTGATGAAGTGTTTAATTTATTTTAGTCGTTTTATGTTTTTAATATCGTTTTCGGCGGATCAGTTTCTGGATCCCGGAAGTGAAGTTTGGACTTCATTTCTTTTCCCTTCTTTTCTTTTTCTCTTTTTTCTTTTTCCTTCTTTTCCTTTTCTTTTCTTCTTTTCCTTTTCTTTTCTTCTTTTCCTTCTTTCTTTCCTTTCTTTTTCTTTCCTTCCCGTTCTTCCCCGCGTCCGCTCGCACGAAACCCCCTCTCCCCTGCACTTTTTCATTCCGTGCAGCCACCTTTGGCCAGCCGTATCTCCGCCGTCCGGTGGAGGTGTCGTACACCACCCCCGCCATTCTCTTCCTCTCACGGCAGACTACAACCCCTCCAATTTTCAGAG
>QGSO01000629.1:53259-330759 GCA_011037825.1 Carya cathayensis
GACTTGTGATCCATTTTCTGGGAAAATGGTGGTTTGGGCCATTATCTGGGATAATGGCGAGGCTTGGTTTTAAATGGTATGTATGGGCCGTTATCGGGGATAACGGCGAGGTTTGTTTAAAGGATATGTTTTTGAGCCAAATGGGTTTTTGGCGTGCGTGGAAAAATATGATTTGTGAGTTTTGTGCATTGGCATTTATTCATGCATATTGTTTGAGTTTAATATGTTTTTATCTAGTGGTGTTTGGATTTTACTTACCTGCGGCACCATTTTGGTACCGTAGATTTTGGTGCAGAGTTCGAGGAGGAGGCTGAGCCCGAGGATGCGGCTCCGCCGGAGTTCTGAGTTGAAGTTTATGTTTTGTAGCTGGCTTTGAAACAATATTTATGTCTTGTAATATTTTATTATGTACCTTTGAACCGCTTTGTATTTTATTTAAGAAAAAAATTCTGGTACTTAATTTTATGACTTTGCTATCCGCTGCGTATTTCCTTGTACACATGTGCCGCTTGCACACACTTGACACTCGTCGATAGGATGGTGACCCGGGTTGTCACCATCCGGACGTCTCGAATTCCCCATGTTGGTACTTGGGGATTTGGGGGCGTCACAGCTTTAAGTGCCAAGCTCTTCTTTGGCTTTCATTCGTCTTCTCCTCTTTTCAATGTATGCTCATGGGTGATAAGTGACCCGATGAGTTCATTCACTTCGAGCTTCTTGAGGTCTCTAGCTTCAAGAATCGCTGTCACTTTTGATTCCCAACGTTTTGGTAGAGAGTTGAGAATTTTTCTTACTATCTCCACTTTTGAATAAAATTTGCCAAGAGCAGTCAAGCTGTTTATGATGTTAGTAAAACGAGTGTGCATACTAGAAATAGATTCATCATCATTCATCTTAAACATTTCATATTCATGAGTAAGAATATAAATTTTTGATTCCTTAACTTGAGAAGTTCCTTCATAAGTAACTTCCAAGTTATCCTAATTTTCCTTTGCCGTAGCGCAATTCATTATTCTATTAAACTCATTACTATTGAGCGTATTATATTATAAATTCATAACTATTAAATTCAAAGTATAAAGTCTATTGTCTTCACGATCAAACTCTTCTTCTTCCTTTTTGACCTTTACTCCATCAACCACTTTTGTTGGAATATAAGGTCCATTTACAATGCATTTCCAGATTTCTCGACCTTGAGCCTGAAGAAATATTCTCATTCTAACTTTCCAGAATGAGTAATTGTCTCCACAAAAGAGTGGAGGCCGACTGCTAGATTGACCTTCACCAAATGAAGCTGCAATGTTAGCCATAGGATCTTAACTCAAAAGATAGTTAATCTTATAACAGAGCTCTAGCTCTGATACCAATTGTTGCCTAGATGACTAACACAAGAGGGGGGTGAATTGAGTTGTATTTAAAAAATTAACAATTATAAATCAAATATCCAATATAAAATATAAACAAAATACGAAACAGCAATAAATATAAAAAGTAAGGGTAAGAGAGAAGCAAACTCAGTATGTTAACGAGGTTCGGCCCCACTGCCTACGTCCTCGCCTCACCCCTTGAGGATCCCTGAATTCACTATTCAACCTCCTTCAGGTGGAGATAAAAACCTAGACACCGCTACAACAGATCCGTGTAGAACACCCTCTACACTTGCAATCATCTTACACGTGGTGATTCAACTATTCCCTGTGTAGAACACTTTCTACACGCACAAGGGTTATACACACCCTTTTACTGATACAAGAATTGATAGTGGGTAGGTTATCAGAAAACACTCTTCAATGAGTGAAATAAAAACAATACAGCGCAAGCTATATCTCTCAAAATGAACAAGGGTTAAGACTCAATGTTTAGAGAAGAGAGAATGAAAGTTTTGAATGAATATTGTATACTCTTGATGTTGTGAATGTGAAGCTCTCAAATGATCTATTTATAAGCATATGAGACTTCGTATTCAAATTTAAAAAAATTCACCTGTCAAAGACATCGTCATTCACTTTTTAAAAAATTCAAACATAATCTTTTTACTATTTGCATATGACAAAAGGAGCACACTTTACTTTTCAAAAATTTCAAACCTAATCTTTTTACTTTTTGCATATGACAAAAGGAGCACACTTTGTTTTTCAAACCTAATCTTTTACTTTTTGCATATAACAAAAGGAGTACACTTTACTTTTCAAATTTTTCAAACAAAGACATCTACTTTTTGCATAAGTCAAGAAAAGCATCCATCACTTTTGAAAATATTCAAATAAAACATGCACATATGAAAGATGACAATCAATCATCTTAATATTTTCAAAGTTCAAACCTTTAATCATGTCATGCACATGTGAAAGATGACAATCAATCATCTTTCAAAATTTTCAAAATATTCATGCACATGTGGAAAATGTATTTTAATGCTTTCTGATAAAATATTAATTTTGAGCCTTAATCCTAATTTCAAATTTTTAAGAGATTTACAACATTACTCTATGAATTTAATATGAACTTATTCCCTTCTTGCTCATGCTTGATTCTTTGATGTGCTTGACTCTATTGTATGGATAACTTGAGCTTGAAACTCCTTTATTCTTTGAATTCATTTGTTATCATCAAAATCCATGTGTAGATTTATAATTACACGAAACTTGAAACCTTTGGTTCAACACGAATGATAAAGTGTTAACAACGTGCACACGATGGAGTTAACACTCACATCCATCAATGGGCAATCAAATGGCTAACGCACGTGCATGCAACTAGGGTTAGCCTTTGCCCAATTAGTAGTTGAGAAAATCTACCACTCCCTTAGCACGCCCTTTGGGCAAGCAATCAAGTGTTAGCAACACGCAAGCAATTGGGGCTAACACTCACACCAATTGATCAGCAGCCAAAGATTAATTTATGAACATAAGACCTTAGCAACTTACAAGACGAGCAAAGCCAACATAGCCTTGATGACCAATGGGCTAAAAGTAACAAAGATCAAAAAATGAAAATGTGAAGAAAAGTCCAAAGCAACCATCAGCTACACAATAATGCATCAAGACTGGGCAAGTCTATTATAACCCAAATAAAAGAATAAAGCCTTCAAAAGGCAAGTCTATTACAAAACATATCAAACACAAAAGCTTTCACAAGGCAAGTTCATTAAAAAGTGTGTCAAAATACACACACACACACACACAACATGCAACAAGCACAGGGGTACTAGCTCCAAGCCTACGGAGCCAAGCCACTATCAAGAGAAGGGGAAGCTGCTAAGAGTAAATGGCATCTAGCATCACATAGACTACTAAAGACTTTAGGATGACCATGTCTATCGCATTTGGAAGGATAGTCTACATATCTAAGGACCTCTGATCCTCCTGAGGATGAGCCAACAAGAACCTGCTTCTTAACGTCCTGAGTCAAAGGTTATTTATGAACCCCCAAGCCCGATCGCTAACTGTAAGGGCCACATAGAGTGGAGGGGAAAGGTGAACAATCTCGTCCCTGGAAGACTATAGTTTAGCATACTGCTTAAAGTTTATGGGTTTCTCCCACAAAGCCTCGGTTATACCTTAAACCTTAATGTAATGCCCATCAGCCTTGCTAAGCTCCTTCTTAACAGTCCAGTGTTCGCCCAAGGCTCGAGCCAAATCCCATTCAGGCAATGTTGAGGTCCAAATGAAGTTGTTGGTAATAGTCTTCAGCCTTCTCTGTGTAGGCAGAGAAATTCTCCCTCACCTCAAAAGTGGACTTCAAGCCTTCTCCATTTTGGCTTCCTGACTTTCATTATAACGATGCTCCACCTCTAACACATTTCTTCCGAAAGCGTTGAGGCACAACCAGTCTCCAACTCAAATTCTAGGGCTTGAACTAAGTCATTTTGCATCATTTCCAAAGAAGATTTGTCCAAAACCAAGGCTTAGTGGATTCCAAATACCTCAACCTTCAGAAACAACTTGTTCAAATGCACGAGGGAGAACCCAATTGAGAGTATGCAACTTCACATTGTTTCTTATCCTCCACTGACTTATAAAAGGCTTGTTTAGCTCCCTCCATGAATGAATGGGAGGATTGGAATTACTCCTCTAAGTCAGATTGGCGGTGAGCAATGTGATGGGCCAATGAGTGTAAACTCTATGACAAACAACTTGGTTTAGTTAACGGCGCATTGGGAGAATATCACTCAAAACAATAGTTGGGTTGCACACCAGAGAAAGAAATTGTTTAGGTTCTCAGGAAATTATGGAAACTAAAGGATCAAAAGATCCACCCACTTGTAGAGTAGATGTTGAAGGTCTATAGGGGAGGAACTAAAAACCTCCGGGCCAAGACTAGGACCATGAGGGACCACAGTGGGTGAAGGATGGTTCATCCAATCAACAAAAGCTATCAGCAAAGCCACCGGGTGTACATTGTAGGAGATTTTCTCGAGCTTGGCGAGGGAACCATGAGCTGGTTCCCTGGAAGCTCAGCAAAAGCATAGTCACCCCCAGTAACCATCAGGGAGTGAGCCGGGTGAGCAATAGCCGTAGTCAAGGGAACATCCTCACCAAAAGTAGTAATGAGCGAGGATTCACCCATCGGCAAGGTTATTACCTCCTCAACAACCTTGGGAGTCTTTTCACTGAAAACAATTGTCTGTCCTACAAAAGCAAGCGAGTTAGCAACAACTTCATAATCCCTCGCCAACCTCCAATACTTCCACAAATTCACTCGAAGTTAAAGTGGAGGATAACAACTCATATCTCTCTTATAATTCTTCAGGAAAGGAACCTAGGAAGACATCGGGAATAATGTCAAAAAATATATCCAAGATGATAAGGATGTAACAATGGGGGTGAATGCTGGATCTCCTAAAGACTTCTAGATTAAGAGGTAGTTGGTCGCCGAAGACACTCTATGCCATCTTCTGGGCAAGCAGGGTCGCAAAGAGCATGTGACCTGCGATGGACCCTATCAAGCTCAGTACAGGCGTCCGTTGGAGTAGGACCTTTTGATTCCATAAGACGGTCATGGGCTAACGTAACCAAGAATCTGACAACCTACAAAATGCGGTCGATATGGTACAACCAAGAAAAAGTCAATATTTTTTCAAGTGACGATCACATCAAAACCAACAGGGTTTTGGTTCTCCCCAACCCATGAGTAAATAAGATTAGATGCTCCATCTCTTCCCTGGTGGGAGTAATTTCAAAATCACAACCATTGAAAATAAAATGGTAGCCTCACCAATGGGAAACTCCCATCCAACTCCAGAAATGAAAAAGAACTCTAGTCACAGTTTCTAGCGTGGGAGTAGAGGGATTCCAAGTGAACAACCCAATAGCCCATTCATAAAAAAATGCTAGACTGGTTCACATCATGCCGTTTAATGCCATAGACATTGAAAAATTCACGAGCAGTGAGGTTTATAGTGGAGAAATTAGCAATATTTCTGAAGGGGCCAATTTTTTTGCCATGTGACACGTTTATGTAAAATAAAAAGAGATTAAAAAGTCATAAAAACACAACTATAAATACAAAATTAGCTCTTGATATCTTGCTACATTCAGGTAGAAATAAAATTATAAAAACACAATTTAATATATGTTTCAGATTTCAGACGATAGTATTTCATTATATAATATTCAACCATTTTTATTTTTTTAATGAAATATTTAGAATAAGTTTTATTCATAGAAACTATCAAATAATCTTTTAGGAAATCCATATTTCATTCTAGTATATATGCTAGTTTATCAATTTTTATGTAAAATCTAGATATTTGCATGTTATATTAAGCATATAATGCTATAATTGAGACATTAAATAAAGTTTGTCTTGTTCAATGAAGTCTAGAGAATAAAACTTCTAAACTATTTTTCATATAGATTTTCAACCTTAATTGATTTTTCTTGTATTTTTACTTTAGATTCTATATTAAGAAGTCTAATATTGTATAACAAAAAATTTTGCGATCTATATTAATAAGTTTATTATTTCTCTTAAAATTAGTTTAATTTAATTTTGGTGGGTCCACAACCTTAAATGTTTTGCAATGTGGTTCTAGGTCAGGTTTCTCTTTTCCCACTGCCTATAAAGCCTACTTCCAAACAATGCACCAAGATAAGATAATCTTCCAAACTTTGAGTAAAAGTTGGGTTGAGACCATGCCTAAATAGTCCAAGATGTTGTGAAACGGGCGACAAAATTTGATTCTCAACACCATCAAGACCATGCCAATATAAAGCGCAATATATTTAGCAACCCCTTTAGTGTTAAGAATGCCACTATGAGAATCAACAAGGGTCATCCTCAATGACTTAGGGACACAATAACAATCCCTCACGGAATTAAACTCCACTTGGGTGGTGGTGGCAATCCAGCAACTTCCTTTGAAGATGATAAGCCATGAAGAGTAAGTTCCACATGACCAATCTGGGGACTAAGTGATCAAGCGATTGGGAAGCCTAGCGAGAAGCATTTATGGGAGCCATTTGAGTAAAGGAAGAAGATTTGAAGATAAGAGCAAGAGATGTAAGCAGACACAAAGAATGTTAACACAAAAGGGGGGGGGGGGGGGGAAAGTAAGTGAACAAATGGTACTCAAAGTGGAAAACAAAACGTGAGATGTAGAAGAAATGAAATGATGGTTATGGGGAGGTGGAATAGCAAAGGGCACAGAGGCTATTGCCAAAGGAAGAGTGTCACATGTCAAAAGTAGAAGGGACACACTGAACAAATGCTGCATTTTTGCTACACAAAGAGACATGTCAGTTATATCATCGAATCTCGGACTGCATGAAGAGACAGTTAATAAAGGTGCAAATCCCATGCAGTATGGATGGGAACATGGTTCCAGGTAGACTTATTGGATACAAAAAGATAAGATTTTTGAAAAGACAAAGTTACCATGGCACACGTGTGGCAAGAACTTGCAGGTAACTATTGGATATGAATACTCTTTATAGACGAGGAAAGAGCTGCAAGCAACTAAAGGCCATTGTCACATAGGACGCACATGATAGGGGCAATTATAGGATTTAGATGTATCCTAGAAAAGCATCACTAACATGAAATTCAGCTAACCGTATCTCGTCTCAAATTTGTAGAGATAAATCTAAGGGAGTTATTTGCATCGAATGAGAGCTATCAAACTTCATATCATGTTCCAAAAAGTAACATACCAAGCTGGGCACTGTGAATCGTGCCTATGAAGATGTGTCACCTTAAAAGAATACTACCCTTATAAATAGCCTACCAGGTACATACTATTGACTCATAGACTCATCAGTCATTGAGAAAGATTAACTCCTCGTTGACTTAAGCAATGGAGGAATCCCCTACTAGGTTCTCCAAGTCTATTTTATAATTAGTTAGGGAACACCGTAGGCATTGTAACAGCCCGCTAGAAATTCAATGGTAGAATTTCTATAGACTTGAGGAACCTCGTGAAAACTCCGTAAGTTTTCACGAATCAACTAATCGCAAAAGTTTTAGTCTGTCAACATAATCAGTGTTATCACTCACTATAGTGCTAGAAATACAATTTTAATTGTTTGAGATAGTTAGAAGTGATAGAATACGTTATAGTTTATACCACTAAACTCAGTTGAATATTTAGGATTTTATAGCACAATAATCCATTTTCATAATTTCGGACAACACAGCTGTTCGAAACTGTGAATTTATTTATAGGGCCACTTCGGGGTTGAGTTTTGGTAAATGGTTTTTACTGTAGGTTAATATGAATATTTAGAATTTTTTAGTATTAAGTTTATTACGCTTTTTTTTAGAGTAAATAGTAATCTCGATAAGCGTATTAAGTGCAGTGTTTTCAAAATCACAGTGTGGAATGCCCAAATTAGGTTAGAGAAGTTTTATTTGGATACTTGGCAAGATCTTAGCCACACATAGTGAATAGTATTAGATACTTGACATAAAGAGGAACCATTAGATGGATTTGTGAAGAAAATAAAGGTGTAAGATCATGCTACCTAAGCAAAACATTTTTCATCTGATCAACCAAATTGAGCCAGATCAAAGAGGGTTTCAACCCTAGTGAAACCCTAAATGGTTGGAATCCAATTGAAACTCCAAAAGACTGGGTTGAAACTGAAACCCTAAACGGTTTCCCCAAACCCTAAAGTTGGCCTTCAAACCCTTTCTGATCCAATTTCTAGCATTGTGTTTAATCACTTGATTAAATCACTTTCATATGCTATTAATTTCTCAAATCCTTGTTAAGACATCTTTATCCAACCTTGTAAACCTTAGAAATTTGATTGGGCCAAGAAAAATTGGATTTGAGCTTGATAGCATCTCAAATCCTAACCAAACCTCCTTTAAACCCCAAATTGAAGCCCACTTGGTTAAAGCCCACCAAGGCCCACGAATTTGGCCACCTTGGCAAGGCTTCTTGGAGAAGTTTCCTCCCCCACATGGCAGACCATCCACTGCCCTTAGCTGCACCAATAGTGCCTTGATGAGATGGAGAAACCCACCCCATCAACCTCCATACCTCACAGCTTATGCAGGCTATCCTCTCCCTTCACTATTCTCCACCTTATGTCACATAGACACCTCCAATCAAGGGTCTTTCAAGCCCATATCTTCCCCCTCCAGAAGCCTAGAGTCGTGCAAGTCACACTTCTTTCACTTTAATCACTTCTTCACCCCGTTCTTAGAGAGAAACCCAAAAGAGCTCTCTCGGGCAGATTTCTGTGTCTTTTTGCGTGGAGAGTTTTTACCCTTTATAAGTATTTTCACATGATGAATCCTTCATAAAAGTTGTTCCTCTTTGAGTATAGTTTCCGTATCTATATTATTAGTATCATTCCATTGTCATTTGATTGGTTAAAAGTATTTTTAACCATGGAAAGGTCATTCTGGGCATGAATATAGAGAGTATGTTATGTTTTAGAGTTTTTGACTAAGCTAATGGACATATCTTGGTCCGAAAATTTTATGGAGTGTTTTTAGCATGTGTTTAAGAGTTTTAATTGAGGTTTTGTTGCATGAATAAAACTTTTGATGATAGATTTTCTTAGATCTAGAAACTTGAAAACTGGAAGTGGCAAAACAGTTTTTATTTGAAGAAAATTTGAATATTTCGAGGTTTGATCTTATTCTAAAGGCTTTGATATTTTTATATGATGCTTCTAAGTCTCTTATTTTCATGTTAGGATGTTATTTTGAAGATATTTAGTATTAGTTTCAAAGATATGATTTTTCTATGCAAGAGGATTTCGGTTAGGCCTAAGATTTGATGTTTTTGGATTAGATTCATGTTTTATTGATTTTTAGCCATGTGATTTTAAGTTTGATGGTTGGATCCTATTTAAGATACATTCTTAAACCATGTGATGCTTTATTTCGAAGATCTCACCTTCTTAAGCCATTGATCAAGAAATTTATCAAAGCTAATTGAGGAAAAAATTTCTGTTTTTGGACTAAGTGTAAAGCCAAAAACTACAAGTGTTATTTTGTGATTTTGGTAACTTTAGTTTGATGATTTAAAACATGTTTGATCTTAGGATGATGTTATGAATATGTTAGAAGTAAGATTTGATTTTTGAAATTCTTGGAGATGTTTTGATTTAGGGTCAAAACTTGTGATTCAAGTGTTTAGATCTTTTTACAAAAAAAGTTTGGTGTTGATTATTAGCTTTTTTAAATGTATGTTTTAAGTATGGTTTTAAACTTAGGATTCGAAAATGTTTGTTGCAAAATTTTAGTTTAAACATGAGTTTTGAAGTTTGGAGGAATTGCAATAAAAATTAAGAGAAATGGTCTATGGATGTTTCGGCCGTAATGTGTTTTTCATAGTTGTGATTTGTTTTAAATTTTTCTAAGTTCATATTTGAATTTAGGACAAAATTTGCATGAGGAATGTAAATTTTGAAAATTTGGAGTTAGGATATGAAATCCTTAAGTTAGGCGTAAGATGGTCATTTTTTCACATGTAGAGGGTAAAATGATAATTTTACTCTAAGTTAGCTTGTTTTCATGTTTCTAATTTTTAGTAATTAAATTTCTAACCTTTAGAATACCCTCTTACAGTTCCTCATGTTTTGTGCTTTATTCTCGCAAAACGCGACGATCGAGGTAAGTTAGCTTATAACTTACTATCAGTTTATTGTGTATGTATGATAGGTAAGGGAACTATAATTTATGTATGTATGTTATCATATATGCCATGTCATACCACGTCATTACATCTTTATCTGTTATGCATGATTTATTCTTTCACGAATATTTATCTGTTACACAATCTATTATGTCACGTATGTCATGTTAAGTAAAGAAGTCAGATCAAGTTTATGTTAAGTCAAGTTTCAGATCACGTTCATGCTAAGCTATTCATGTCAATCACGACCCTAAGTGTTAGGATGGGGTAATATCCTAGTGGAACTCCTTTGTTCACGCTGGAGTGTCTAAATAGGTGTGAAATTTCCTGGGTTCACAAAGTACAGTCAACAGGTTGTGAATGGGGCCTAACTAGCTGATCACCGGAGCGCGCCGGGCATTAACGCTGATAGAGCCATATTTTATTTTACGTGTGTTCACAGTAAGTGTGGCACAAATAATTCATGGGACCACAACAACTATGGAGCATGAAATATGGGACCACAACAACTGTGGAGCATACACTACGTGAGACACAGCAATTGTGACACGTAGAATACATGGGGCTACAACAACTGTGGAGTACGTATTAACGCACTCACAGCTGGTGTAGATACCTATGTTGTGATGCGGTAATCGGCAGGGACACACTGCTCAAGGGGACCCATGTAGCACCCATATGGTCACGTTATTAATTAAGTCAATTAAACAAGAGTCCAAATTTATGTCAAGAAGTTAAGAATAAACAATCACGGTGACCCCATGAGATAAGACTAAGTTTCAGATCAAATTCATGTTATGTTATGTTATGTTATGTTATGTTCACGTACATGTTATGTTCATGTTCACGTTAAGTTTCAAGTTCATGTTCATTTCATATTATGTTATGTTCATGTTCACGTTATGTTTCAAGTTCACGTTCATGTCGTGTTATATTCACGTACATGTTATGTTCAAGTTCACGTTCATGTTATGTTATATTCATGTTTACATTATGTCTCAAGTTCACATTTATGTCATGTTATGCTTAGGTTTATGTTAAATTCAAGTTCATGTTTATGTCATGTATGTTCACGTTCATGCTATGATTCAAGTCCATGTTATGTTTCAAGTTCACGTTCATGTTATGTTGCTAGCCCATGTTATATTATAGTTCAAGTTCATGTCATGTCAAGTCAAGTTAAGTTCACGTTTTAGTTCAGGTTATGTCAGTTATGTCATGCTATATGTCAAATTATGCTATGCTTACTTACGATTTTAATTATGCATTCATGTTTTTACTGCCATGCATTCATAATTAACCTGTGTGGGAGTTTTCTGTTAACTTACTGAGATTTGTAATCAAATCTCACCGTGGTAATTCCAACTACCATTCCTCCCGAATGGTAGGCGATGTGTCAGGATCAGTGCAGGGAGCAAACATTGGTAGATTAAAGGAGGTTGACTAGACGCTGCAGACACAACACGGAGCTTACAACTTCCATAGTTAATTTTTGGATAGTTTTCTGGCCTCTTTAGTCGAGTTACTCGACAAATTTCTTCAATAGTGTACTTTGGTAATGTAAATATGGAGTCTGATCTCCTATATTTTTGAGGTTACAGTCTTCTAAGACTCGTACTGAAATCGTGGATGTTTATTTTGTTAAGTATGCTTGGATTACGCTTTAACTATTTGGAATATTATAAGTTTGGTGCATAGTATTGCTCAAAAAAAAAAAATTATCCGCTGCGAATATTCCATAATGATGCATGTTAGGAACATTACATCTTATATGTCATGAACGGGGGCAAGTAACCATGTGTTGCATGTCTCGACGCTTTAGATATCTGTTCGATCCTAAGCGAAAATCTAGGGGCGTCATTGGCATACCTAGATATTGCCTCAAAAGTAGAAACGTTCACTCTAGCCCAAGCTTTAGTATATCTCATCCTTTCAAAATCATTGAGCATCTTCTCCTAAGTTAAGAAAAAATCATTTAATTTTACTTTAATGAAAATGTGAGAGAAAATCGAGTCGCTTCTGCCCAAATTTACTTTAGTTTAAAAGGCTTGGTCTTCCCTGGCTCACCATTAAAAAAATGAAAGTCACATCTTGTTCACATCATAGGTAGTAGAAGAGTCCTATCCTGATCTTAGTTTGTTTGACTCGGTGATTAAGCAATGGATGCGCAAAGATTATCAAAGGTCTCCTAGGTGCCCTTCTAATATAAGGCGGTATACATGTTAATGGAAAGCCATCTTCTTCTTCAAGGAGTCCTCAATCTCCATTAAAAGAAAGTTCAAGGGGGAATAATCACTAATCACACATCATAGGCCATTTTATATATTATGTTCACTCAAGGGCTTCCTAGTTTTAGTTTCTACAAATTGATGGCATGGACTTGTAGATGAAAAGATATTCAATCTTCTACATAAACATGCTACAAAATTCATCATGTTTTTTCCCGAATGAGATGGAGCCCAAAACCTTAAAAAAAAACCATATAATAATACAAAAATGATTCCGTTGAACAATGAAGATATGAAAGTTGGAGAACATGAAAAGCAAGTAAATCCATGACAACCAGTCACCATTTCCTTTCACAGAATAGTCAATTGTTTGTATTTTTCATTCTCATCATCATAAGGTCCCACCCTTAGAATTCTTTGGAGTTCACATCAATAGAGGGTGCTTCCAAATGACGCTCCCCACTTACCTTCGAACACACTTGCGCATTGTAGGAATTGAACTTCTAAATCCCAAAAAATAAGCATGAAAAACTACTAATTCACTTCAATCATAATTTTGGCAGGTTGGAACACCAAACATCATTGTTGGGGTTGCCAACATTAAATATGATGGGCTAGCAACACACAAGCAAACATCATACAAGAATTTGGCGAGCAATGCAAATAGTGCGAAAATATAGAAAGTGGGCTCTATTTTTATATCGAATGATAGAAAAGGATGGGCAACTAAGGAGTGAGCAATAAAGGCACAATGAAAGAGTGAGAGAATAGTGGGGTGAGCAAAACATTAGGCGAGCATAGCTTAGAGAGCAAGGTGAGGTAATTCAAGGGCTTAGACGCTCCAAGTAACCATTAGGTTGGCTCGTTCGATGAAGCTCCCTAACTAATTAGAGCATTGCATGTGTTGCCACATTGCATGACACAGCACACGACATGTCACACTTAGAAGCTTGACACCTCACTACTTTATTGACAACACATTGGACACCCATCACTGTTGAGGAAGGCTATAAGTACATAGGCTAGCTTTTTTTCTTTATTTCACTTGGTCGACTGCCTCACACAAGCAATTCTCAAACCTCGCTCTTCTCCTTTTTCCTCATACCTATGAGTGAGTCAGAAAGAGAGAAATCAAGAGGGAAGCTGAGGGAAAAAGAGAAAGTGAATAGCAAGTGTTTTTTCAAGGAGAAGTAGTTTCTGCGTTCGAGGACCCCATTTTGACTATGAACACCAAGACAAGTTAGTATTAAAGAAAGAAATGGTAACTTACCTTTAAACTCCACTCTTAAATATTACGTGAATGATGGTTTATTAATTGTTGAAACTAGACATGTTTGACTTCTACCGAGATGCATTAGCCTTTGATTGAGATTATATTTGCTCATGGACACATCATCGTTGCATAGAGCATAAATTTATTTATGAAATGTTATGACCCGAATGCTAAAATTAGGAATTATTCTAGTAGAACTCTTTTATCCACTCTAGAATGCCTAAAAATAGAGTGATATCCTCCAGGTTGGGGATAAATAATCAATGTCATGGTAGAGGTTATATGTAAAAACCTCGAGACATTGGAGAGCCCTTCTGTTGCAGGGGCTAGAGATGCTAAATGCATTGTTGAGATGTAGTCACATTGAAAAACATTACTCAAAAGTGTGATGAAGAGAGCCAAGCTTGCACACGGTTATGATGGGAGGTCATGGTGTATGTTAACAAGATAAAACCTGGTGTTGGAGATTTCAAAGTTTTTGAAGAAAGTGAAATGAGTCTTTTTAATATGTGCATTGGCATTCATATTCATATACATACGTGTTAATATATGTCATTGCACAATTCCCATTAATGTAGTTTTAGGGTTAACTTACCGAGATTGTTATAATCTCCATGTAGTAGTCCCACTAAGGTTTCACTCCTCAAAACCTTGGATTTTTTTGCAAAACAAATAGAGGAGTATTGGGTTGAGGAGGAGCAAAAGGATAGATTTTGTTGCAAAACAAATAGAGGAGTATTAGGCTGAGGTGGAGCAGAACGATAATCAAGAGTTTATGGACTAAAGTTTCTTAGAAAGTTGACATTGTCATTATTATACATTTTGGAGACATAGATGTATATATATGTGTGTGCACATGTGTATACATATTTGTCAATGGTTGACATTGCCCTCGGTAATAAAGTACAATTTTTTATGTAAATATTCTGGTGGTAACAATTAAATTTAAAATTGGGATGTAATCTATTTGGTACAAGTTATTATATATTATCTTTCTGCAGTGAAATATAGCATATTGCTAATAACTTACTAGGCTCATGTGTATTATCTATCATGAACATGAGGAGTATGTAAACATTATTACATAACTTGACACCTCGATTTTCCTTAGATCTCAAGGGTGGGCCTAGCACCTATGGAGAAATATCTACAAAATAGATTTTTCTGATGTGGGAGTGATGATTTTAAAGGATCAATCGGCCTCGGCTTCCTCGCTCAAGGCCTAAGTTTCATGATATAAGAAAGTATCATGCTCATAAACAAGACAATGAGCATCAACTTTAGAAAGGGAATCCCAAGGGATATTATAATTTCAAGGGATAATATTCCTTGGGTGTAGCTCATGTCAGTGAACAATCTGCTACAGAAGGTTTTCTTTCCTTCAAGTTCTATTTGTAGTGATTTTGTGGTAGTGGCTATCTTTGGTGAATTCGCAAAACTAGCTAGCTTATTGTAAACATGTAGAGAAGAAGCAGACTTTCCAGGATGCAAAACTAGTAAGCTTACCCACCTTTAGCTTCTTTTCACACATTGAAGGACTTGATAGTCACTCTAAAGCTATTCATCAAAAGTTCACCATACCCTACAAAATTTGTGGAAAACAAACTTTTTAAGAGTAAATGTTAGCTCACACGCCACTTGATGGAGTATCACATTCTGGTTAGGCGGAATTAGGTAAAGAAACATTCTAAATTATCGCTTGTTTGTAGTTTTTTCCTTAATTTATTGAAAAAGTAGAGAAACTTTGTATTGCCACAAAAAATCCCACCGGGAAAGTTTGGTAAATCGTGAATTTTGAGAAAAAAAAATATTTGGTTGCAAAAGTATCATTTCTGCCGAAAATAACTTGGGTAAGTTTAAAAGTATTTGCAGCGATGTATAAAATGCAAAATATAAGTATTCTCTGCTTATCAAAAGCACCGGAAATATTCTTTCTGGCAACAATTAATTATGGTTAAACACATTGTTTTTTAGTGCAATTTAGACCCTATTGCAGCAACTATCAATCTCCTGTAAAAGACAATGCTTTGCGACTGACCCAAAATCGCCAGAATTTCACTTACTTCACTCAATAATATAAAATGCCAAAAATAAGCATTTCCTGCTTACTAAAATCTCTGGAAATATTTTTTTCAACTACAATTAACTAGGAGGGAGTTCGGTCCGGTCAGGTCCGGTTCCAGGGGATTTGATGGACCGGACCTATTCGGTCCAGGGGTTCCCTACCCTGGACTGGACCGAATCTCAATGGAATCGGGCGGTCCGGTCCCATTCGGGAAGGTCCGGTCCGGTCGGTCCAATTGGTCCGGTCGGACTCCAAATGGGCCAATGGCCCAATTTTTTTCTTATTTCGGCCCAACAGTTAAAATCCACTAACAATTTATCTAATTTGAAGCCCAAAATACCAAAAAACTACTTAGAAAGAAAAATAAAAATAACCATTAAAAAAAATTATCTATATACAATAAATTTGAATAAAATATTTTACTACCAAAAAAATAAAAACTTTCTATATACGTGACTACGTCCAAACAATTTAAAGATCAATCAATTATAGTATATACTATTTAATATTTATCATATATCTAAAAAAGGAAAGAAAGGTCTTCTAAAAAAAACAAGAAAAGAAAAATACAGTAAAAATCGATTTTCATGTATCTTACTTTACATACATGGTACATCAAATGATTAAAATATGCATTCTAAAAGGCCAGAAAAATAAAAATCCATTCCCAAGCAATCTGCAAGCATATTTAAAAAATTCAGACCTGCAAGCATATTTAAAAACTAAAAATTAAAAAGTCTTAAAAAAAACAATCAAAGATTAGAAGTTATATTTAATAATTTACATCAAAAGCACTGATGCACAGTGCACTATAACAGACTAACACTAGCATAAATTACGTAAAAAATAAAAAAAGATCAACAGTAGCATCTAAAAGTTAACATAATTACTTCAATACAAAATACAAATTATACAATTAAATTACCATAACCGGAATGTGATACTCCATCTTGTGGAGAGTGAGCTTACATTTACTGTAAAAAGATTTTCTAAAACTTTGCAAAGTATGGTGAACTTTTGATGAATAGCCTTGGAGTGACTATCGAGTCGTTGAAGTGTCAGGAAAGAAGTTAAATTGGGGCAATGAATACACTTGTAATTAAGTATCATGCTTTTTTCTTAATTAGTGGAAATAACGGAAAGACTTGTCAGGAGAGAAAAAAGCTTTCGATCTTTATGTATAACATTTTTAGACGCGTCTAAGTTGACATATCAAATTTATGCAAAAACGAGTTAGCGTCTTTGTAATTCTCATTCTCAAGTAAGTATTTTAATTTGAACTCATGTCATTGTCCATGATTTCTATCAAGTAATTATCTTTCTCACGCTATATATCATATATCACTCGGCCATACGCTAAAACCACACTAACTGGCATGTTAAATCTACATAGCTGCTTAATAGATTGAGAAATAGGTTTAAGAATCGTATTGACATGTTAAGCATGCAATAATTTCTATTGACCTGAATAAATGATTAGTACATTAATCTAGGATTAATTTTGTGTGAGTTACATTCCTTCGACCACAGCAGTCACGCGGGTCTGAGTTAGCATATCAAATTTATGCCACAAGTAATGACAATATTGTGTTGGGTGCAAGTTGGCAACATGCATGTTACAATTGCAGGGTCAGTACAAGAAAAATGGATTTTTCGCAAGAAAAAGCCAAATATTCGCTAAAATTACCTTTTACTGGCCATTTTCCCATCCCTAAGGCATAGTCGCAGTTGGAGAGAAAAGTAAGCAAAATTCTGGCTATTTTGTGTCATCTGCAAAACATTGACTTTTAGTGAGGAGTATTTCTCGCTGCAACATGCCCTAAATTGTGTCCAAAAAATATGTTAAACCATGGTTAATTGTAGTCGGAAAGAATATTTTCGACAATTTTGGTAAGTAGGAAATACTTATTTTTGGCGTTTTATATATTGCCGCAAATACTTTTAAAGTTGCCCAAATTATTTTCGATAGAAACGGTACTTTTGTAGCCAAATATTTTTGCAGCAAAATTTGTGATTTACCAAACTTTCCAAGTGAAATTTTTTGTTGCGATACAAAGTTTCTCTATTTTTTCAATAAATTAAGGAAAAAACTGCATACAAGCGATAATTAAGAATTTTTCTTTACCAAATTACGCCTAACCGGAATGTGATACTCCATCTTGTAGAGAGTAAGCGTACATTTATTGTAAAAAATGTTTTTACAAACTTTGCAGAGTTTGGTGAACTTTCGATGAATAGCCTTGTGGTGACTATTGAGTCGTTGAAGTATCGGAAAAGGAGTTAATTGGGGCAATGTACACACTGGTAATTAAGCTTGATGCTCTTTTCTTAATTCGTGGAAATAATGGAAAGATTTGTCAGGAGAGAAAAAAGCTTTTGATCCTTGTGTATAACGTTTTTAGATGCGTCTAAGTTGGCATATAAAATCTATGCTAAAACGAGTTAGCGTCGTCGTAGTTCTCATTCTCAAATAAGTATTTTAATTTGAACTCATGTCATTGTCCATGATCTCTATCAAGTAACTATCTTTCTCATGCTATATATCATATATCACCTAGCCGTATACTAAAACCACACTAACTGGCATGCTAAAACCATACTAACTATCTTTCTCAAATTGGCAACATGCATGTTACAATTGTAGAATCAGTATAAGAAAATGAGATTTTTCGCAAGAAAAAGCAATATATTTTCCAAAACTACATTTGTTGTCTATTTTTCCATCCCAAAGGCATAGCCGTTGTTGTTAGCGAAATTTTGACAGTTTCGTGTCATTCACAAAATATTGACTTTTATTATGGAGTATTTTTCACCTCAACATGCCCAAAATTGAGTCCACAAAATGTGTTCAACCATGGTTAATTGTAGTTAGTAAAAATATTTCCAGCAATTTTGGTAAGCAGGAAATGCTTATTTTTGGCGATTTATATATTGCCACAAATACTTTTAAACTTGCCTAAGTTATTTCGGACAGAAATGGTACTTTTGCAGCCAAATATTTTTGCCGCAAAATTCGTGATTTACCAATCTTTCCAGGCGGAATTTTACAAAGTTTCTCTACTTTTTCAATAAATTAAGGAAAAAACTGCATACAAGCAATAATTTAAAATTTTTCATACCTAATTCCGCCTAACCGGAATGTGATATTCCATCTTGTGGATAGTGAGCTTACATTTATTGTAAAAAAGTTTTCTACAAATTTTGCAAAGTATGGTGAACTTTCGATGAATTGCCTTGGATTGACTATCGAGTGGTTGAAATATCGGAAAAGAAGTTAAATTGGGTTAATGGAAACAATTATAATTAAGCTCCATGCTCTTTTCTTAATTCGTGGAAATAATGGAAGGATTTGTCAAGAGAGGAAAAAGCTGTCGATTCTTATATAAAAGGTTTTTAGACGCGTCTAAGTGGACATATCAAATTTATGCCAAAATGAGTTAATGTTGTTGTAGTTTTCATTCTCAAGTAAATATTTTAAATTGAACTCATGTCATTGTCTATGATCTCTATCAACTAACTATCTTTCTCATGCTATATATCATATATCACCTAACCAAATGCTAAAACCACATTAACTGGTATGCTAAATCTACATAGTTGCTTAACAGATTGAGAACTAGGTTTAAGAATCGCATTGACATGTTAAGCATATGACGTGTCCTATTGAACTTGGTAAATGTACATTAATCTAAGATTAATTTTGTGTGAGTTACCTTCCTTCGACTACAACAGCCACGTTGGGTTTAAGTTCGCATATCAAATCTATGCCACAAAACATGACAATATTGTGTTGGGTGTAAGTTGGCAATATGCATGTTATAATTGTGGAGCCAGTATAAGAAAAATTGATTTTTTGCCAGAAAAAGTCATATATTCGCCAAAACTACCTTTTATTGTCCATTTTTCCATCCCCAAGGCATAGCCGTTGTTGTTGAGCAAATTAAGTGAAATTCTGGCTATTTCGTGTGATCCGCAAAACATTGACTTTTATTGGAGAGTATTTCTCATTGCAACATGCCCTAAATTGTGTCTAAAAAACGTGTTCAAGCATGGTTAATTGTAGGGGATAGTATCGACCGACTGGACCGGTAGTTTCGGTCCGAACTGAACCGGACCGGGAGAAGGTCCGGTCGGTCTCGGTCCTATTTTCTCTGGACCGAGGGTTTTCGGTTCGGTCCCGGTCCAGGGGATTTTTGCCCCGGACTGGACCGAACCGAACCGAATGAATATTAATATATTTTATTATTTATATAATATTATAATTGTATATAATTATTTATAATTTTTATAATTGATAATATATATTTATATTTATAATTGTATATAATTTATAATTATTTATAATTTTTATCTAACCTAATAGGCTAATATTTATCATACTAATTATTAATATATATAATTTTATACTAATACAGTAATACTAATATAATAATATTTATACTAACTTACTAAGACTAAGACTAAATCACTAACCGTCTAAATTAATAAATCACTACTAGTTATTAGTATTACATGATATTTACATCTAGTTATTAGTTATAAACTTATAATAAATAAGTTAATAAATATTACTAATTTACTATATATTAATAGACTAATAGTATTACTGTATTAGTATAATAGATAATAGTATTACTGTATTAGTGTATTACTGATATATAATATATTATATAATAGTATACTATTAGTTATATATATTAAATTAATATCTTTAAGTTATTATCTATTAGTACTAGTGTAACTAGTGTTATTACATATTATTAGTTACTAGTTATTACATCTAGACTATCTAGTTATTAGACTATAGTAAATAAGTTAATAAATATTACTAATTTACTATATACTAATAGACTAATAGTATTAGTATAATAGTAAATTACTAATATATATAATAGTATACTATTAGTTATATATAGTCTATTAGTAATTTAGTATATAGTAAATTACTAATATATATAATAGTAATTATAGTATACTATTAGTTATATATATTAAATTAATATCTTTAAGTTATTATCTATTAGTACTAGTGTAACTAGTGTTATTACATATTATTAGTTACTAGTTATTACATCTAGACTATCTAGTTATTAGACTATAGTAAATAAGTTAATAAATATTACTAATTTACTATATACTAATAGACTAATAGTATTAGTATAATAGTAAATTACTAATATATATAATAGTATACTATTAGTTATATATATATTAAATTAATATCACAATATAATTACATAAGTATTAAATATATTCCCTTGGATATAAAAAAAAAAAATTGTCAATTGATATACTCAAAGTCTAACTCTCTAAGTTAGTAAATTTCAAAAACAAAAAAAAAACTCTCTAAGTTAGTAATAATTAACTAAATTAAAAATTAACTAGTGATTTTTTTAGTGATTTAATTAAATAATACACATTAAATAGTTTACCTAATTTTATTTTTACTAACTTAAATATATTTTTACCAACTTATTAATTTTTTTTATTGTTTAGAATTAGATTTTTTTCACGCAACCCATATATTTTTTTTCTGAAATTATGTGCTGAAACGACGCCGTTTCAGCACATAATTTCCCTTCCCCCCCCCCCCGATTCCCTCCACTCCCCCTTCAGTCTTCAGCTTCACTTTCTCTCTCAAGTTCTCAACACAATCTCATCTCAGAAATTCTACAAACCCTAGCCCCGTGCCGTGCGCATCCCCTCCAAGCCATAACCCATTGCCGACGCCGTGCCGTTGCCCCTCCGTCGCATCTCAAATTCCCAACCGTAGCATTCCCGTAGTCACCGAACGAGGTGCCTCTCTCTCTCTCTCTCTCTCTCTCTATTACATAATTTTTATATCTTACCTATTAGTTATTATTTTTGTTAATTTGCTTGATAGTTGTGGATTTTAGGCTTGTTTGTGTGCTGGATAGTTGTGGATTTTAGAGCATTGGCAATTTGGCATTTCTGGAAAACAGATGGGTTCACTCGAGCCTTGCGTACTTGCCACTCGAGCCTCGCGTACTTGCCGCTCGAGCGAATTCAGGCAGAGTTGAGCGCTCGACGCTCGCTCGACATTCCGCTCGAGTGAACTCAGGGAGAGTTGAACGCTTGACACTCGCTTGACAGGACGCTCGAGCGAACTTAGGCAGAGTTGAGTGCTCGACTCTCAATCGAAATTGAGCTTGAGCGAACTAAAAAAATGAAATTTTTTTTAAATTATTATTATAAAAATAAATTTATATTATCATTTTGATGAATCAAATAGTTAATCCAATGTGGGATTATGGATAGAAAGGTCTTAGATTTATGGAAAACTTGTACTTTTCATCAAATTTTGAAGATGGCTTTGATGAAGCCAATGTGGATGCTCTTAGGAGTTAGGATTGTTTGTGTGCTGGATAGTGGTGGATATTAGGGTTGTTTCCAGGCTACGGACCTCCAATTGTTCTATAAAAACTTATTACACTAATTGTTGGTTGTTTATTTTTCTAGATGGATTCGTCAACTTCAACCAATGATGTGCAAGAGTCAATACAAAGCCCTGGTATGCCTCCGCCCCCACCCCCATCCAATGTAAGTGATAAATCTAACATTGGTGGGTCACAAAGTGGTAGAGTTAGGTCAATGGTTTGGGATCACTTTACAAGAATACCAAAAGGGGATCCCACTAAACCTAGGGCTGCATGTAATTACTGTGGTGCTTCGTATGCGTGTGATACAAAGATCAATGGTACAAAGTCTATGAAGCATCACATTGAGAAGCAATGTAAGAAAGGTCCGTTTAAGAATACGGATAAGTCCCAGACGACTCTAGGTTGGAAAATGGAGGGAGGTAGTGGTGGTGGGGGACTTGTGCCCATTTCATTTAGTGTTGAGGCTTGCCGACAAGCCTTGGCAGAGATGATTATTGTTGATGAGTTGCCATTTAGGTTTGTTGAAGGGGAGGGTTTTAGAAAGTTTATGCTTGTGGTTTGCCCTAAGTGGGTAGGGATTCCATCCCGTTGGACGATTGCGAAGGATTGTTTTAATTTGTTTATCAGTGAAAAAAATAAATTAAAAAGTGCTCTTCGAGGGCAACGAATTTCCCTCACCACGGATACATGGACATCCGTGCAAAACCTTAATTATATGTGTCTCACAGCACATTTTATTGATGATGACTGGAAGCTACATAAGAGGATTCTTTCATTTTCTTTGGTTGAAAATCACAAGGGTGATACACTTGGTAAAGGCATAGAGTTGTGTTTGCATGATTGGGGGCGACCGAAAATACTTGCTATCACTCTTGATAATGCAAGTTCTAATAATGAGGCCATTTCTTATTTGAAAAAAAAAACCAAGTATAGGAGGGATACGATCTTGGAACATGAATTCTTGCATATTTGATGTTGTGCACACATTCTGAATTTGATTGTACGTGAGGGATTGAAAGAGTATGAGGAGTCTATTGCGAAGGTGAGGGGTGTTATGAAGTATGTTAAATCCTCCCCTCAAAGGTGGGGTACATTTAAGAAGTGTGTGGAGTTGGAAGAGATTAAATGCAAAAGTCATGTTTGCCTAGATGTACCGACTAGGTGGAACTCCACCTATCTTATGTTGGAGAGGGCTGGGAAATTTAGAAAAGCTTTTGATCGGTTGGAGGAAGAAGATATGTGCTTTTTAAGTAGTATTGGAGATGATGATGATGAAGGTGATGTGGTAACTAGGAGAAAGTCAAAGAAGTTAGGGCCTCTCAATGCATCCGATTGGGATAAGGTACGATTATTTGAGAAGTTTCTTACATTATTTCATGATACAACTTTATGCTTTTCGGGGGGTGAGTATGTAACTTGCAATATCTTTTTTTCGGAGTTGGTGAATATTAAAAATGCCATTAAATAGAGTGTGAAGAAGGAAGCCCCGTGGTGGGATTAATGGCCTCAAATATGAAGAGAAAGTTTGAAAAGTATTGGGAGAATATGGATAATCAGAATATGCTTTTGTACGTTGGGATTGTTCTTGATCATCGTTACAAGATGCGATATCTTGACTTTGGGTTGAGAAAAATGTATGCATATGATCAATCAAAAATCATTGATTTGAGTTGGAAGGTGAAAAATACATTTATCCGCATGTATGAGGCATACATCCAAAATGAAGAAGGGAGTTCTCCTCAACACACAAGTTCCCCACGTGAAGATGCAAGTCCTTCCACAACCTCAATCTACGAATAGACAGGCTGCATTGATGGCCCAATTTAAGCAAGAGTTACAGTTAGAAGACTCTTTGGAAAGCAGGTCAGAGGTTGATAGATATCTAGCTGAAAAATGTGAGGATGAAGGTGATAATTTTGACCTACTAAATTGGTGGAAGGTGAATTCAGTTAGATATCGCGTACTTTCAAAGGTTGCACGCGATGTACTTGCAATACCGGTATCTACTGTGGCCTCTGAATCTACATTCAGCACTGCGGGTCGTGTACTTGACCCTTTCCGAAGTAGTTTAAATCCGATGATGGTTGAGGCTCTCATATGTGCACAAAATTGGCTCCGTTCTTCCTCTACTCCAATAAGCCTTAGGACTTTAATGGATGAAGTGGAGGAATTTGAGAAGCAGATAGATATGGGTATGTAATCAATTAACTTTGATTTATTTTGTGGTATATTTTGTTTTATCTTCTATATTATTTTAACTTTATTTAATTTGTTTTGTATTAAATTTTTATGGATTGAAGGAGAACTTGTTGGGGAATTGGCTTATTCTGCAGAAGGATCAAATTCAATGGCTACCGGGTCTTAACCCAATGTTGATGTAAGACCAAAATTCTGTTTAAAATCTGTATTTTTTTTCCCAGTTTTATTTCTTTCTAGATGTGATTTGTTTGTAAAATCTGCTTCTCTATTATATTTGGACTTTAATACTTGAAAAATTCACAAGTTAAACTCAATAAACATCCTGTTTTATAGTGATTCTGTACATATCAAGGCCTTGTGTCATTAATCATCTCATAAAACCATTTTCTCTAGGCCTTGTGTCATTAATTGCTGCACTTTGAAGAAGTGCATGGTAAAAAGACTCAGTTACAGCTTGTCTAAAAGGCTAACTAATAATGTAACACCTCGTACTAGTGTCCCATATCACAGATGGTCTAGAATAAAAATAATAACAGTTTTCAAGTGATTTCTCTGACAAAAATCACGTGATATGGGAAGATATTTATTCCACTTAAGTACCAATCATTTGATTAAGCACCACTGCACAATGACATAATGTATAAGATATAATATTGCTGTCTATCTATGAAAAACAAAGGATTTGGAGGGTTCCTTCTATTCGACCCAATTTATAGGCAATAATCCATGTCAGTATGACCCATTTTAGTAAAAAGATTTCTTCTAAAACTTAAAGAATAATGTTACTCATTATCATGTTTAAAGGTTGATTTATTTTATGTTCACCAATATCATCTTGTTTTGTAACAACTCAAGTGCTCCACCAACTGAGTTGATTTATTTTATAACAGACTAACCTAATGTTTAAAGGTTGATTTTTATTATGTTCACCAATAGGTTAACGCCTTGGTTTTTTACTTTTTTATCTGCAGATCTGTGAATCGTGATCTCAACCTTGATGGAGAAATTGATCGTGAGGAATTTGCTAATAGTCAGGGACTGATTCAACAATTACCTAATTGTATAATTTGTATTTTGTATTGANAAAAAGACCAACAGTAGCATCTAAAAGTTAACATAATTACATCAATACAAAATACAAATTATACAATTAGGTAATTGTTGAATCAGTCCCTGACTATTAGCAAATTCCTTACGATCAATTTCTCCATCAAGGTTGAGATCACGATTCACAGATCTGTACATAAAAAAGTAAAAAACCAAGGCGATTTTAATAGAGAAGCAGATTTTACAAACAAATCACATCTAGAAAGAAATAAAACTGGGAAAAAAAACACAGATTTTAAACAGAATTTTGGTCTTACATCAACATTGTGTTAAGACCCAGTAGCCATTGAATTTGATCCTTCTGCAGAATAAGCCAATTCCCCAACAAGTTCTCCTTCAATCCATAAAAATTTAAAACAAAACAAATTAAATAAAGTTAAAATAATATAGAAGATAAAACAAAATATACCACAAAATAAATCAAAGTTAATTAATTACATACCCATATCTATCTGCTTCTCAAATTCCTCCACTTCATCCATTAAAGTCCTAAGGCTTATTAGAGTAGAGGAAGAACGGAGCCAATTTTGTGCACATATGAGAGCCTCAACCATCATCAGATTTAAACTACTTCGGAAAGGGTCAAGTACACGACCCGCAGTGCTGAATGTAGATTTAGAGGCCACAGTAGATACCGGTATTGCAAGTACATCGCGTGCAACCTTTGAAAGTACACGATATCTAACTGAATTCACCTTCCACCAATTTAGTAGGTCAAAATTATCACCTTCATCCTCACATTTTTCAGCTAGATATCTATCAACCTCTGACCTGCTTTCCAAAGAGTCTTCTAACTGTAACTCTTGCTTAAATTGGGCCATCAATGCAGCCTGTCTATTCGTAGATTGGGTTGTGGAAGGACTTGCATCTTCACGTGGGGAACTTGTGTGTTGAGGAGAACTCCCTTCTTCATTTTGGATGTATGCCTCATACATGCGGATAAATGTATTTTTCACCTTCCAACTCAAATCAATGATTTTTTATTGATCTATGCATACATTTTTCTCAACCCAAAGTCAAGATATCGCATCTTGTAACGATGATCAAGAACAATCCCAACGTACAAAAGCATATTCTGATTATCCATATTCTCCTAATACTTTTCAAACTTTCTCTTCATATTTGAGGCCATTAATCCCACCACGGGGCTTCCTTCTTCACACTCTATATTAATGGCATTTTTAATATTCACCAACTCCGAAAAAAAGATATTGCAAGTTACATACTCACCCCCCGAAAAGCATAAAGTTGTATCATGAAATAATGTAAGAAACTTCTCAAATAATCGTACCTTATCCCAATCGGATGCATTGAGAGGCCCTAACTTCTTTGACTTTCTCCTAGTTACCACATCACCTTCATCATCATCATCTCCAATACTACTTAAAAAGCACATATCTTCTTCCTTCAACCGATCAAAAGCTTTTCTAAATTTCCCAGCCCTCAACCGATACATCTAGGCAAACATGACTTTTGCATTTAATTTCTTCCAACTCCACACACTTCTTAAATGTACCCCACCTTTGAGGGGAGGATTTAACATACTTCATAACACCTCTCACCTTCGCAATAGACTCCTCATACTCTTTCAATCCCTCACGTACAATCAAATTCAGAATGTGTGCACAACATCAAATATGCAAGAATTCATGTTCCAAGATCGTATCCCTCCTATACTTGGTTTTTTTTTTCAAATAAGAAATGGCCTCATTATTAGAACTTGCATTATCAAGAGTGATAGCAAGTATTTTCGGTCGCCCCCAATCATACAAACACAACTCTATGCCTTTACCAAGTGTATCACCCTTGTGATTTTCAACCAAAGAAAATGAAAGAATCCTCTTATGTAGCTTCCAGTCATCATCAATAAAATGTGCTGTGAGACACATATAATTAAGGTTTTGCACGGATGTCCATGTATCCGTGGTGAGGGAAATTCGTTGCCCTCGAAGAGCACTTTTTAATTTATTTTTTTCACTGATAAACAAATTAAAACAATCCTTCGCAATCGTCCAACGGGATGGAATCCCTACCCACTTAGGGCAAACCACAAGCATAAACTTTCTAAAACCCTCCCCTTCAACAAACCTAAATGGCAACTCATCAACAATAATCATCTCTGCCAAGGCTTGTCGGCAAGCCTCAACACTAAATGAAATGGGCACAAGTCCCCCACCACCACTACCTCCCTCCATTTTCCAACCTAGAGTCGTCTGGGACTTATCCGTATTCTTAAACGGACCTTTCTTACATTGCTTCTCAATGTGATGCTTCATAGACTTTGTACCATTGATCTTTGTATCACACGCATACGAAGCACCACAGTAATTACATGCAGCCCTAGATTTAGTGGGATCCCCTTTTGGTATTCTTGTAAAGTGATCCCAAACCATTGACCTAACTCTACCACTTTGTGACCCACCAATGTTAGATTTATCACTTACATTGGATGGGGGTGGGGGTGGAGGCATACCAGGGCTTTGTGTTGACTCTTGCACATCATTGGTTGAAGTTGACGAATCTATCTAAAAAAATAAACAACCAACAATTAGTGTAATAAGTTTTTATAGAACAATTGGAGGTTCGTAGCCTGGAAACAACCCTAATATCCACCACTATCCAGCACACAAACAATCCTAACTCCTAAGAGCATCCACATTGGCTTCATCAAAGCCATCTTCAAAATTTGATGAAAAGTACAAGTTTTCCATAAATCTAAGACCTTTCTATCCATAATCCCACATTGGATTAACTATTTGATTCATCAAAATGATAATATAAATTTATTTTTATAATAATAATTTAAAAAAAATTTCATTTTTTTAGTTCGCTCAAGCTCAATTTCGATTGAGAGTCGAGCACTCAACTCTGCCTAAGTTCGCTCGAGCGTCCTGTCAAGCGAGTGTCAAGCGTTCAACTCTCCCTGAGTTCACTCGAGCGGAATGTCGAGCGAGCGTCGAGCGCTCAACTCTGCCTGAATTCGCTCGAGCGGCAAGTACGCGAGGCTCGAGTGGCAAGTACGCAAGGCTCGAGTGAACCCATCTGTTTTCCAGAAATGCCAAATTGCCAATGCTCTAAAATCCACAACTATCCAGCACACAAACAAGCCTAAAATCCACAACTATCAAGCAAATTAACAAAAATAATAACTAATAGGTAAGATATAAAAATTATGTAATAGAGAGAGAGAGAGAGAGAGAGAGAGGCACCTCGTTCGGTGACTACGGGAATGCTACGGTTGGGAATTTGAGATGCGACGGAGGGGCAACGGCACGGCGTCGGCAATGGGTTATGGCTTGGAGGGGATGCGCACGGCACGGGGCTAGGGTTTGTAGAATTTCTGAGATGAGATTGTGTTGAGAACTTGAGAGAGAAAGTGAAGGCTGAAGACTGAAGGGGGAGTGGAGGGAAGGGGGGGAGGAAGGGAAATTATGTGCTGAAACGGCGTCGTTTCAGCACATAATTTCAGAAAAAAAATATATGGGTTGCGTGAAAAAAATCTAATTCTAAACAATAAAAAAAATTAATAAGTTGGTAAAAATATATTTAAGTTAGTAAAAATAAAATTAGGTAAACTATTTAATGTGTATTATTTAATTAAATCACTAAAAAAATCACTAGTTAATTTTTAATTTAGTTAATTATTACTAACTTAGAGAGTTTTTTTTTTGTTTTTGAAATTTACTAACAGAGAGTTAGACTTTGAGTATATCAATTGACAATTTTTTTTTTTTTTTTTCCAAGGGAATATATTTAATACTTATGTAATTATATTGTGATATTAATTTAATATATATATATAACTAATAGTATACTATTATATATATTAGTAATTTACTATTATACTAATACTATTAGTCTATTAGTATATAGTAAATTAGTAATATTTATTAACTTATTTACTATAGTCTAATAACTATAGTCTAGATGTAATAACTAGTAACTAATAATATGTAATAACACTAGTTACACTAGTACTAATAGATAATAACTTAAAGATATTAATTTAATATATATAACTAATAGTATACTATAATTACAATTATATATATTAGTAATTTACTATATACTAAATTACTAATAGACTATATATAACTAATAGTATACTATTATATATATTAGTAATTTACTATTATACTAATACTATTAGTCTATTAGTATATAGTAAATTAGTAATATTTATTAACTTATTTACTATAGTCTAATAACTATAGTCTAGATGTAATAACTAGTAACTAATAATATGTAATAACACTAGTTACACTAGTACTAATAGATAATAACTTAAAGATATTAATTTAATATATATAACTAATAGTATACTATAATTACAATTATATATATTAGTAATTTACTATATACTAAATTACTAATAGACTATATATAACTAATAGTATACTATTATATATATTAGTAATTTACTATTATACTAATACTATTAGTCTATTAGTATATAGTAAATTAGTAATATTTATTAACTTATTTACTATAGTCTAATAACTAGATAGTCTAGATGTAATAAATAGTAACTAATAATATGTAATAACACTAGTTACACTAGTACTAATAGATAATAACTTAAAGATATTAATTTAATATATATAACTAATAGTATACTATTATATACATATATTATATATCAGTAATACACTAATACAGTAATACTGTTAGTCTATTATACTAATACAGTAATACTATTAGTCTGTTAATATATAGTAAATTAGTAATTTTTATTAACTTATTTATTATAAGTTTATAACTAATAACTAGATGTAAATATCATGTAATACTAATAACTAGTAGTGATTTATTAATTTAGACGGTTAGTGATTTAGTCTTAGTCTTAGTAAGTTAGTATAAATATTATTATATTAGTATTACTGTATTAGTATAAAATTATATATATTAATAATTAGTATGATAAATTATTAAATATTAGCCTATTAGGTTAGATAAAAATTATAAATTATTATAAATTATATACAATTATAAAAATTATAAATAATTATAAATTATATACAATTATAAAAATTATAAATAATTATATACAATTATAAATATTATATAAATAATAAAATATATTAATATTCATTCGGTTCGGTTCGGTCCAGTCCGGGGCAAAAATCCCCTGGACCGGGACCGAACCGAAAACCCTCGGTCCAGAGAAAATAGGACCGAGACCGACCGGACCTTCTCCCGGTCCGGTTCAGTTCGGACCGAAACTACCGGTCCAGTCGGTCGATACTATCCCCTACAATTAACCATGCTTGAACACGTTTTTTAGACACAATTTAGGGCATGTTGCAATGAGAAATACTCTCCAATAAAAGTCAATGTTTTGCGGATCACACGAAATAGCCAGAATTTCACTTAATTTGCTCAACAACAACGGCTATGCCTTGGGGATGGAAAAATGGACAATAAAAGGTAGTTTTGGCGAATATATGACTTTTTCTGGCAAAAAATCAATTTTTCTTATACTGGCTCCACAATTATAACATGCATATTGCCAACTTACACCCAACACAATATTGTCATGTTTTGTGGCATAGATTTGATATGCGAACTTAAACCCAACGTGGCTGTTGTAGTCGAAGGAAGGTAACTCACACAAAATTAATCTTAGATTAATGTACATTTACCAAGTTCAATAGGACACGTCATATGCTTAACATGTCAATGCGATTCTTAAACCTAGTTCTCAATCTGTTAAGCAACTATGTAGATTTAGCATACCAGTTAATGTGGTTTTAGCATTTGGTTAGGTGATATATGATATATAGCATGAGAAAGATAGTTAGTTGATAGAGATCATAGACAATGACATGAGTTCAATTTAAAATATTTACTTGAGAATGAAAACTACAACAACATTAACTCATTTTGGCATAAATTTGATATGTCCACTTAGACGCGTCTAAAAACCTTTTATATAAGAATCGACAGCTTTTTCCTCTCTTGACAAATCCTTCCATTATTTCCACGAATTAAGAAAAGAGCATGGAGCTTAATTATAATTGTTTCCATTAACCCAATTTAACTTCTTTTCCGATATTTCAACCACTCGATAGTCAATCCAAGGCAATTCATCGAAAGTTCACCATACTTTGCAAAATTTGTAGAAAACTTTTTTACAATAAATGTAAGCTCACTATCCACAAGATGGAATATCACATTCCGGTTAGGCGGAATTAGGTATGAAAAATTTTAAATTATTGCTTGTATGCAGTTTTTTCCTTAATTTATTGAAAAAGTAGAGAAACTTTGTAAAATTCCGCCTGGAAAGATTGGTAAATCACGAATTTTGCGGCAAAAATATTTGGCTGCAAAAGTACCATTTCTGTCCGAAATAACTTAGGCAAGTTTAAAAGTATTTGTGGCAATATATAAATCGCCAAAAATAAGCATTTCCTGCTTACCAAAATTGCTGGAAATATTTTTACTAACTACAATTAACCATGGTTGAACACATTTTGTGGACTCAATTTTGGGCATGTTGAGGTGAAAAATACTCCATAATAAAAGTCAATATTTTGTGAATGACACGAAACTGTCAAAATTTCGCTAACAACAACGGCTATGCCTTTGGGATGGAAAAATAGACAACAAATGTAGTTTTGGAAAATATATTGCTTTTTCTTGCGAAAAATCTCATTTTCTTATACTGATTCTACAATTGTAACATGCATGTTGCCAATTTGAGAAAGATAGTTAGTATGGTTTTAGCATGCCAGTTAGTGTGGTTTTAGTATACGGCTAGGTGATATATGATATATAGCATGAGAAAGATAGTTACTTGATAGAGATCATGGACAATGACATGAGTTCAAATTAAAATACTTATTTGAGAATGAGAACTACGACGACGCTAACTCGTTTTAGCATAGATTTTATATGCCAACTTAGACGCATCTAAAAACGTTATACACAAGGATCAAAAGCTTTTTTCTCTCCTGACAAATCTTTCCATTATTTCCACGAATTAAGAAAAGAGCATCAAGCTTAATTACCAGTGTGTACATTGCCCCAATTAACTCCTTTTCCGATACTTCAACGACTCAATAGTCACCACAAGGCTATTCATCGAAAGTTCACCAAACTCTGCAAAGTTTGTAAAAACATTTTTTACAATAAATGTACGCTTACTCTCCACAAGATGGAGTATCACATTCCGGTTAGGCGTAATTTGGTAAAGAAAAATTCTTAATTATCGCTTGTATGCAGTTTTTTCCTTAATTTATTGAAAAAATAGAGAAACTTTGTATCGCAACAAAAAATTTCACTTGGAAAGTTTGGTAAATCACAAATTTTGCTGCAAAAATATTTGGCTACAAAAGTACCGTTTCTATCGAAAATAATTTGGGCAACTTTAAAAGTATTTGCGGCAATATATAAAACGCCAAAAATAAGTATTTCCTACTTACCAAAATTGTCGAAAATATTCTTTCCGACTACAATTAACCATGGTTTAACATATTTTTTGGACACAATTTAGGGCATGTTGCAGCGAGAAATACTCCTCACTAAAAGTCAATGTTTTGCAGATGACACAAAATAGCCAGAATTTTGCTTACTTTTCTCTCCAACTGCGGCTATGCCTTAGGGATGGGAAAATGGCCAGTAAAAGGTAATTTTAGCGAATATTTGGCTTTTTCTTGCGAAAAATCCATTTTTCTTGTACTGACCCTGCAATTGTAACATGCATGTTGCCAACTTGCACCCAACACAATATTGTCATTACTTGTGGCATAAATTTGATATGCTAACTCAGACCCGCGTGACTGCTGTGGTCGAAGGAATGTAACTCACACAAAATTAATCCTAGATTAATGTACTAATCATTTATTCAGGTCAATAGAAATTATTGCATGCTTAACATGTCAATACGATTCTTAAACCTATTTCTCAATCTATTAAGCAGCTATGTAGATTTAACATGCCAGTTAGTGTGGTTTTAGCGTATGGCCGAGTGATATATGATATATAGCGTGAGAAAGATAATTACTTGATAGAAATCATGGACAATGACATGAGTTCAAATTAAAATACTTACTTGAGAATGAGAATTACAAAGACGCTAACTCGTTTTTGCATAAATTTGATATGTCAACTTAGACGCGTCTAAAAATGTTATACATAAAGATCGAAAGCTTTTTTCTCTCCTGACAAGTCTTTCCGTTATTTCCACTAATTAAGAAAAAAGCATGATACTTAATTACAAGTGTATTCATTGCCCCAATTTAACTTCTTTCCTGACACTTCAACGACTCGATAGTCACTCCAAGGCTATTCATCAAAAGTTCACCATACTTTGCAAAGTTTGTAGAAAATCTTTTTACAGTAAATGTAAGCTCACTCTCCACAAGATGGAGTATCACATTCCGGTTATGTGTAATTAGCTAAAGAAAAATTCTAAATTATCAATTGTATGCAATTCTTTCCTTAATTTATCGTAAAAGTAGAGAAACTTTGTATCGCAGCAAAAACTTTCGCCTAGAAAGTTTGGTAAATCATGAATTTTGCTGTAAAAATATTTGGTTGTAAAAGTATCGTTTCTGTCGGAAATAATTTGAACAAGTTTAAAAGTATTTGCAGGGATATATAAAACGTCAAAAACAAGCATTTTCTGCTTACGAAAATGGCCGAAAATATTATTTCTAACTACAATTAATCATGGTTTAACACATTATTTTAACACAATATAGGGCATGTTGCGGCGAAAAATACTCTCCAGTAAAAGTCAATGTTTTGTTGATGACACGAAATAGCCAGAATTTCGCTTACTTTGCTCACCAACAACGACTACGCCTTGGGGATGGGAAAATGGCCAGTAAAAGATAGGTTTAGCGAATATATGTCTTTTTTTGGTAAAAAATCTATTTTTCTTGTACTGACCCAACAATTGTAAAATGCGTGTTGCTAACTTGCACCCAACAAAATTTTGTCATATCTTGTGGCATGGATTTGATATGCGAACTTAGATCCAATGCGACTATTGTGATCGAAGTAATGTAACTCACCCAAAATTAATCTTAGATTAATGTACAAATCATTTACTTAGTTCAATAGGAATCGTCACATGCTTAACATGTCAATACGATTCTTAAACCTATTTCTCAATCTATTAAGCATCTATGTAGATTTAGCATGCCAGTTAGTGTGGTTTTAGCATACAGCTAGATGATATATGATATATTGCGTGAGAAAGATAGTTACTTGATAGAAATCATAGACAATGACATGAATTAAAATACTTACTTGAGAATGAGAACTACAACGACGCTAACTCATTTTGGCATAAATTTGATATGCCAACTTAGACGTGTCTAAAAGCATTATACATAGGGGTCAAAAGCTTTTTTCTCTCCTAACTAATCCTTCCGTTATTTCCACAAATTAAGAAAAAAGCATGATGCTTAATTAATAATGTGTCAATTGCCCCCAATTTAACTTCTTTTCCGACACTTCAACGACTCGATAGTCAATCCAAGCCTATTCATCGAAAGTTCACCATACTCTGCAAAGTTTGTAGAAAATTTTTTTTACAGTAAATGTAAGCTCACTCTTCACAAGATAGAGTATCACATTCTGGTTAGCCGCAATTAGATAAAGAAAAACTCTGAATTATCGCTTGTATGCAGTTTTTTCCTCAATTTATTGAAAAAGTGGAGAAACTTTGTATCGCAGCAAAAACTCTCGCCTGGAAAGTTTGGTAAATCATGGATTTTGTGGCAAAAATATTTGGCTACAAAAGTACCGTTTCTGGGGGAAATAATTTGGGCAAGTTTAAAAGTATTTGAAATATATAAAACGTCAAAAATAAGCATTCGCTACTTACCAAAATCGCATGAAATATTCTTTATAACTACAATTGTCCTTGGTTGAACAAATGTTTTGGATGCAATTTAGAGCATGTTGCAGCGAAAAATACTCGCTAATAAAAGTCAATGTTTTGCAACTAATGCGAAATGGCCAGAATTTCGCTTACTTTGCTCAACAACAGCAGCTACGCCATAGGGATGGGAAAATGGACAGTAAAAGGTAGTTTTGGCGAATATTTAGCTTTTCTAGCAAAAAATCCATTTTTCTTTTACTAACCCCACGATTATAACATGCATGTGGGTCATTCCATCTTACTGCCGACACAATATTGTTATGTGTTTTGGCATAGATTTGTTATGAAAACTTAGACCCAACGTGGCTGTTGTGGTCGAAGGAAGGTAACTCACGCAAAATTAATCCTAGATTAATTTACCAATCATTTACTCAATTCAATAGAAATCGTTACAAGCTTAACATGTCAATACGATTCTTAAACCTATTTCTCAATCTATTAAGCGGCTATGTAGATTTAGCAAGCCAGTTAGTGTAGTTTTAGCATATGGCCGGGTGATATATGATATAAAGCGTGAGAAAGATAGTTACTTGATAGAGATCATGGACAATGACATGAGTTCAAATTAAAATACATATTTGAGAATGAGAACTACTACAATATTAACTCGTTTAGGCATAGATTTGATATGCCAACTTAGACGCATCTAAACACATTTTATACAAGGATCGAAAGCTTTTTTCTCTCCTAAAAAATCCATCCGTTATTTCCACGAATTAAGAAAAGAGCATTGAGCTTAATTACAAGTGTGTCCATTATCCCAATTCAACTTATTTTCCGTCACTTCAACGACTCGATAGTCACTCAAAAGCTATTCATCAAAAATTCACCATACTCTGCAAAATTTGTATAAAACTTTTTTAAAGTAAATGCAAGCTCACTCTCCATAAGATGGAGTATCACATTCTGGTTAAGCGGAATTTGGTAAAGAAAAAATTTAAATTATTGCTTGTATGTAGTTTTTTCCTTAATTTATTGAAAAGGTAGAGAAATTTTGTACTTCAGCAAAAAACTTAGACTAGGAAGTTTGGTAGTCACGAATTCTGCGGCAAAAATATTTTACTGCAAAAGTTCCGTTTCTGCCGGAAATAAGTTGGGCAAGTTTAAAAGTATTTGCGACAATATATAAAACGTCAAAAATAAGCATTCCCTTCTTACCAAAATCATTGGAAATATTCTTTTCGACTACAATTAACAGTGGTTGAACACATTTTTTGGACTCAATTTAGGACATGTTGCAACGAAAAATACTTGCTAGTAAAAGTCAATGTTTTGTAACTAATGCGAAATGGCCAGAATTTCGCTTACTTTGCTCAACAACAATGGCTAGGCCATAGGGATGGGAAAATGGACAATAAAAAGTAGTTTTGGTGAATATTTGGCATTTTTCTTTTACTGACCTCACGATTATAACATGCATGTGGGTCATGTTATCTTGCTACCGACACAATATTGTAATGTGTTTTGGCATAGATTTGTTATGCAAACTTAGACCCAACGTGGCTGTTGTGGTCGAAGGAAGGTAACTCACGCAAAATTAATCCTAAATTAATGTACCAATCATTTACTCAATTCAATAGAAATCGTCACAAGCTTAACATGTCAATACAATTCTTAAACCTATTTCTCAATCTATTAAGCGGCTACGTAGATTTAGCATGCCAGTTAGTGTAGATTTAGCATATGGCCGGGTGATATATGATATAAAGCGTGAGAAAGATAGTTACTTGATAGAGATCATGGACAATGACATGAGTTCAAATTAAAATACTTATTTGAGACTGAGAACTACTACGATATTAACTCGTTTAGGCATAAATTTGATATGCCAACTTAGACGCGTCTAAAAACATTTTATGCAAGGATCGAAAGCTTTTTTCTCACCTAACAAATCCATCTGTTATTTCCACAAATTAAGAAAAGAGCATTGAGCTTAATTACAAGTGTGTCCATTGTCCCAATTCAACTTATTTTCCGTCACTTCAACGACTCGATTGTCACTCAAAAGCTATTCATCGAAAATTCACCATACTTTGCAAAATTTGTAGAAAACTTTTTTAAAGTAAATGTAAGCTCACTCTCCACAAGATGGTGTATCACATTCTGGTTAAGCGGAATTTGGTAAAGAAAAAATTTAAATTATTGCTTATATGTAGTATTTTCCTTAATTTATTGAAAAAGTAGAGAAATTTTGTACTTCAGCAAAAAATTCCAACTAGGAAGTTTGGTAGATCACGAAATTTGCGACAAAAATATTTTACTGCAAAAGTACCGTTTCTGCCGGAAATAAGTTGGGCAAATTTAAAATTATTTGCGGCAATATATAAAACACCAAAAATAAGCATTCCCTGCTTACCAAAATCAATGGAAATATTCTTTCCGACTACAATTAATAGTGGTTGAACACATTTTTGGGACGCAATTTAGGCCATGTTGCAAAGAAAAATACTCTCCAGTAAAAGTCAATGTTTTGCAGATGATGTGAAATCGTCAAAATTTCTCTTACTTTATTCAACAACTGCGGCTACGGCTTGGGGATGGGAAAATGGATTGTAAAAGGTAGTTTTGGCGAAGATATCACTTTTTCTGGTGAAAATTCCCTTTTTCTTGTACTGATCCCACAATTTTAACATGCATGTGGGTCATGCCAACTTGCACCTAACACAATATTGTCATGTGTTGTGGCATAGATTTGATATGCGAACTTAGACCCAATGTGGCTGGTGTGGTCGAAAAAAGGTAACTCGTGCGAAATTAAACCTAAGTTAATGTACCAATCATTTGCTTTATTCAATAGGAATCGTCACAAGCTTAACATGTCAAGACGATGCTTAAGCCTATTTCTCAATCTATTAAGTAGCTATGTAGATTTATCGTGCGAGTTAGTGTCATTTTTGCATATGGCTGGGAGATATCTTATATATTGCATGAGAAATATACTTGGCAAAAATCATTAAATATGACATGAGTTCTAATTAAAATACTTACTTGAGAATAAGAACTAATATGGCACTAACTCGTTTTAGCATAGATTTTATTTGCCAACTTAGATGCGTCCACAAAAGTTTTACACAAGGGTCGAAAAAAATTCTCTCCATGCAAATCCAGTCATTATTTCCACGAATTAAAAAAAGAGCATGGAGTCCAATTACAAGTGTGTCCATTGCTCACATTTAACTTCCTTTCAGAGACTTCAAGAACTTGATAGTCACTCCAAAGATATTCATTGAAAGTTCACCATACTCTACAAAGTGTGTAGAAACCTTTTTTAGAGTAAATGTAAGCTCACTCTCCATTACAAGAAAATGGAATTTTTCTTGAGAGTATCACATTCCGGTTAAGCTCACTCCACAGCCGGAAATCGGGTCCATTGGCTTTTGAAAACCAATGGCTATTAATTTTAAAAAATATATATTTATATTATTAAATAAAAAATTATTTCTCATTAAGGTAATCATGAATCGATTGGGATTTTATATTATTAATACATTTATTAGAAAAAATAATAATTATGCTGTTATTAAAAAGTTAAGAAGTTGATATTATGTTTTTTGTATTGTTTTTAAATTAGATTACTGTTTTTCTATAATAAAACTAAGGAAATTCAATATGTTTAAATTTAAAAATGATAATATTATCGTCATATTAAAAATTAAATTATTATTCCTTTATAATATTATTTGAACAAAATAAAAATTATTTTCCTATTATTTTGCATAATAATTTATAAAAATAAATAATAATCTTTAGATAAATATTATTTTCATTTAAAAATAAAATTATTATTATTTGTTCTAATTCATATATGCATCAACTTTTGATTGGTCTTCGATTTATGGTAATGCATTCGTTAAATTATTATCAAAAAAATTAAAAATTAATACTATAGATATTATTATTTATCCTTTAAAAATCATAGTTGTCAAAATATATTTTTATTTCTAAAAATTGATATTACAATCCCAGATTTAAAAGATTTAGTATTATGTTTAAATTTCAAATGCAATTATTTTGATGTTGTTTTCTGAAACAATTAAAAAAAATTATTTATTTTATTTTATTTCTCATTTATAAAGAAAACTAATATTATTATTTTTTACATGATAATTGTTCATATATCAGTACATGATAATTGGTCATATACCAAGTGGAATGTGGAGCAATCCAATTATTAATATTTGCAATATTTCAAAGCGAACCTATGCTTTAAAAGCTGTCAAAACTTTAAAAACTAATGTTTTTCGAGATATTATCCCGTATCAAATAACACGACCCATTTGGATAAGCAATTGGTCTTATCTCGTCTCAACATCTAAATACTATTTAAATACAAATATTTTTTAATTTCTTTTTCATATTTTTTCATCTAATCATTACAAATTCCTAAACTTTCATATAATACACAAAAAAATAATTTAAATTTTTTAAATTTGAAAACAAAAATAATATTAGAAATTTAATTATATTCTAACAATATTTTAATTTTATAATATTTTAATTATTTTCTATCATATCACAAAACTTAATAAAAATCTTACCTAAACTATTTCACTACTATTTACAAACAATTTCACTATTATTCATAGATTTATCATCTCATCTCATTTGACTATCCAAACTTAGGCTCCATTTGGATGTTGAAATGGTCTCAATTCATCTCATCTCATCTTATTCTATCTCATATCATCTCATCTCATCTCAGCATCTAAAGATCACTCAAACATAAAGCATTTTCAATCTCAAATTTTTAAATTTTTTACTTTATCATCTAATCATTACATATTTCTCAAACTTTCGAATTACAAAACATAAAACATGCAATTTAGCTTTTTCAAATGTCAAAAAAAAGATTATATTAGAAAATTAGATTCTAATAATATTTTAACTTTATAATTTTTTTTTATTCAACTTCTTCTCTCTCATTTTCCAAAATTTCATAAAATAATTTAACTCAAATAATATCACTACTATTCATAAACTATTTTATTACTGTTTACTTTTATCTTTTTTATTCTCAAAAGATGGTGCGGTAAGAACTTAAAAGAAGTGACTATTATTGATAGTCAGACAACACCAAAACAAAGCAAAAGTGTGGAAGGAAAAATTAAATTAAATTGAATAATATTAGAAAACAGAGTAAATGAAACAAATTGACACAAACCATAAACCTCACCAACATTAGTAATTGCAACACAATTAATAAAAACACATGGTAAATGAGAAAAATATGTATTTAAACCCAAACTAACACGCATCCAGAGCCACACCAACATTAATAATTGCAATATCTGGTCTTTCCATCTTTGCCAAATAGCTTCACGTCCAAAGTCCCTCAAATCCCAACTAGTGTCCTCACACTTGCCCACCACCTTACCTCTCCTACGTCTTTCTTTGCCCTGTAAACCCATTGTCCCCAACAGAGCTCTTATCCTTCTCAAACTCCATATAGGGAGGTTCACGGACTTCAAGTTTGTTTCTAAATCAAATGCAGTGGTAGCTATGGCCAAAGTTGTCACATATCAGGGGTGGCTTGGGCAACACAAGCTCAGACAAGGGATATAAGCTTAAACACAAGGGTTAGGGCAACATATGACAATCGTGGACTGTATGGGCCGAAGTTGAGATGAGCTCAGTTAGTTGGACCTTTGAGAAGTTAATTGTAATTGTGTCATAATTGTAAAATCCACAATTTTAAAAAGCCCATAATGGCCCTTGAGATAGAACCCAAGAATTGTATAAAGAGATTACGGGCAAAATGAGTAATATACAAGAAAATTCACATTGATTCTCAATTCTCTCTATCTCTTGTTCTCTCTCTAATTCTTTGGGGTGGATAGAAATTTTCCAAGCTTAGATGAAAGACAGAAGAGAAAAATATCTCTGCTATTATTATGACTCGAGATGGGTGCTAGGCCATAAGTGTAAGAGTCCCAAATTATTTTTTATTGAAGAAATTATTGATGAATTTCCTGAAGTGTGCAACAGTGAAGTAAGTGGGAAGGAGATAAGTGTGCCAATTCAATCTTTGTGTTACATGGATGAATTCAACAAGCCAGAAATATCGTTGAATGTTATTACTGGAACAATGAATCCTAAGACCTTGAGAGTGAAGAGCATAATTGGCATGCAATGGGTAGTAATTTTGATAGACACTAGGAGCACTCACAATTTTGTGGACCCATCAATTATTAGAAGAGGCCAATTAGTAGTGAATGTTGAGAAAATGTGCAAGTTAAAGTGGTAAATGGTGATCAGATTGTGAGTGAAGGAAGTTGTGGGGAAGTTCCAATGTGGATACAGTGGACTATGTTTTCCATAAATGCATTTGTACTAAAATTAGCAAGCTGTGATGTTGTTTTGGGGATACAGTGGCTGCAAATACTAGGTAATATCATATGGATCTTTGAAGACCTTAATATGCAATTTTGTTACTTGGGTAAGACAATTGCCTTAAGGGGGTTAAAACAATCAAGATTGTTAGAAGAGGATTCCAGCTTAAAGTTAAGGGACTTGGAGAAAAAATGGGTGCTATTACAACTTACGGAGAAACAAGTAGAAACTAGTGAAATTCCCAAGTTATTCAAAACATTTTATCTACTTATTAAGACATTTTTCTGAACCAAAAGGCTTTGGCCCTAGTAGATCTCATGTTCATTCTATTTGTTTGAAGCTTAGACCTAAGGTTGTATTTGTTAGGCCCTATAGATATCCTTATATTCAGAAAGAGGAAATCGAAAAGATTGTAAGGGAGCTATTACAAAATGGAGTGATTCAAGCCAAAGTCCATACCCTTCTTCAGTTTTGTTAGTAAGGAAGGCAAATGATAGCTAGAGAATATGTATAGACTATATTAAGGATAAGCTTCCTATCCCTATTGTAGAAGAGTTGCTTGATGAATTATTCAGTTCACGAAACTGCAGGGAATTTTATTTCAGAGGAGATTACAATCACAAACAATGAGTCACAAGAGTACCACTCTACTCACACAATCTCTACTCCTACTCTCTAAGGCTTTTTCTCTCTCTCTTAATATGCTCTCACACCTTTACCTATCTTTGTTCACTCTAATTTACTGAACATTCACACAAGAGAACAAATATTACACATATATAGTGAAAACAGCGTTGAAAGCCCTAAACAACAAAACTGAATTCTTCGCTCAAGCGAGCATCGAGCACATCTCTAGCGAACAACCAAAAGAGCATTAGCTCAAGCAGTCTGTCGAGTGCTGCTCCAGTGAACACTAGGGTTAGTACTTCGCTCGAGCCTAGCATCACACAAACCTTGAGTGAACAATTTGTCTGATCTTCACTCGAGCCCACTGTCAAGCGCACCTTGAGAGAACTCACAGGTTAAGCTTCACCTGAGTGCCAGGTCGAGTGACAATAAAGCGAACTTTCTGCCTACACCTTTTCTGCTCACAAACCAAGCTCCACATGCAACCCAACAATCTCCCACTTGGAGACTGGTTCTCCATATGCCAACCACTATTTTAGCACAAGCCCTATCTCATCTATAGCTCACGGCTCCCGTCTTCAAGCGAAAAGAAGCACTAATGTTGAGCCTGACTTCAATCTTTCACTGCATTGCCCTCAGTTAGCACATCCACTAGCAACTCACAACTCCCATTGCATTGGGAATATCCGGTCTTGAACCAACCCTGGTAACCTCAGCCAACTCCCACTTGCTAGATCTCCCTTCTCACAAGATTTTTTTGTTCTTATATGGCTCACCACCTTCTGACAATAGGATACAATTCAAGGTTGGTGTCCACCGCAGAGTTCTGCTCGTCTTAGCAACTCTGCATGCATTAGATGTAGGTGTAGATGTCCCCAGAACACTAAACGCTCTACTCTCATGGTTCACACCTCTGCTCTACACTGTGGTCTCGGGAGATTTCTCCAAGCGTACATGAGGTACAACAAAATTGACTCCCTTTTACTTCCCCATTTGATTTGCAAGATCAAGTCTGCTTTGACACACCTCTATATTTTCTTGCACATCATTGGACTCTCATGTTAAATACAAAGTGTTAGTTCTCATACCATGTGCCAAGACTAGTGCACCCTTTGTGACCTTCCACGCTCCTCCAAAAAATGCTATTGTATGACTGTTGTCATCATGTTGTCCCATAGAGATGAGGCATTTCCCATAGAGATGAGGCATTTCCCATAGAGATGAGGCATTTCTTCAGATCTAGAACGTGTCTAACTTGCTACAAAGTCCACACACCCCTGTTTGAAAGTACAATGCACACATCGCCCAGTCTCACTACATCCAGTGCCTCTCCATCAGTCGTGTACATCTTTCCAAAATCACCAGCAGCATAGTTTTGCATGATCTCTCGATGTGAGGTGCTATGAAATGAAGGCCCCAAATACAACACCCAATCTTCAACTGGACTGTGCACTGCAAGAATTAGAGCATCCTATATTTCTTCAGCCACTGCATTCACAACATCATCATTAGTCCTTTCCTGATTCTAACAGTTTCTCTTGATGTGGCCCGGCTTGCCACAACTCCAACTGGTGATCTATTGCCCAAATCTCATTTTGCTCCTATCCCTGCTCTTGGATCTTGACATGTCGTGTCTCTTGCCTCAATTGTTAACACTCAGAGCCAAACTGGTACCAAAAAACTCCCCAGAGTCCTTTTTGCGCACCTCCTTAGCAAAAATCATGTCACATACATCATCACAATTCAGTTTCATCTTGCCGATTGAATTACTCACCACCATCCTCATGACTTCCTAACTATTTGGCAACGATGCCAACGGAATCCACGCTCTGATCTCATCATCAAACTCAATTTCTACAGAAGACAATTCATTTGTAATCATATTAAAGGCATTCATGTATTGGGCCACAAACATACCTTTTGACATCTTCAAATTGAATAGTGTCTTCATCAAATGCATCTTATTATTTGCCGATGGCTTTTCTTACATACCATACAAAACTATCTTGAGATCCGTTGTGGTCCTCTCTTTAATAACATTGTGTGCAACCGATCTTGACAATGTCATCCTAATAACTCCTAAAACCTGTCGATCTAACAGGTTCCAATTAGTATCGTCCATGCTCTCTTGCTTCTTCTCCAATAGTAGAAGATGGAGCCTCCTCCCATAGAGGCAGTCCTTTATATGCATCCTCCAGTACTCGAAGTCAATGCTGTCAAACTTCTTGATTCCAGGTGCTTTCTCTTCGTCTCTAGCCATCGTTCTCCCACAAACCTAAACATGGCTCTTATACCAGTTATTGTGAAACCAACGATGACAACTAAATAAAGACAACAATTACACGACACAAAATTAGCGTAATTAGGTAATGTACTTACGTCCACAAAGCTATAGGGGATTTTATTCCATATGAGATTACAATAACGCACAATGAGTAACAAGAGTACCACTCTAATCAAATAATCTCTACTCTCACTCTAGGATTTTTTCTCTCTCTTGATATGCTCTCACACCTTTGCTTATCTTTGTTCACACTGATTTGCTGAACATCCACACAAGAGAATAACTATTACATATATATAATAAAAATGACATTGAAAACCCTAAACGGAAAAACTATGTTCTTTGCTTGAGCAGGTATTGAGCGCCTCGAGTAAACAGCCAATAGAACATTGGCTCGAGCAGTTTGTCAAGCCCAACTTGAGCGAACACTAGAGTTAGTGCTTCGCTCGAGCCCAGTATCATGCGAATATTGAGAGAACAATCTATATGATTTTCGCTCAAGCCCACTGTCGAGTGCACCTTGAGCAAACTCACGAGTTGAACTTTGCTCGAGCGCCAAGTCGAGCAACAGTCAAGTGAGCTTTCTGTCTACTCACAAACTAAGCTCCACATGTAATCCAACAATAAGAACATGGCTAAGGTTCAAGTTTCTTCTTCTACTTTTACTATTAAAGGGGATTTTTTATTCTACAAGGAAGGTTGTGTGTACCTAATGACCCCAGTTTTATTCAAAATATGTTACATCTACTTCATACCAGTGTTGAAGGTGGGCATTCTGGAGTAGACAAGACCCCTTACAAGGTTAAGAGGAATTTTTTCTGACCAGGCCTTAAGGATTTTGTTAAAGAGTTCAAATGTGGCTGTGATGTTTGTCAAAGGATTAAGGTGGAGCAATCTTGGCCTCGTGGATTGCTTCAACCTCCTCATATTCCTAATCAGCCTTGGACAAACATCTAAACGGATTTCGTTGAGGGTTTGCCAGTTTCAAAGGTTCATTCAGTTATTTGGGTAGTAGTGGATAGATTGACTAAATATAGTTATTTTATCTCATTGTCACATCCCTATACTACTAAAACGATTGCCCAACTTTTTATGTAGCATATTTTTTAAATTACATGGATTTCCTAAAGAGTATTGCTAGGGTGCCGCCCAACAGTGATCGCTAGGTGTGCCCCCTAGGCAAAATCTATTTTTGTAATTTTTTTTTTCTGTTTTTCATATTTTTTTAACATCTTTAAAAAAAATATCATTACATTAATAGTCACTTCTTTAATCAGTATATAAAAAAAATTAGAAAAAAAAATAAATGCATAAGCGATAAAAATGAGGAAATAAAAAATGATGAGACATACTAGCATTATTCTTTCCTAAATCTATTGTGTCTGATAGGGTCCTGTTTTTACAAGTAGTTTCTAGAGAGAGCTCTTTAAAAGTCACGATGTACAGTTGTGCCATAGTACTGCCCATCATCCATAGACGGATGTGTAGTCTGAGGCTGTTGATAAGAGCCTGGAAAACTATCTCAGATGTTTTCTTAAAGACCATCCTAAGGACTGGGTACAATGGATTTCATTGGCAAAGTAGTAGTACAATACATCGATGCATGGCTCAACTAAGATGACCCCTTCTAAGTTGTGTATGGATCTCCACCTCCTTTGCTTGTGTCATATATGTCTGGTACCACCCGAGTGACCGAAGTAGATCAACAATTGTTGACTCGAGATCACATGCTTCGTTTACTAAAAGATAACCTGCACTGTGCACAAGATCTAATGAAAAAATTTGCTAATTTAAAGAGAAGGGAGCAAACTTTTGTAGAAGGGGATTGGGTTTACCTTTGGTTGCTACCATACTGATCAGTGTTTTTAATTTCGTATCGTACCGGCCACTGGTCCGGTACAAAAATTGGACCTATTTCGTACCAGTTTAAATACCGGCCGATATTTCGACCTGTACTGGGCTACGTACCAGCCGGTATTTCGGCCTTCACTTTTTCTTTTTCTTTTTCATTTCTTCAAACTACAATTTCATTTTTTGACCCCCCCCAATTCATACCAGTCTATTTATAATTTTTATATATATGTATTTATGCATAATTTATTCATATATAGATTATTATTTTACAATATAATTAATATATATAATTTATTCATATATCGACTATCCCGAAATGGTACACAAAACGGTACTAGTATCGAAATATTTTGTTCTATTGCCTTTACCGGTACGGCACCCGGTACGGTATTCAAAACATTGATACTTATAGTCTTCTGTATAATAGCACCAATGCTTCAAGCTAGCTCCACCTATCTATGGCCCTTTCCAAGTGATCCAAAGGATTGGAGAAGTTGCTTATCGACTTCAGTCAGCATTGTTTCAGATTCATCTAACACAAGGGATAAAGCAATTTATGACTATCGTGGACCGTATGGGCCGAAGTTGAGATGGGCTCAGTTAGTTGGACCTTTGAAGTAGAAGTTAATTATAATTGTATATAGTTGTAAAGCCCACAATTGTAAAAAGCCCATATTGCCCTCGAGATGGAACCAAGAATTGTAAAAATAGATTACGGGCAGAATGAGTATACAAGAAAATACACATTGATTCTCAATTCTCTCTCTAATTCTTTCTAGATATCTTCTTTCTCTCTCTTATTCCTCGCGCGTGTAACAGAAGTTCAGCTCTATTATCTACTGAAGCCCTGCAGTGGAGGGAGAGGAATAAGAGAATCTTGAGTAGTTTAAGAAAAAGATGGGTCTACCCAAAAACAAAGAGATGTAAATCCATGTGAAAGGCTAGTGAGGCCCAGGTGGATGTGATGGGCGGCGCTTCTGAAATCCTCAACCCAGCCAAACACGAAACCGACGTTGGCAGGCTGGTCAGAAATGAACCTGATTTGGGTAGCGTCGTGTCAAAAACGCAGCATCACAGTCGACAAGACATACGCCCCTTGCATATAGGCTTCTACCTAGCATTCAAACTTTAAACGAGGGAGCAATACCAACAAGACTAAGCCCTACCAGTTGAGCCAATCCTAGGGGTTTGGGTTCATTGGAAGCTTTATAAGTATCTCTATTCTAACATTTCTCACAATTTAGTAAAATAATGATGTTTATCCCATGGCGTGTCATACAAACAGTTCAAAACGGGAAACAACTTCAATACCTAGCGTGTCTAGTTTATATTCACAGGACACAACTACAACTTGTAGTCTTCTTGGTCTAGAGCCAGGTAATTCAACCATGTTTACAACAAGGAAGTGGTAAAGGAAGAAAAGGTAACTTATCATACAATTGAAAGAAGCTAAAACCTTCCAGGACTCCTTGATACTTTCATCCATTACAACATACCAGAAAAATGGGAGCAGTTAACACAATTGCGTCTCGAACAGAAAAATTAATGCCTTCAAAATCATCCTTCTCAGCTACAGAGGTTCGGTATGCACGCGCCGGCATCTGAATTTTGTTGTTCCTTCCATATTCTTCCAGTAACTCTCAGCTTCAGCTCTTTTCTATCCCCACCAGAGAAGAAGAGTGCCATGTTTCTTTGGATAATGAGACCATCATGGCTGTCCCTGACCTTCCGGTGGCTATCTCGGATACTTCGTGGTGTACCTTCCCATATGAGTTTCCTGCCATTTGCCCCAACCTCAAGGCTATAAGTATAGTTCCGAGCCTCATTCTCATCACCCATGAAACGGAGGAATGCCATGTAAACAGGGGCCATGCCAAGCTGGAAGGCTTCAAAGTGAAGGCAGAAGTATTGACCGAAACAATGAAAAACCTAACAAAATAGAGCAGTCAAACTAGTGAGATTCAGGTATTCAGGCAGATTGAAACTGGTACAAAGGCTGCTGTTCAAATGAAAGCCACAATCTGAAGCTCAGGGTTGCTCAGGGTATTTTTTTTCCAGAAAAACTAGTCAGATAAATAAACATAAATTAGTGGAGTTCTAAGCTTCAGTCAACCTAATATGATTATATAAATACAACAAAGAAATAATAGAATGCATGTTTAGTCATAATCTATCAAAGAAATTTTTACAAATCTCTTATAGATTAGATAAACTATTTAATGGAGCTAGAAGATCCTGTTTAAGCTTCTTTTCAATTCTCTTTAGTATTTCAACAATTGCTGTTGTAATTGACATTATGTTCTTTATACATATCCTTATTTTATTGGCATGACGCATGTTAGGCACATGCTTATGTCATAAGGTCAGAATATACATGAATTCATTATTTAATAAAAATGGCACAAGTATATATAAATATATTATGGTCCCTAGCATACATGCTAAAAGTTTTCTATATGTTGCGAGTTCATGAGAAACTATTGTCCCATGTCAAAATTATAATACGTATAGAATACATGCTAGCAATTACTAATCAGATGGTGACAGTAGAGAGTAATATTTAAGAAGCAATGACGCTCTTCACTCCAATGGATGTGGCGCAGTTTAAGAGGATTCTTATGTCAACACTCAAATGAAAAGCCACTTAAAATATATCATATCAGCTGGTGTGAGCGGGGATGACAAAATCATGAAGAACAAAATTTTCCATATTTACATAATTTTAAAACAAATAAAAATTCTTTTTGTTATTGGCATTGGGTGCTTGGGATATAGTTCTGAATCTAGGGGATGCACAGACTTTTGACAGAGTTTCCCGCAAGTGCACCCCATGTAATTCAAGAGGATATTCCCCGAGTCCGATGGCCCCAAAAGTGAATACGTAGTACCGAACCTAGGGTGTAGAGTTCATACGGCTAAACCCAGAACCACTACGCCACCCCTTAAGGTTCAAATGATAATTCAAGGATGACATTAATCTTTTCTTTTTTGACAAGCCGTGAAATAAAAATCTTGACCCATTTTCCTTTTAATGTTGTACATCATTACATTTTGAGTGACACAAAAAGATTGCTACCTGAAGCAAATAACAGGCACAAAGCATGTTATGCATTTCAGCATGCCTCAAAATGTTCTCTAAAAAATGATCATAAAAAATTCCTCTCCAACTTTGTATGAAATAGAGGTCCTGTAACTATTTCCGCAAAACTAGATTCATATAGCATCATTGAAAAACAAGTACGGAGGCAAGTTAGTAATTATGGAAAATCCTACCAAAAAATCTAAATACCATCATCACACTTACTGTGAGCATCCAAGTGGCATTCTCTACTTCCCGCGGATTGGACTTCACGTAACGATGGTTGAATGTGCATCCTGTGTGCATGTCCACCTTGTGATCATCCCTCAAATGGGCAACGAGGAATGGGATATCCCCAACAACAGAGCACTCTGATCCAGCATACGGGCAATTATATGGTCTGAAGTTACACATTGCCTCATGTTTCAGCTTGCTGTAGTAAGGAAATATTTCTGGGCATCCCAAGGAGTAATACTTGCAAGGCAGTTCAAGTGACTCAGCCACCTTCTCCAAGGCTAAACACCTAATGTCTCCAAGCTCTTGTCTACAAGTGGGGCACCGGTTGTGTACCCTTGTTTTACAGGTAGAGCAGAGAGTGTGTCCATTGTGGCACTGCATAAAAGGTATTAGCTATTAGAAAAGGAGCTCATTCTAAGATCTACAAAGCTACAAACAATAAATCAATCAGAAACGTATATTTATGACAAATACATGATTATGTGTCAGTATCAGGCCAAATCAGTCAGTACATTCTAAAAACAACATCATGAATATACCATCTTTGAAGAAAAAACAGATCAGTTTTCATTATGAAATTGATACGGGTAGAAAGCAGGGGGGGAACTAAGAAGAGATACAATATCATAAATTTCCATCCGATCAACAAGATGAAACTATATAGTGAAAAACATTTGGTTGAAAAAAAAGAAAGAGAAAACAGAATGAAGTAAACACTGACCAATGCCCCAAGTGCTCCAATTATCAACTTCACTGCTTAAAGGAGATAATTATTGCAGAAAATTAGCCATACTTCAGAAGTCAACTGGTGCCAACTGGTTATATGCAATCTTGACCTTTTTCTAATGATTATCCATAGTTCTCATAAGAAAATCTTCAATAATTGCTGTCCTCCCTACTTTAGATATCATTTTTTCTCCCCAAAGCCAAAATGTCATGAACACTCAACAACTTCAGCATACCCACGGGACAAGCTCCAATAGTTACCAACAAATAGTGTCTTCCCCAGAAAGCTATATAAACACGTCATCAACTATCAACTAATCAAACCTTCAGTCCTCCATGCAAAAAGTGCAATGCCAAAAACTGCTAATATACACAAACAGCATCAAAGCCAACCAATGATTTCAAATCCTCTCTATGGCTCTCAGCTATAAAAACATTTAAGAGGCATATCTAATAAGCAACAGATTTCGAATTACAATCTGCCAAATGAACAAACAAGGCCCAAGAAATTATAGAAAGTAGGAATGAAGTTGTGAAAACCAACTTGATCAGCTAATCACGCATGCCAAGATAAAATTCCTATTGACACCACTCAACTCTATAAATTATATATAAGCTCTACACAGATGTTTATGACCTGCACTGGACCTAATCAGATGACCAAGACAAAATGACCAGCATTTCTTGTTCTGGACTTTAGACCCTCCCTTTTGTTGAAAACTAGGGTTACCTAAAAGTCACTTAAAATGATTTTAGTGGTTTACAAAATCGTAATTACTTAAAAGAAGGGCAGTTTATTTTCAACGATAACCTCTTACCATGTACAAATATCCATGCAAAAAGCAAAGTACAAACAAATCCCGAAAGTATCGAGAAGGTTTGTCTTGTCCTCTATAATTATCCAAATAAAAACCATTGTCCTCTATGCATATTCCATAACTAATTATAAATCTACAGTTTTTTTATATAGGTAAGAGTAAATTTTATTGATATAAGAGGCATTGCCCGAGTACACTAGTGGTATACAAAGAACATGCCTAATTACAACTAAGTACTAGTTTTTTTTTTTGATAAGTAATATTAAAATTTATTAATGTAAAAAAGGCATAAGCCAGGTACACTGGGAGTATACATGTGAATATACCGCTTTAAGAGCTTAATTACAACTAAGTACTAGTAAGAGTTACAAGCAAATCATGAAGGTTATCCGTTTTACAAATACCATGGCCGAAGCCCAAGAAAGAAGTGTACTGTAGAAAAATCGTTTCAGTTCATCCACAGAATGCTCCATATCTTCAAAGCACCTATTGTTTCGCTCCAACCACAAGCACCACATAATGCAGTGAGGGATCATTCTCCACACAGTAGCAATTTGGCATTTCCCCCAATACCTTTCCAACAGCACATAATATCCCTAACTCTTCCAGGCAAGACCCATGCCACCCCTATCCTATTAAAGACCTCATTCCATAAACACCGGGCCACTTCACAGTGTAATAAGAGATGATCAACTGATTCTCCATCACTCTTAAGCATATAGGACCAATCTGAAATAATGAGACCATGTTTTCTCAAATTATCTGAGGCGAGAATCCGCCCAATAGATGCTGTCCAAACGAAGAAAGCAATTCTAGGGGGTACCTTGCACTTCCAAATAGCCTTCCAAGGATAGCTATGATCGTTAGAAGATCCCAAGACAGCAGAATAAAAAGAGCGCACCGAGAATTTTTTATTTCCATTTGGATTCCACAACAGCCTATCCTTCATCTCATTGCCAATTGACATAGCATACAACAAATCAAATAAGCCAGTAAACATGTCCAGCTCCCAATCTTGAGCCGCTCCTGAAAATCTCACATTCCAATGGACAGCACCATTAGAGCGTACCAATAAATCAGCCACAACAGCCTCTTTATCACAGGCAATTTGGTAAAGCATAAGAAACACCTGCTTAAGAGCCATGTCCCTGCACCACACATCGTGCCAAAAGTAAACATTGTTGCCACTTCCAATTGTGACTCTGAAAAATTGAGAAAATCTGTCCCATCCAGCTCTTATGTGTTTCCACAATTCCCTCCATGTGCCCCCCTAACTTTGTTAGAGCACCAACCCCCCCGAATAATCCCATACTTAGACTCTATCACTTCTCTCCATAAGCCCTCTCCTTCACCATGATACCTACACAACCATTTCCCCAAAAGTGCTTTGTTGAAAACCCTTACATTACGCACCCCCAGCACTCCACATCTTATTGGAGAAAAAACTTTATCCCACCCACAAGATGGACTTTAGTTTCCTCCCCAAAGAAAATTATGGAAAATTTTCTCAATACGAGAAGCCACACTTGCGGGTATTGGGAATAAGGATAGAAAATAAGTGGGGAGATTAGATAAGGTGCTTAATGAGAGTCCATCTACCACCCTAGGACAGATATAAATCTACAGTTAACCATTGTTTATATAACTTTCTACATTCGTCCCAAAACAATCTATGGCGTGATAGAGAAACACCCAGCCAGAAACTCAAAAACCATATCTAGTCAATCAACAATCCTCTAACCAACAAATCCTTCAAAACTCAGGCCCACATAAATTCCACTCAAACCCATCCCAAACTCGCCAATCTCCAGCACGAATCCCCCAGACAACTTTCTACCAGATTATGAAACATCCCAATTTTTTTTTTTAAAAAGCAATCCTAATCCTACAAATCCACTCCATCCCCAACCAGATCGATCTCCGTCAAAATCTACGAACAAATCCCACCAAACAATTTTCCGAAAACCAAACCAGAAAACGATACGAGGAAAACACATGCAAAACCACACAAAATTTGAAAACACTTTAACAGAGAGAGGACAAAGAGACCTGGTGGATTGGTGGGTACATGGAATTGGTACAGACAGGGCATTCAAGCAATTCGTGAACGCTGGTGGCCGGTGCAATCACCGTGGGACCCACAATGTTAATGCTATTAACGTTGTTGCCATTGCGAGGCCTGGAGGAAGAAAATTCGGAGTGATGGTGAGGATGAGGATGAAGACCATGGTGCTGTTGCTGGTGGTGGTGGATCTCATCCTCGTCCAAATCCGATGACGAAACGCACTCAATGTTGTCCAAATCCATCCTGACCGAGAAATCCCCACTAATCAGATCCCCTCCCCCCCAAAAAATTAAAAGAAAAAACCAACAGATTTCTGAGGCTTTCCTCTTCCCTCGATTTCCCTCAATTTCTCTTACACACTACAATTTTCATTTGTTTTCTTTAAGGGATTTAGAGGAAAGAGGAAAGAGAAGGGTGGGAAGACTGGGAAAGGCATCAAGTTCCATCAACCATGGATGGAATGGAATGGTCTGTTGGATGGCTTCAGTGGGAACAATTCCTCTACCCCCTCTCTCTCTCTCTCTATGGGGAAAAAAACCCCCCGAAAACAAAATAAACAAAAAAGGGCGAGGGGGGATGTGAACTGTGAAGAAAGAAAAAGAGACAGAGAGAGACGGGGGGTGACCGTTTTGATAGAGAAATTCCATCCCACGATTATTAAGGAAGGAAAATTTTACAACAAGCACCCTCGGTTCTCTACACTATTCAGTTCATCAGTTTTCTGTTCAATATACCAACAAGTGGACGTTTGGACACGTGGATAAAATGCAGAATTCTCAATATTTTTTTTTAGTGAAATGATACTTCCAATCGTGAGTATGCAATCACTTAAAAAATGAATAATATTATATATTTTATCACCATTTTACTTACATTCTACTATATATAATATAGCACATTTATCACTATTTGATGATAAATAAATATATAATAAATAATCATTAAATAATAATAAATATGTCACATCTTACTTTGTGGAATATAAGTAGAATGATAGTATGGAGTATAGAATTTTCCTTTAAAAATAGTAAATAAAGTTAGAACCCACATAAAAAAAAAATTAATTTTTTAATAATAAATCACTATTTTTCACGTTTTACAACTAAACATAACATTACTCTTTCTAATTACAAGTGAACTTTTTCATTGCATAATAATTATTCAAATATAAAAATCAATACAATTTTTACAAAATATAAAAATTAATATAACTTTTTAAACTTTAAAATAAAAATAATATTAAAAAATTTTATTCAAATAATTTTTAATTTTATAAGATTTTTCTTTTAACTTTTTATCTTAATTATTAAAATGTAATAAAATATCTTAATTCAAACTAGAATTAAGATCTTACTAATTTAGTATAGTTGAGCTTATTATAGAATTTTTAAAGATGTTAAGATGATGAGTTAGGATTTGAGGGTCGGTTAGTAAATGTGAGGTGTTGCTATCAGGATTGCTGTAAAACCTAGATCTTACACCATCAAATCCTGGCTCGCCACCTCAACGTTTCAATCATTTTACAGTAGGCAATTATATCATATTTAAATTTTTTGAAAGTAGAATTTGAACTTTTCAACTTTTATTTGAAGTTGAAGTCGGAATTTTTTTAAATTTTTTAGTCGGACTTAGAATAAGAGGCGTCGTCGGATCAACTCCGAACATAACTTTACTCTTTAATTTCAAATATGACTTTGATATTGTATATATGTTATAAAAAATATGTATTTATTTATATATTTATCATATATTAATATAGTTATATATAACTATAACTTATATATTTAAATTCAATAATATACTAGTATGAGCAAATTACTAAAAAATAATATATTTATACTATAATATAAATAGACTAATGATAGTTTAGTATATATAAACATTATAGTATAATATACATAATCAAGTATAGAAATAAGTTAGACACTAGTATTTAAATAAGTCTAGTATAATAAATTAATAACACATACAAATTTACTAAACTATAATAACATATAATTAAACGCAAGAACGTCTAGTATATAATTAAATTAGAAATAAGTTAGACATTAGTAATTAGTATTATAACATGTTATACTAATGTATAATAACATATAATTAATAAAACTAGGCATAACGAGTCTTCTCTCTCTTTTTTCTCTCTCGAGGAAAAAGTGAGGTGAAGTTTTAGTGGAGGCAGTTATAACAGAATAGGGGGGGAATATTCTTACGGAGGGCGATGGTTAACTGAATTGGCAGGGACAGAGAGGCGGTGAGAAGAAGCAGCCACGGCGGAAGGAGGTGGGAAAGATGAACGTACTGGAGGAGAAATGGAAAAAGTTCAAGCTCTCAAAGGGTGAGGCAACAAACATTGTCTTTGAGGATGAGGAAGTAGAAGATTTACGGTACAAAGAGGATCGGAGTTTAGTGTGCAAAGTTTGTTCGGTGAGAACTGTCAGTGGAGCAGTGCTTGAGTCGACTATGGCGAAGGTTTGGAGGATTAGCAAGGCTGCGATCTTCACAAAGGTGAGTATAAATATTTTTGTTATAACTTTTGCAACACAAGCCGATAAACTGAGGGTCTGGGAGGGCAGACCTTGGCTATTCGATAGTCATTTGATGGCACTGAAGATGTTTGATGGTCAGACTCCTCCGCAAGGCATGGTGTTTGACCATGCTAGTTTTTGGGTTCGTATGCATGGCCTGCCATTATCCTATATGACTAAGACCCGGGGTGAACAGATTGGGGAAACAGTAGGGAGGGTGGAGGAGGTGGTAACTCAAGAGGATGGTAGTGGGGGGTAACTATCTCAGGGTTCAAATCAATCTAAATATCACACAGCCTCTTGCGCGTGGTAGAACAATTATGGTGAAAGGAAAAGAAATGTGGATAACTTTCAGCTATGAAAAACTACCAAGACTTTGTTTCTCATGTGGCTGTATGGTTCATGGGGCAGAAGGATGTAGCAACACGTATGGACAGGCAAAAGGTGAAGAACAGTATGGCACATGGGCAAGCTCGAGACCACGGGTAGGAATTTTTACCAATAAAAATACTGACAAGGAGTGGAAAAATAAAGGAAAATATGAAGAGGTAGTGGGGGGAGGGAGGGAGATAAGGTCTGAAGAAGGGGCAGGGGAAAAAACAATTTGGTGTGGGGAAGGGTACTGCACGAGGGAAAAGGAATGGGTGGGGGTAGAAGATAATAGAACTAAAGGATTGATGAATACAGAGGAGAAAATAAGCAACAAAGGAAAAAAGTCAGAGAAGGAAAAAAATAGGAAAGAAGGTTTAAACAACAGAGGTGATATGAAGGATTTTGGGATTGAGAGAGAAAGTGAGGAGGGGATTAATGAAGGGGATGATGTTAGTGTGGAAGAATGAGTTCAGTTAGTACAGGAAGAATTGTGTACTCATACTGAGACTGCAGTTAGCAGTGGGGAGGTGACATTGCAAGAATTATGTAATCATGCTGAAGTAAAAATAAAAAAAAGGGGGATTGGAAAAGGAGAGCTCGAGCTAGGCAAGGGAACACTGTCATTGCAGTTAATGAGGGGGAAAATAAAAAAAGGATGGGAGGGGAGATAGGAGGGAAGAATCAGAGCAAAAAAATAAAATATGGAGGAGGGGAAGAGGAGAGGGTGGAAGGTTCAATGTGTCAATCTGAAAAGGTGGAGGCTGTGGTACAGCCCCACCTATCATTATGAAACTTTTAAGTTGGAACTGCCGAGGATTGGGGAATCCTCAGGCAGTTCAGGACCTCTGCAAACTTGTAGAGGTAAATAAACCCAACATTGTTTTCATTATGGAAACAAAATGCAGTAGAGAGAATTATGATTGGTTGAGAAGGAGGATGAATTTTGAAGGCTGTTTTACAGTGCAGTCCATTGGTAGAGGTGGGGGTTTGCTGATGCTATGGGATGATTTAGTAAGAGTGGAAATAGTGAATTACTCTCAAAGGCATATAAATGCTTGGGTGGGAGATGAGGGTGTAAGTGAAAAGTGGTTACTCACAGGTTTTTATGGGCAGCCAGATTTGAGCAGAAGGAAAGAGTCCTGGGATCTGTTGAAGTCTTTCAAACCAGAAGGGAGGGAAGGCTGGTTCATTATAGGGGATTTCAATGAAATTCTTACTAATGAAGAGAAGCAAGGAGGCAGGTTAAGGAATGAAAGACAGATGGATTTGTTTAGGGAAGTACTTGAAGAGGGTTGTCTTCATGATCTAGGGTGGAAGGGTGACAAATTCACTTGGAGTAACATGCACGAAGGGGATACTTTTACAAAGGAAAGGTTAGACAGAGCTTTAGCTAATCCAGCTTGGGTTAAGGTTTACAATGAGGTATGGGTTGAGGTTTTAGTTGCAAGAACTTCTGATCACAAACCCCTATTAGGTCATATGATAAAAGGGAGGGACAGGAGGTGGGTAAGGAACCAAAGCTTTAAATATGAAGCTAGTTGGGCTTTAGATGAGGAGTGTGATGAGGTTTTACAGAATATATGGAATAGAGAGGTAGGAAGAAGAAGTTCTCTAGAGAGTTTAGAGACTTTATTGAAAAGAAGCAAAGAGGCTTTTCAAGGGTGGAGCAAAAGGGGGAGAAGAAGGGACGCTCAGATGCTAGAAGAAAAAACTGCTGAGTTGAAAAGTTTACAAGAAAAAGAAAGTGAATCTTCAGTAAAGGAAATAAAAAGAGTGAAGGAAGAAATAAGGTTGCTACTTGAACAGGAAGAGGTAAGGTGGAGACAAAGAGCTAAGAAGAATTGGTACAAGCATGGTGATAGGAACACAAAATATTTCCATGCTTGTGCCAATCAAAGGAGAAAAAGAAACTTCATCAATCAGGTGGTAAGTGAGCAGAATAGGATGGTAACAGGCTGTAAGGAAATTGAAAGGATTTTCAGTGGCTATTTTGAGAATTTGTTTACTTCAACCTGCCCTACTCATGAAAAATTGGAGGAAGTGCTTAAATGCATGGAGCCAAAGGTAACAGCAGCTATGAATCAGAGACTTGCAAAGGCCTTTACTCGAAAGGAGGTGGAAGAGGCACTTCATCATATGACACCTTTAAAGTCACCTGGACCAGATGGCTTTGGAGCATGTTTTTTCCAGCATCATTGGAGTACTATAGCAGATGAGGTGTGTGTTGCAGTGCTTTCAGCCTTGAATGGTAATTCTTGGACCCCATCACTCAATTATACTTTCCTAGCTTTGATCTCAAAACTTAAAGAACCTATGTTGGTAAGTGATTATAGGCCTATTAGTTTGTGCAATGTATTTTATAAACTAATCTCAAAAACCATTTGTAATAGATTTAAAAAGGTCTTGTCTGAAATTATAGCTCCCACTCAAAGTGCTTTTTTGCCTGGGAGGATGATTTCAGACAACATAATGGTGGCTTATGAGATGTTGCATTCCATGAAAACAAGAAAGCAAGGGAGTATGGGAAGTATGGCCATAAAACTTGATATGTCAAAGGCCTATGATCGTTTTGAATGGGTGTATGTGGAGGCTGTGATGAGGAGGTTGGGTTTCTGTGATAAATGGATTGCTCTGATCATGAAGTGTATCACCTCGGTTTCTTTCTCTGTTTTAATAAATGGGAAGCCAGGTGAAAAGTTTTATCCCTCGAGAGGCTTAAGGCAGGGGGATCCCCTATCCCCCTACCTTTTCATTATGTGTGCCGAAGGATTAAGTAGCTTGCTTAATGTTGCAGAACAACAGAGGTTAACTAAAGGTATCCAAGTGGTCAGAGGAGGAACTAGTGTAAATCATCTGTTATTTGCAGATGATTGCATCTTGTTTAGTAGAGCCAAATTGGAGGAATGGTATCATTTGCAAGGGATACTAAAAAAGTATGAACAAGCCTCAGGTCAGTTTCTGAATAAAGAAAAGACTTCCATTTTTTTCAGTAGTAATACAAGAAGAGAAGTGAAACAAAGCATTGTGGAAGCAGGAGGGGCAGTGGCATGTGACAGTTATGAAAGATACCTAGGTCTTCCAGCTATTGTTGGGAGATCTAAGTATAATACCTTCAGATTATTAAAGGAGAGAATATGGCAGAAGATATCAAGCTGGAAAAACAACTTTCTTTCTCAAGCTGGGAGAGAAATTTTGATAAAAGCAGTTTTGCAGGCAATTCCTACCTACACGATGAGTGTTTTTAAGCTCCCCCTCAAGTTGTGTAATGAGATTAATGGTTTGTTATCTAAATTTTGGTGGGGAAGACAGAATAGAGAGGGTGGGATTAATTGGAGAAGATGGGAAAAGATGGGAGAGCAGAAAAGGCAAGGGGGAATGGGGTTTAGAGACCTAAACAGCTTTAATATAGCCCTTTTAGCTAAACAAGGGTGGAGGCTTATTCAATATCCAAATTCTCTTGTGGCTGCAGTTTATAAAGAAAAATATTTCATGAGCTCCACATTCATGGATGCTAAGGTAGGCTTGCGACCTTCTTTGATATGGAGAGGATTAAGGGAGGCTAGTGGTTTGTTAAAAGAGGGTTTAAGGTGGAGGGTAGGGAATGGGGAAAAAATAGAGATATGGGGCCAGAAATGGTTGACTAAACCATCATCTTTTGCTGTACAATCACCCATTACGGTTCTGAATAAAGAGACCAAAGTTGAAGCACTGATCCTAAGTCAGAAAGGGGAATGGAACACAGTTTTGGTGAATCAAATTTTTGAAAAGGAGGAAGCTGAAATGATTCTCAGTATACCTCTTAGCAAAAGTAATGTGGAGGATAAGCTAATATGGGGGCCTTCTTCCAAAGGTGTTTTCACAGTAAAAAGTGCTTATTTCCTACAGTTGGATAGGTTGAGAATAGGCAAAGGGGAGTCATCAAGGCATGGAATGACAGATGAAAGGTGGGGGAATATTTGGAATTTGGATGTGCCAAACTCGGTAAAGGTGTTCTTATGGAAGGCAGGAAATGATTTATTACCAACAAAGCTTAATCTTTTTAAAAAGAAGGTTGTTGAAGACCCTAAATGCCCGATATGTTCTGAAGATAAGGAAACAGTGATGCATACTCTATGGGAATGTGTTGCAGCAAATGACATGTGGGGTGATGAAAAGAGCTATGTGAAAAAATGGAAGAGGAAAGGCAGAGGCTTTATGGAGCTATGGGAGGAGTTAATGGAAAGGCTACAAACAAACCAGGTGGAAGAAATTGCTATGCTGTTAAGAAAGGTTTGGATGAGAAGAAACGAAGCAATCTTTGAACAGAAAATGCTTTATCCCAAAAAGCTGTTATCAGCTGCTAAGGAGAGTTTAGATGAATACCAGAAAACTCAAAAGGAACAGAAGAGGATGTTCAGTGCAGAAATGAAGGTAAGAGATGCAGGAAACAAAACTAATTGGAAGAAACCGGGGGCAAATGTCATCAAAGTAAATTGGGATGCTTCTTTAGATGTAAATAAGAGAATGATGGGGATTGGGATCATATGTAGAGATGAGGAAGGTGAAGCTTTGGTGGCTGTTTGTGATAGAAGAGAAATGGTAAACAAACCAGATATAGCAGAATGTTATGCACTTTGGAAAGCTTTGGAATTGTGTAGAGACCTTAACTTTCAGAGAATTACATTGGAAGGGGATGCCAAGACCATTATCATGGCTGTCGAAAGTGAAGAAGAGATGTTGACTTGCTATGGACCTTTGATAAATGACATTAGACAGGTTTTAAAAAACAGACTTGATTGGAATTTACAATTTGTTTATAGAGAAAGTAATATGGTTGCACATACTTTAGCTAAGAAAGCTTTGCTTTTGGGGGGTGAAAAAATCTGGGTTGAAGAAGTCCCTGACTTCATTGTTCAAAGCTTGTCAAGAGACAAGGATTGTAATGGATGATTTGCTATTAATGAAATGCAGAGGTTTCTTTTCAAAAAAAAAATAACGTATAATTAGACACTGAAAATAATATGTAATACTATAGTATAATAACATGTAATTAGACACTATAGTATAAGTCTAGTATAAAAATAATTTAGGTATTAGTATAGAATAAATTAGCAGTGAATGATTTAATTTAGTTTTAATTTTTTGAAGAATTTGAGATTTGAAAGCCCAAAAAAAATTCTATTTTAAAATGGGTTAAATATAAAGTTAAAAAATGCTCAAAGAAAGCCCAAATTTGACTCTGCTCTGACAAGCAGAGTCGGATCGGAGCCTACACAAATTGGAGTCGAATTTAAGGAAATCCAATTCCGACTAAGTCGGTGCTAACCCTTAATCCAATGCCTTCAAAGTGTTAGATTCGGCAAATTAGCACAAATATTTCAAATTTAGCAAATTAGGGTTGCCTCCTTTCAATTCAACCCCTCCCCAATGTCAGGGTGGCTCTACCGAGCCCAGAAGTAGCTTTTGGCCACCCCAATCACCCACAAATGTTTTTATGTTTTACTTTTATCCATTCTAGTGTATCAACTTTCTATTGGAGGTATAAAGGACTTGGTTTTCACAAAATTGTGATAGTAGCTTCCCACTTATTAAGTTGAGTGATGCTACATATAATCGTAAAATGTGTAAGTGTTGCGCAATCATTTTTAAAAAAAAATTAGGGTCTATTATAAAAAAATTAATTTTTTTTTTTCATGTGAATCTTATATTTATTTCACGATTGTAAATATCATTTCTCTATTAACTTGCTACCCTATTTCTTATGTCTTTCTAATGGCTTGGAAAATGGTTTGATTAATAGATTATGGTTTTTTTTTAATTAATAAACTCATGACTTTTTTATAATTATTTTACAAGTCTATTTCAAAAGAGAGGTAATGATACATACATTCGTGGAGTATGTAAACGTCGCGCAATCGCTTTAAAAAAGAGTGGGATCCACGTTTAAAAAGTTAGTTTTGTTTTCATGTGGGTCCCGTATTAATTCACTTTTTTCAAAGAGACTGCACGGCGCTTGCACAACCACGACTGCAAATATCATTTATCTTATAAAATTGAAGTTATTTTTAATGGGGTGGCATAATTACATTGATTGATTATAAATAAAGTTGTAAATATAAAAGAGTTGTAGATATTCTTTTTCGTTTACAAAATCAATTCAAGAGGTAGATTGATTTTCAGTGATTTAAAAGTGTATACTTTTCTCTCTTTTGATTCAAAGTATAATATAGCGAATATATATATTAACCTCTTCCTTTCTTCTGTTTGGTAAAAACGACAGAAATGGAATTCTTTGCTTTATTTACATATATTGATGTACATATATTTCATAACCAATGTGGTTAATGAAACTATTTATTAGATATTCCTAAAGGATTTGAAAATTTTAAGTCCTTTTTTGTTTAATTTTTATGATGTTTTTGCATGTCTTTGTCTTTCTAGAAAGACATCATGATGGGGTTAACATACAAAAGTTTTATATAGTTCTTTGTTTATGTTGGATCCCAACAGGAGTTGTAAGAAAAAAAGTAGTTACAGATGGACTAATGATGGAGAGGACAGCATCTGATCAACACCACCTGATTACCAACAGAGAGACAGACTTCACATTTTACACTTTCTTTTTTATAATTTTTTTCCTCGACTTTAATTGAAAAAGATTGTGTTAAAACGTTATTTCTTTCTTGATTACTCTTTCTATATATTTATTGGATATTGCTACTGAATCGAGAGTTCTAACCGATCCTTGTAATTGCAGTTTTAATTTTATTTTCAAATATTTTTTTAATATTTTTAAACATTTTTTAAAAAGCCTATAAACTCAATAATATTCACTTCTTTAACCATTAAAAAAAAGGGTATAAATCGTCAATCAAATTCATCAATTCAAAAATCATTTCCCATATTTATTTACTTTATATAAAGATTAAAAAATTGTTCATTGTTTATATAGTTGGTCCTAGACGTACCACACAATTGCAGGTGGCACATATGATGAAAGTTATTGCCCCATTTTCCCCACCCAAACAACCTTTATATTAAGAGAAATGATAATTAAAGTGTACAAACACCGTGCAATCACTTTAAAAAAAATAAATAAATAAGAACCCTATATGAAAATAATAATAATTTTTTAATAGTATACTCTATTTTTTTTCAAAACAACTACACAGCACTTGTGCATTTCATAACTGTATATAGTATTACTCTTATATTAATGCTAACAAATTTAAGAATACGAGAGGAAGAAGTGGGATGCCCCCAACAAATACACCATGCAGCAAAAGATTATAAATTGATCCTTGAGGAGTTTGTTCAATTTACATATTTTTGTTATCTTGGATTACATTAATTGTTGTGTTATATTTTAAAATAGTTTTTCATTGATCTCATTGAACTTGGATTTATTCAGAATTTGTCACATCAATTAGTGTATACCAAAAAGTCTCGTTGCTCATTTATATACAGAACATATGACCTCACATAGATTCACTCTCAATTTGGAGTTATTAGTGTTGCCCATTGAGTTGAAAAGGTCATAAAACTAAAAGAGAAATACATCAGCCACAAAGAAATTAAGTAAACATAAAATAGATTTAACATATCACATAAAACCTTGTGAATTTATGAATTAGAATATAGGCACCACCACCATGAGTCAGAAGGGCAGCATTTAGAAGTGTACAGTGCCCTTTGATTGAACATGAAGTTAAAGGGTAATTCTGTTTGGTACACTACAACAGTACAGACACATGACAATGCAGGAATAATTAATTGGTCGGCCTCAACAATATTAACTTTTAATCCACGATTTAGGTGTCAAATGCCTTTTAAAATGATTAAACATCATATATACTAATGCAGCATTTTCTGCAAGGAATGATGCCAAATTTGATATGTCGCATTTTAAATGGCTTTATAGACAAATCACTCAAATAAAAAGCCTCTGCTCATATGATTGGAAATAACAAAATTTAAGATAAAAAGAGCAGCATTTCTATTTGATGGACAATTGAATCAAGCACTGCACACCATTGGAAGAGTGTGTGTCTGTCATTCGGAGCACAATTGCTGGTTTATTATATAAATGTTAAATTAATTCATAACTTATTATGTACAAAAGATAAGGATACAAATAAAGTTTACCAAAGATTACATGCTGACAACAATAGGAGTCGTCTCTATTTCCACTTCTGGTTCTCCATCAGACCCCTCCACAGCGGCCTGAAAAGCAAATAAAAGCATTATTAGACACTTCAAATTAGTGTAATGTAAAACTCTTAGCTAAGTCATATTCTGCCATAAAAGTAGGCACCTCTAAATCCTTTATTTTTTGTTGTGAAAGATATCGATCCAATGCACCCCTTCTGTACAGGATCTTTGCTCCACATCCCCGCCCCTTGGATCCTACAGCCTCTTCATCAACTACTACTGCATCTATTATGTCATCACCTGTTCTAATATCAGGAATCTGCAAAAGGATTTAAATCATCGATTTCAATGTGCTAAGGAGGAATATAATGTATATCCTTAAAATTAAAATGAGGAAAAAAAGGACTCGGAGCTTTGTTCGCCACTTGCCGAAGACAAGGTTTCATCTGTTTGTAGCAGTTTTAAACTTTATACATTTATGTTGCAATCCTAATTGCAACAGCTACTGTAATCTATTCACTTCACACCAAGAGAAAAATTGTAAAGCAAAAAATTCACACACCTCGTACATGGCATCCATTAATATATCCTCCAATATTGACCGTAAACCTCGAGCTCCGGTGTTTTTAGAGATTGCTTTTCTAGCAATTAATCTCAAGGCATTCTCCGTTAGATGCAGCTTGACCTGAAAAGAGTAAAATCTATACCAATGTAGCTCTAAATAATAACATTTGCAGACTATGAATGAGCAATGGATTCTGCAATTCTAATGTGAACAAGCAAAGAAAGGACAAACATGTAAGCAATGAACTTTTTTTTTATAAGCTAACATGCAAGAAATGAACTTGTTAAATGGATGAATAGAGCTCAAAATGAGCAATGAAGAAAAGAGGGCCCTCAGATGAATAACTTACGCCATTCATCTGGAAGATCTTTTTGTATTGTTTCCCAAGGGCATTATTTGGCTCTGTAAGGACCTATAAAACATTATTGCAAGATTAATAATGACATTATTTGTGTACAATAAAATGCCTATGAAAATATCAGAATGATCACATTTCCATAGGTATAATTAAAAGGACCAATCACATAAAAAAATACTTTCCCACCATGTACACCAATGGAGTTAAGAAGAAGATGCAATAAAAGAAAAGACTAGATGCCTCTAAACTTATCCATGGAGATGACAATGTAATATGGTTGTTAATGCAGAGCGTTTGTCCAGCTCTCTAGTGTCAATATCTCTCCTTGATCTGTATATTCTCAATCTTCCTCATCATGCCATAAAATTTGAGTAAATGCCATTGTGAGACAATTCTTTTCACAAGACAAACAAGGTACAATATATCACCTGTACAAGTTGGTTTTCAGTTAGGGCCGATAAACTGGCAAGGATGGGAAATCGTCCAACAAATTCAGGTATTAAACCGTAAGAAATGAGGTCACTGCTTTCAACCTGCCAAAAACAACAGTTTCCATGGAATGTCAATATCTAAAACTGCTGCAACAAACTAGAACACAAAAAGTGTGGTTTTGTGTTAAGAAATATTTTATATAAGAAAGAGGCTGTAAGCTGTTACTTGTTAATGGAAGGCAGGAGTGCACTTACAGTCTCCAATAAAGATGATGCAACAGCAGCATCTGTAACACCACCAGCTCTCATGTTGGCACGTACTGGAGCACCAAACCCAATAGAAGAATCTTGGTGCCTTGAGTGGATGCAAAACAATTACAAGTAATTACTATTCCTTTCGAGTCCAAAAAACTAATACTGCAAAAACTAGTCTCTATATTGACTAACCTTTCTGAGATTGTTTTCTCCAAATCAATAAAGGCACCTCCACAAATGAAAAGGATGTTCTTCGTGTCAATCTGTAAAGAAACAATAACAGCAAGTATAATCACAAACTGATCTTAATCTGATCTGCAAAAAGAATGTGATAGTGCATGTACCTGTATGTTTTCACCTCTAGGGTGTTTTCGAGCTCCCTTCTCAGGAACGTTGACAACCTAAAATGGATGGAAGTTAGTAGATCAGACGGTAAATAAGTAAAAGCCCACTCCACCAAATAAAATATTTGGTCATTCATTTTTGTTACATGTTCATCTATAACAAAGGCCTCTAGAGTACAAACATCATGTCCAATAAGTAACTTACAAGGAACTGTCAATAAACTCATATCTCCAATTTACATTTAAAAATTGCACCTACCGTTCCTTCCAGCATCTTTAGTAATGCCTGCTGCACGCCTTCCCCAGACACATCTCTGCTAATATTAAGGCTCTCAGCCTGCAAAGTGGAATTTAGAAGACATAGAAAGCATTAAAAAGAGAACATGGAAGTTTAAAAAAAATGTGAGAGAGGGAATTGAACAGGAAAAGAAAGGGGAACCTTTTTGGTAATCTTGTCAACTTCATCAATATAAACAATGCCCTGCTGGGCAGCTGCCACATTATAGTCAGCAACCTGACATACAAATGCACTATTAAATAACCTATAATTATTTATCCCTCATATGCATAAAGTGCTGTGAAGCAGCACTTCAACAAATAGAGATCAAGCTTATATCTGAGGGCAACAAAGGAACTGGCTCCATTGCAAGATCCTTTCACATATTACCTGGGGAATTACAGAACAAAGCACTACTAAATACCAGGTTTATATTCTGTAAAATTTATCAGAAAATCTTGTACTAATAAATAAGTTCCTATTGCAGCACCCCTGTTTTACTTTCTAAATATAATAGCACGGAGTCCCGCTGCAACATGCACCCACATGAGAGAGCAGCAAAAGTGGTTCCCAAAGATGACATGGAAAATTGGGTTACTTGACTCAAGGATATTATAATGACTGACTATGAGCTGAGGTACAAAGTGAAGGCCTGAAAAAATGATTAACGCAGATAAAGAATATAACTGGGTACCAAGATAAGAACCACTTCCTTTCAATGTAACTTGGAGATTTACAGGCTAAAATATTGGCTCAAGATTTGTATTTCCAATAGCAAAAAGTATGGTATGTCCTGTGGAAATCACTATAGAAGTTAATATACATACAAGTGAATAAGGTATGACAACCATCCTGCACAAATTAATGGCCCGCAGTCGAGGAGAAAACAGTTAGTATATTCCAATGGCAAGTAGAAAGCACAATTCACAAGTGACATGCACATACGCCACTGAAGGGAGGCTGTGAGTTTTCGGGATATGTTAGCTTTTCACAAACTTATGATGCACATAAGTAAATAGGTTTGTCTTACTAATAAAAAAAAAGGATTACCATAAGGAGTTTGTGTAATACAGACTCTACGTCTTCCCCCACATATCCAGCCTGCATATAAAACAGGAGATCATGGTCAAACCAAAATCAACCCCCATTAAGATTTATACTCAACTCAGTAGTATGAATTTAACAGAGAGCAAATAATCTTCATACCAAGAAAGAAAATCTGAATCCACAAAATGCAACAAAACAAAAGGAATAATGTCATCAACGTGCCTGAGTCAGTGTAGTTGCATCTGCAATAACAAAAGGAACATTCACAAGGCGGGCCAAAGTTTTGGCAAGTAATGTCTTCCCTGTCCGCGAAATAATATTTAAGGAGAACAAGTGAGAGTAGTACAACATCAACTAAACCTTCTGTTATTTATGTGGTCAGAACACTGACAAATACCAACATTCTTGAACATAGTGAAACATCAAAAGCTACATACTTCAAATTGCTAAAATGTATGGGTTACACTAAATTACCTGAGCCCGTCGGTCCCATTAGAAGGATGTTACTCTTCTCAAGTTCCACTTTATCATCATCCACTATATCTGCTTCCTTCTCACTTGACTCTTCTGTTGGCCTAGCTTCCCAAATATTAGCAACATGTTAGATATCATTATCTATACCTAAAACCATGTTTAACTGAAGCAAACAGCAGAAAGCACACAACATTGCCCACACCAGCTATTTTTTCCTGGTAATCTAAAGGTGTCCTAACAGCACTCCGAGAAAGGGAGGTCAAGAAACCAATTTCTACAAGCCCAGTACGTGGATACATTGACACACTCTTCCATAGCAATTTTATGAGTGAAATTGGGTGTACATCATTTCAATCATTCCATTCATGCCAAAACTTAATTAACTATATTAATATGCATACGACTATACATTTATGAAGATTTAAAAACAACTTCAAATCCACCTCCTATTTTTTTTAGGACGTATTTTCATTGATTGTGAAATCAAATACTTATTGGCTATGGAGTGTTGACACCAAGCAGGTGTTTTGGCTTTCCTAAATGTATAGACGTACAACTTTCGTAAGAGTAGCAATATGAAGCTATTACACAATACAAGATTATTAATATTGACATTGCAGATTCTCTGTATATGCTTAATAAGACTGAGCATTAGGTTAACATTAAGTTTCTTTTTCACTTAACTTAAATATGACAGAATCATTAATCTTTATGTTCTCTGGCACCACATACATGAAAACAGAGGCAGAAAACACAACAGTGGTAAAGTTTAGAGAAAACTGAAGCCTATGACCCACTGTATGAATCATGAGGCTGTTCAGTAAACCCCTGAGTTTCATTGCACAACCTTAATTTTCATGACATTGACCAAATATAAGACTATACAATGCAGGAATTGATCTTTAGCGACCACACTGCTCTATGTCCTTTTTTGGCTAATACACTACCCTACAAGAAGTAAAGAAATGGAAGAACAATATATTCAGACAGGAAATGTTATATCGAACCAACCACTTTTGAAGGGACTCATAATGTATTCTCTGGTAGTGATTGTAAACAGACACAGCAAGCACCTGTATTGAAGCAACACGATTGGGAAAACTGTGAAAAAGATAATTTCTGCACATGAAGACAACATTAACTGGAATAGACAATCACGACCAAAGGATATCAATCATCAAACTTAAATATAAGTGACTCATCAAACACGTTTCACAATCCAGCAACAATCCCATTTTCGATTTCAAAATTAGCTGACAAACATACCAACAATATCTATCCTCTATATACGCATATAAGAAATCAAAGCCACTCACCAAATGAGCCAGTAATGAAAGCCACTGTCATAGACAACAGAACCATATGGCTCACAAGTAAATTACATCTTAACTTTTTTCCAAAACACATCTTTATGCTGTACACACAGACGACGCCAAAATGTGGGAAAAAGCATCAGCTTCAAATCCAAGGTCAACAAACAATCATAAATACACTATTATTAGCACAAACAAAGGGATAGACTCAATGGCCTCTCTATAATAAAAACCAAAACTGACGTCCAAACCCAACTAAACGTATACAAAATTCACCTTCTTGGCCCTCTCCTGCCCGATTACAAACTTGTCGAGCCCCATATGGATCTCCTTCGGCGTCGGAAAACTATTCCCCATATTGGACCGTCCCCAGCACCCATCTTTCGAACTTGACCCGAAACTACCACCGCCGGACCCGGGGCTCGCACCGCCACTCCCACGAACCGCGTGGGAGCTCGAATTGCCCGTTCGTATCACCATCCCGTCCCCAGACCACACCTCTCGTGTGTCCCCATCCGAACTCAGTACGGTAAAACACTTAGTGCTCAATTTCTCCCTCGAATTCTTATCAAGATTACAACTCTGAGTTATTTTCCGACTGTCGTCGGATACTTGGATACCCTTTTCGATGAACTCGCCACATAAAGACACGGGTTTAAAGGAAGTGAAGTGGTAGGGGGTGTTCATATAGAGATCATCCCACTTGGTACGATGAGTGCAGTGAGAGCTAGCAACGCGACCGGCGTGTATGTGGTTAAATATGAAGCAGCGGAACAGCGCGACCGAGAATGAAGCCGTTTCCTTCGAAGGTCTCGATCTGAGCGCAGCAGCCATGTGTCCGCGAGAATTTCCTTTCCCTCAGAAAACGAAGGAAAGTGAGGGAAAACTTTAAGCTGATAGAATCAGAAATCTGGGGCTCATAAAGGTGTTAAAACGAGATTTTCTGAAAGGGTTTTAAGAAAATCGGAGTGGAATCGTGTGTTTTAGAATATGGGATTTATTACCGTGAATGGTTGGAGAATTTTGACGATGCAATTGGATTAAAGAGAAGCAGCCGACGAAAGATTTTCTGAGAAAATATCTTATTTACAGAAAGTGTTGGGTACTGTGACGTCTCGAGAATAGACTACGATGGTGTAGACTGAAGATATTATAAAACGGCATCGTCGGCTTTAGCAAATCAGTTAAAGGGCATTCAGACAACATAGTTCAGCATCAACAGAAGCATCCACCTCCAACGGTTTTAATGCTTTTAGCCTTTTAGTACACCTAAGGAGAAATTAATCGCTCTGTTAAAAATGCCACTCATGAGGATCAAAAATCAGAATCATCAGATCATGCACAACTAATCATTTTATCTTTATAACTGGTGAACTCAGCATTTCCTTGTCCACTGCAATGTATACTTTTGTACAGCTTATACCTTTGAATGCAATACAATTGAAAAGAAGCACTCAACCAGCACTTGTATCTATGGGTGTAAAAATAAATCGAAAAATTGACACAGATAAAATCAGTTGGTTCGGTCCGATTTTCGATCAGTTTAATCAGAAATCGGTTTTTTCATTTTAAAATTTAGTCAAATCCAATTCAGAATCGATTTTAAGTTTTTCAATACCGAACCAGACCGAATCAGACCGATTCACATAATATATATATTTGATTAATTTTTATATTATATATAATATATTTTATATATAATTATGTATGAAATAACATATTATAATTTATAACATAACATTTTAATCTTAAACATGAATATTTATTTGATGATATGTTTTAAATATAAAATATATATATATTAAATACATTTTCTTGCCTAATAAATTCTCAATACATTTCTTTCGATAAATACATTAGTAATATTGATATACTTAATATATTAAAACTGAAAAATCTGACCGAACTGAACCGGAATCGATAAAACCAGACGTATCGGTTTAGGGGGTAACTGGTGCGTAATTAGTTTTTGAAAATGTAAAATTAGTACATACCGGTTCGGTCCTAAATTTTGCTCAAAACCGGATCGGACCAAACCAGTTACACCCCTACTTGTATCAACCAAAAGAACTGCAAAAACTTGCTTTACAAAATCAAGGCAATTTGATTGAAGAAGTTCTATGTCCACAATTTTTTTTTTTTTTTTTATAAAACTAAACTCACTCAACTATTGCTACATCCATAAACGAATTATACAAAAATAATCCTACAAATTGATGTGGTTTCATCTAATTCGTTAAATCTACTTTATAATAAAAGTACTTTTATAATCTGATGAATCACATCAACTCATATCAGTTTGTGAGATTATTTTTATATAATTTATTTGTGACTAAAGTATTTTCCAACTCATAAATAGACTTGATTTCATTTGATACTTATATTTATTTTACAATAAAAATAACTTTACAATCTTATGTACGACATTAAACTATATCAGTTTCTGAATTTACTTTTGTGATACCTTGTTTTTACGTGTAATTTCACTGAACGAGTATTTTAATTTAATTAAAATATTAGTTCTTTTATTCAAAATTATCGGATTTTAATTGGATTTATTTGATTGTGAAATTTATTTTGTAGAGCTTTCTTTATATTAATTATTGTTTTGAATTTAAATTGCTGTTTAATTTATTTTAGCTTGTTTTTTGATTTAAAATTAAGTTGTTAGTTTTTATTAGTTATTTATTATAATTTAGTTTTATGTTGTGTTTAAATTATTTTCCTTGTTTTATAACTTTTAAAATTGTTTTCGTTGGATCAGTATTTGGACTCCAGAGGTGAGAATTGGACCTCATTTCTTTTCCCCATATTTTCTTTTTCTGTTTTTATTTTTTCTTCTTTTTCTTTTTTCTTCCACCTCCTTTCCCCCGGTTCTCTCTCTCTCTCCCGCGCGAAGACTTTTTCTCCCATTTTTCGCCGTTTTCTCTCTCCGCCCAGAACCACCGTTTGCTGGCACCGTGCATCTCACCACCCACCCAGATTTCTTCCCCTCCGGCCGATGATCATACCCACCAAATTTCATCTCCATCCGAGCTGTCAGTTGCCCCCACGAACTCCTCCAAGCATCACGGTTTTTGTGCCGTTCTGCCACCGTTGTTCCACCTCCGACTACCATCTCTTCACAATTTCATCATCGACTCTTTGCCGTCCTAAACCACCCATTTCCGGCTCCGATCCATCACCGGAGCAGCCCCCACGACCTCACTTTCCGTTTTGGGTATTTTGGCCTTCCACCGCCGTTTTCACCGCCACCCACGGCCAACCCTCACTTCCACTAGCTTCATAAACACCTCTAAGTCATTCCCTATCAATCTCAAGCCTTGGTTTGTCCCCATTCAAAAGTGGGTATTTTACAACCCACGGCCACAGTGTTTTTACACACTGTTACGTTGTTTTTTCTTCGTCGTTTGTAGCTCGCTAATCCTTCAAAAATTATCATATAGCGCTGTAAGTACTTTCCAAACGTCATTTTAGATTTAAATATATTATTACTTTTACAATAAATTTGTGACTGGTTGGTTATTCCGGACTGAGTCCGATGAATCGGGGGTCGGATGGGTTTGAGGATGGAGTTGTTTGTTTGTTATTGATACTGAGATTTGTTGAATAATTAATATCTAGTAATTTGCATTGCATATACATGTGTTGGAGAATGAAAACTGAGTTTTCATGCGTAATTGAATTTTTTGGTGCGTGTGTATCACGACCCCAAGCCGAGATGGGGCATTATCTCGGTGGAGCTCCTCTGGTCACTCGGGAGCGCAATATACTGAATGACATCCCCTGAGTTATCGCTGGGCGACAGCGGGAGCAGGCGGGATGGTAACGCTCTCGTACTAACTTCGTGGCCCCTCTGCTGGCGGGGGCTAGAGGATACTTGGTTACGTAAGCGCAGGGCACGGAATTGGGCATCGCTCGTTATGAAGTCACACTCATGGTCGTTACCCGTGGTGTGACGAAGGGAGCCAGGGCGTGCAGATGACCTATAGGGGAGGTCATGGTGCATTCAGTTAAAGAAAAAGTGGAAATTGTTTTGAGGATTGGATTTTGGGCCATTATCTGGGATAATGGTGAGGAAATATTTTGGGCCAAATGAGACTTTTGGCGTGCATGGTAAAAATGTGAATTTTTGGGACATGTGCATTTGGCATCTTTTCATGCATTTTATTGAGTGTAATATATTTTTATCTTGTGGTGTTTGGATTATTACTTACCTACGGAACCATTTTTGGTACCGTAGATTTTGATGCAGATGTTGAGGAGGAGGAGGCTGAGCCCGAGGAGGCGACTCCACCAGAGTTTTGACTTGGAGTTGCTTATCTTTGGATATTATCTTTATTTGTTTTTATGTTATGTAGTTAGTATTTGAAATAGTGTTAAACTTGTAATATTTTATTAAGTGTGTTTTAAACTGGTTTATAGTTAAACAAAATTCTGGTATTTAGTTGTAAGACTTTATTATTCATTGTGTGGTTTTTTTTTTATACACATGTTGCATATACACACACTTGGCACTTGGCGATGGGATACGTGACCCGTGTTGTCATCATCCCGATGCCTCGATTTCCACATGTCCGTACATAGGAGTTGGGGGCTTCACAAGTGGTATCAGAGCGGTTTGGCTCTGGGTAAAACCACATGTCTCGTAGGTGCGATACCAGAAAAGTTTTTTTAAGTTGTGATTTAAAAATTTATTTTATTTGAAACTTGCTTTTTGATTTAATTTGAGTTAGCTTGATTTTAATTTATTTATTTACTTGTTTTATTGTATGCTATTTTATTTTATTGTTATTTGGTTTTGGTTTTGTGTTGTTTGTTTTGTCCGATATTTAAATGGGGTCAAAGGTTGTGTTATGGCAGGAAGATGGTAAGACCAAGAAGGCCTATTGAGGAACCTCAGGATGATTTGTCGAGAGGCGATGGAAGTTACGCCATAGCCCGAGCGTTAAATCGAATGACTGAATATCTGCAACGAGGGGAGCAAAGTAGAGCGGTGCAAGCTGGATGCACCTATGAGCACTTCTTAGTGCATAGAACCTTGGCTTTCACGGGAGAAGAGGATCCACTTCGGGCTGGAAAGTGGATCAGGGATTTGGAAAAGAAATTTGAAGTCTGCGGTTGCACTGAGGCGCAACAAGTGCTCTGTGCAAGTTATTTGTTACAAGGTACTGCTTATGAATGGTGGGAGACAAAAATAGAAATCTTAGTGTTGGAGTTGGGGTCCTTTGCTGCTGTGTCTTGGCAGCGCTTTAAAAAGGAATTTAATGATCGTTTCTTTCCCGCTTCTATGAGGCGGCAAAAAGCAAGAGAATTTACTAACTTGGTCCAAGGAAGTATGACGGTGGAACAGTATGCCCGGAGATTTGTAGAGCTTGGGCGATTTGCTAGTCATCTCATCGCCACAGAGGAGATGTAGGCCGAGCGTTTTCATGAGGGTTTGCGACCAGACATACACAGAATGGTAATTTGCCACCGGATTACCATTTTTCAGGAATTAGTTGATTTGGCCACTTTTGCAGAGTGAGAGATTAGTTTGAGCATGGGCTCCCCTCCAAGTCAGAAGAGGCGGAGTTTTACTGGAGAAGGAAGTAGTTCTAGTTCGCCTCAAAAGTTTGTTCAACGGACTGGGACTCGAACACAAGCAACCTCAGGAGTGCGTATGGGAGGCCGGGTGCCCGTTTGTGGTAGGTGCAATAGAGCCCATGAGGGGGAGTGTCGGCAAAGTGGTGGAATCCAGTGTTACCGCTGTGGCCAAGAGGGGCATTTTGCTCGCGAGTGCCCTAATAGAGTTCAAGGAAGCCGTGGAGGTCGACGTGGTGGAAGAACTAATCAGAGGCAAGTAGTGCAGGCTCAAGTATATGCTGTTACCCACGGAGAGGTTGATGATGAGGCACCAGCGACCTACGATGTTGGAGTGATTACAAGTATGGATCTAAGTTAATTGTTTTTTGGATTTGATGTTTGGTGTGATTTGATTCTTCTTTACTTTTTTTGGATTTCATTGGTAAATGTGATTGGTTCAGGAAGAGTCCGTTTGTATGATTTTTATGCTTGCACTTTGTTTGATTCGAGTGCATCTCAGTCGTTTGTGTCTTCTACTTTCGCACGGATATGCAATCTGGTTACGGGACCCTTGCCAAAATCGTTAGTAGTGACTCTCTCAAATGGTAAAGTGGTGTGGTGTTCTAAAGTTGCGTTGGGTTGTCCTTTGAATTTTGGTGGAAGGACACTTGATGCAGATTTGGTTGTATTCAAATTGTTGGGATTTGGTATTATCATTGGAATGGATTGGCTATATCGATATTTAACAAGTATTAATTGTAGAAGTCGAGTAATTAGCTTTCAACTCCCAGATGGTGATTATTTGGAATTTGTGGAAAGTAAACTAAAGGAAAGGCCGGTAGTTATATCGGCAATTCAAGCAAAAAGAGATATTGCTTGTGGAGCAGATGCCTTTTTGGTTCAAATGGTGTCTAAGCCATCTGAGAAAAAGTCTCTCGTAGATATTCTAGTTGTGGAAGAATTTCCTGATGTGTTTGTGGATGAGTTACCTGGATTACCTCCTATTCGCGAGTTGGAGTTTGCTATTGATTTGGAACCTGGAGCGGCTCCTGTGCATAAAACCCCTTACCATATGGCACCAGCTGAGTTAAAAGAGTTGAAGGTTCAATTGCAAGAATTGGTAGACAATGGGTTTATTCAGCCAAGTACTTCGCAATGGGGTACGCCAGTGTTATTTGTTAAGAAGAAAGACGGTACTCTCAGAATGTGCATTGATTATCGAGAACTCAATAAAGTGACCATCAAGAATAAGTACCCTTTCCCATGGATCGACAATTTGTTTGATTAGCTTCAAGGAGCAGCTATCTTCTCGAAGATTGATTTAAGATCAAGATACTGCCAGTTGCAAATAAGAGATAAGGATATCCCCAAGACTGCTTTCAGCTCGAGGTATGGACATTATGAGTTTAAGGTGATGCCTTTTGGATTGGCTAATGCCCCTGCAGCTTTTATGGATTTGATGAATCGGGTTTTTCGACCTTATTTGGATTCTTTTGTGGTGGTTTTCATCGATGATATTTTAATATATTCTCGAGATTTTGAAGAGCATTCTTATCATCTTCGTTTAGTACTTGGGAAATTAAGATAACATCAATTGTATGCGAAACTTAGCAAATGTGAATTTTGGTTGAAAGAAATCAAATTTCTTGGACATGTAATTTCCCGAGATGGTGTGGCTATTGATCCTAGTAAGGTAGAAGCTATTTTGTCATGGTAGCGTCCTTCGACCGTGCGTGAGATTTGAAGTTTCTTGGGACTTGCCGGATACTATCGAAGATTTGTGGAGGGATTTTCTCAATTATCCGGACCTCTCACTGCTTTGACTAGAAAGAATGCGGAATTTATTTGATCAGACAAGTGCGAGAGAAGTTTCCAAGAATTAAGGAAGAGACTGACAACTGCACCGGTGTTAGCACTTCCAGAACCGTATAAGCCATTTGTAGTTTTTAGTGATGCATTTAAGTTTGGATTGGGATGTGATCTTATGTAGAAGGGACGAGTTGTTGCTTATGCATCTCGTCAGCTGAAAGATCATGAGAAGAATTATCCTACGCATGATTTAGAATTGGCAGCGATAGTGTTTGCTCTTAAGATCTGGCGACACTAATTGTATGGAGAAATTTGTGAAGTCTACACCGATCATAAGAGTTTGAAGCACTTATTTTCTCAGAAGAATCTCAACATAAGGCAGAGGCAATGGTTAGAGTTAATAAGTGATTATCAGTACGAGATTAGGTATCATCCAGGAAAGGCAAATATAGTTGCAGATGCTTTGAGTCAGAAGTCACACTTGGAAGATGAAGATGAATCGTCAGGATTGGATTCACTACTTTGCGGGATGAGAAGGCTTCTTATCGAAAGTTCGCAACAAGAGGAAGTGTTATCTTCAATTCTTGATATTCGAGTAGTTGATTTTGAGGAATTGAAAACTCTTCAAAGTAAGGACCCGAAACTGCTAGATATTGGAAAAAGAGTCAGAAAATCTAGAGGGCCATTGCATTACAGTATGGATAAGGATGAAATTCTTTGGTTCCGAGTTCGTAGAGTAATTCCCAAAGATTCAGAATTCAAGGAACAAATTATGGCAGAAGCTCATGCGGCCCCCTATTCAGTTCATCCTGGCAGCACGAAGATGTATCGAGATTTGAAGAAAAATTATTGGTGGGAAGAGATGAAGAGGGATATTGCCTTGTATATTGAGAGATGTGACACTTGCCGTTAAGTCAAGGCCGAACATCAAAGACCCGCTGGTATGTTTCAACCCCTTCCTATTCCTGATTGGAAATGAGACGACATTACTATGGATTTTGTAGTGGGCTTACCAAGAACTCCTAGTGGAAAGAACTCAGTTTGGGTGATTGTTGGCCAGTTGACTAAGAGTGCTCATTTCTTGCCTGTTAATAATACTGATTATTTGGGAAAGTTGACTCGCATGTATGTAAAAGAGATAGTGCGGTTGCACTAGATACCCAAGAGTAATGTGTTGAATCGGGACCCAAGGTTCACATCTCATTTTTGGAAAAGTTTACAGGTAGCTCTGGGTACTAAATTAAAGTTTAGTACTGCATATCACCCTCAGACGGACGGTCAATCAAAGCGCACTATTCAGACCCTTGAGGATATGTTGCGAGCATGTGTTATGAAATTTCAAGGAAGTTGGGAATATCATTTGCTGTTTATAGAATTCGCTTATAATAATAGCTTCCATGCATCCATTCAGATGGCTCCTTATGAAGCTCTTTATGGGAGGAAATATAAATCGCCATTGTGTTGGGATGAAGTTGGAGAGAATAAGATAATTGGGCTCGAAATAATTCAGGAACAAAGTCAGGTTCAGATTATAAGAGATAAAATGGCGGCAGCTCAGAGTCGTCAGAAAAGTTATGCGGATACAAGGAGGAGAGAATTGTCTTTTGAGGAAGGTGATTGGGTTTATCTCAAAGTCTTTCCCATGAAATGAGTTAAGTGTTTTGGTACAAAGAGGAAACTGGATCCGAAATATGTTGGCCCTTTTCAAATTATGGAGAAGGTAGGGTCCGTCGCTTATAGAATTGCATTGCAAGAATATTTTGGGGAAATTCACGATGTCTTCCATGTATCATCCTTGAAGAAGAGTTTTGGACAACAAGAGCTGCGCTTTGTCGACCCAGAGTGTATTCACCTACAACCGGATCTTACTTATGAGGTTGTCCCGACGCAGATTATGGATTGGAAAGAGTAAAAGTTGAGATCCAATACGATACCTCTGGTAAAGGTAGTATGTGGAGATCCATTGGCTCAAGATTTCTCTTGGGAAAGAGAAGCAGATATGAGAGAGCAGCACCCATATTCGTTTGAGTAAATGGTGGTATGTTTCTTAAACTTGGTCTCAGTGGAATCTTATGGCTTGCTATAACGTTAGCATTTGATCTTGCAAATTTCGAGGACGAAATTTATTTTAAGGGGGGAGGATATGATACCCTGTTTTTACATGTATTTTCACTGAATGAGTATTTTAATTTAATTAAAATATTGGTTCTTTTATTCTAAATTATCGGATTTTAATTGGATTTATTTGGTTATGAAATTTCTTTTGTGGAGCTTTTTTTATATTAATTATTATTTTGAGTTTAAATTGATGTTTAATTTATTTTAGCTTGTTTTTTGATTTAAAATTAAGTTGTTAGTTTTTACTATTTATTTATTATAATTTAATTTTATGTTTAAATTATTTTCCTTGTTTTATAGCTTTTAAAGTTGTTTTTGTTGGATCAGTTTTTGGACTCCAGATGTGAGAATTGGATCTCATCTCTTTTCCTCATCTTTTCTTTTTCTTTTTTTCTTTTTTCTTCCTCCTCCTTTCCCCCGGTTCTCTCTTTCCCGCGCGAAGGCTTTTTCACCCCTTTTCCGCCATTTTCTCTCTCCACCTAGAACCGCCGTTTGCCGGCGCCATGCATCTCACCACCCACCCAGATTTCTTCCCCTTCGGTCGGTGATCATCCCCACCAAATTTCATCTCCATCCGAGCTGTCGTTTGCCCCCACAAACTCCTCCAAGCCGCATGGTTTTTGTGTCGTTCCACCACAGCGGGGCGCGGAATTAGGCATCGCTCGTTACAAAATCACATGCATGGTCGTTACCCGTAGTGTGAGGAAGGGAGCCAGGGCTTGTGGATGACCCATAGGGGAGGTCATGGTGCATTCGATTAAAGAAAAAGTAGAAATTGTTTTGAGACTTGGATTTTGGGCCATTATCTGGGATAATGGCGAGGAAAGGTTTTAAATGAAATATTTTGGGCCAAAATAGACTTTTGGCGTGCGTGGTAAAAATGTGAATTTTTGGGACATGTACATTTGGCATCTTTTCATACATATTGTTGAGTGTAATATATTTTTATTTTGTGATGTTTGGATTATTACTTACCTGCAATACCATTTTTGGTATCGTAGATTTTGATGCAGAGGTTGAGGAGGAGGAGGCTGAGTCCGAGGAGGCGGCTCTGCCAGAGTTTTGACTTGGAGTTACTTATCTTTGGATATTATCTTTATTTGTTTTTATATTATGTAGTTGGTATTTGAAACAATGTTGAACTTGTAATATTTTATTACGTGTATTTTAAACTGGTTTGTAGTTAAACAAAATTCTGGTACTTAGTTGTAAGACTTTATTATCCACTGCGTGGTTTTTTTTTTTTGTACATATGTTGCATGTACACACACTTGGCACTTGGTGATGGGATGTGTGATCCGTGTTGTCATCATCCCGACGCCTCGATTTCCACGTGTCCGTACGTGGAAGTTCGGGGCGTCACAACTTTTATAAAATTCTTTGCGCACGGGAAACTGAAACTCTTTATAGACTCCTCGTCTTCTTACTCAAATCTTCTTATTTAAATTTGTAGAGATCAATAGTACCATCGATTTCTGCACGTCTATAAACCCATTTGTTTCAAACATAGGGCTGTACAAATTGACCGCATGACCGAACCAACCCATTATTCGAATCCCAACCGATTGAAAATACTCGGACCGAATGAAACGATTTGGAAACGAAAATTTCCATTTTAATTCTGAAGACAAAATGGTTCGAAATGGGTAATCCCCAAAAACCAAATATCACTAAACTGATTCACAATTTACTACTTTATTTCTTCCAAGTTTCATGCTCTCTCTCTCTCTCTCTCTCTCTCTCTCTACATTTTTGGGCTCATCAATTTTTTTTGGCAGATGGTGCCATTTTCTCTCACAGTTCTCTGCAAATCAGGGCGCATCCCTACCAATTCGGGTCCATGTGGAGACATAACTCATCATTATTCGTTGTAGTCCATCTGAAATTGCCCTGTAAAAAGAAAAGAAGTGCTTCGAAGGGAGAGAGAGAGAGAGAGAGAGAGAGAGAGAGAGAGAGAGAGAGGAGAGAGAGCGGGGGAATCAAATATTTGTTGAGGGAAGAAAATCTGTAAAAAGAAATTTCTTTGTGCGAAATGAACACATAGAAGAAAGACTAACATATAGATTTACCTCTCATAACGTAAGTTTGTCTTTCCCTCTTTATTTTCTTTACATTTTTTTCATATCAAACACACAAAAGAAAATTTATTTACAGTATATTTATACACTTTTTTCTTTAAATTTTTTTATCATTTTATTTACAATATTTTTTATGCTATTCAGATTCTTAGTTATTATCTCAGTTCGAGAGCAACTTTGAATGGTCGTTACGATGTTATTACAGGATAGGAGGCATGCCAGATTCTCGTGAACATTCTGATTGTGTCAAAACTGTCATATTCGGGCCGGATGAACAATCCTGCTGAATAATTTTCCTGTCACTTGGTTACTACCAATGAGGATTAGAAATTGCTAGTAAGAAATTCGTTGCTTCTCATGCTAAGGAGGCAACTAACCAAGCTTAAGTGGATGTTTGGTAGATTTGGTTGGAATATTTAGGTTGTGTTTGAGTAGTGGAGTGATATCCAAGATCACTCTACTACTATTATACATTTTATCATTATTTTAATCTACTTTTCACTATTTTTTTATTATTATTCACTATTATTTAATATTTTATCATTATTTTTTCACTACTATTCAGAGATCATCTAATATCACCTCATGAGGTTGTTTTGGCTTGAAGTGTTCTATTATTGATCAAGTGACAATGTAGAGAGCCACATTCTAGGGAGGAGGCAATGACTTGTGTAATTGAAGAATCTGGAGTTGAATGAGGAATGTTTGGAATGACAGTACAAAAGAGAGATCAATGGAGGGGCAATGAAAGTCCCAACTGTAAGAGAAGATTTGTAGAAGGGTGAGATTAAGGATCAGATTTATGTGATCTGCAAAGTAGCATGAACTATAGGTGTGTTTGTCCTTTCATATGCTAAGCAGGCAAGACCATGTAGGTTTAGCAAAAGAGGGAATATAAATGTGTTATTGGCATGTAGATCATTGATTGAGTAAGGGGTTGTTTAGGAAAAACATTCCATTTTATCTCATTTCATCTTAAAAATTTTCATAATTTTTTTTAAACATCAATCAAATACAAACATTTTTTAATTTCAAATCTTCAAAAAAATCTTATCTAGTCATTACAATTTTCTCAAACTTCCAAACAAAACATAAAAAATAATATAATGTTTTCAAATTTCAAAACAAAAATAATACTAAAAATTATATTCTAACAATATTTTAATTTTATAATATTTTTATTCAACTTTTTATATATATATTTTTTCTTCCAAAATCTAATAAAATATCTTAACTCAAATCATTTTACTAATATTTGTAGATTTTTTTTTATCTTATCTCATTCTCCAAATATTCTCTAAAAAATAGAATGAATCAAAATTGTATTAATCCGTCTCTACTTTAATTAAAGCAAGACTAGTTCCGACGGCTACTTTCTCCTCCTTCATTGTTGTTAATCTATTGACATAAGATTTTCGGCACCGTTTGGTTTCATAGATAGTCTTAATTCATCTCATCTTGTTGCTCAGCTGACTAATACAAGAGGGAGGTGAATTGAGTTGTATTTAAAAAAAAAATTATAAATCAAATACACAATATAAAATATAAATAAAATACGAAACAACAATAAATATAAAGAGTAAGGGTAAGAGAGAAGCAAACTCAATATGCTAATGAAGTTCGGCCCCACTGCCTATGTCCTCGCCTCAAGCTACCCCTTGAGGATTCCCAAATTCACTATTCAACCTCTTTCAGGTGGAGATAGAAACCTATTATACCTTTGAACAACACCGCTACAAAGGATCCGTATAGAACACCCTCTACACTTGCAATCACCTTACATGTAGTGATTCAACTATTTCTTGTGTAAAACACTTTCTATATGCACAAGAGTTATACACACCCTTTTACTGATACAAGAGCTGATAGTGGATAGGTTATCAGAAAACACTCCTCAATGAGTGAAATAAGAACAATACAGCGCAAACTAATCTCTCTCAAAATGAATAAGGTTTAAGGCTCAATACTTAGAGAAGAGAGAATGAAAACTTTGAATAAATGTTGTATGCTCTTAATGTTGTAAATGTGAAACTCTCAAATGATCTATTTATAGGCATATGAGACTTCATATTCAAATTTAAAAAGATTCACATGTCAAAGACAATATCATTCACTTTTCAAAAATTTCAAACCTAATCTTTTTATTTTTTGCATATGACAACAGGAGCACACTTTACTTTTCAAAAATTTCAAATCTAATCTTTTTACATTTTGCATATAATAAAAGGAGCACACTTTAGTTTTCAAAAATTTCAAACAAAATCATCTACCTTTTGCATAAGTAAAAAAAAGTATCAATCACTTTTAAAAATATTCAAATAAAGCATGCACATGTGAAAGATGACAATCAATCATCTTTCAAAATTTTCAAATTTAATTTTCAAAATATTCATGCACATGTGGAAAATGTATTTTAATGCTTTATCATAAAATATTAATTTTGAGCCTTAATCCAAATTTTGAATTTTTAAGAGATTTACAACATTACTTTATGACTTTAATGTAAATTTGTTCCTTTCTTGCTCATGATTGGTTTCTTGATATTCTTGACTCCATTGTGTGGACAACTTGAGCTTGAGACTCTTTTATTCTTTGAATTCATTTATTATCATCAAAATACATGTGTAGATTAATAATTACACGAAATTTGAAATCTTGTGTTCAACACATCTCAACATTCAAGCATAGTTTAAATACAAACATTTTTCAATACTTAATAGAGAGGCCAACTAAGGTATGGTTTGGATAGTGAAATGAGATGATTGTAGACGAAAGTTGAAAGTTGAATAAAATATTATTAGAATATTTATTTTTAATATTATTATTGTTTTTGTATTTGAAAAAATTGAATTGTTTATTATATTTTGTGTAAAAATCTAGAAAAATTGTAATGATTAGATGAGATGAGATTAGATGAAATACTTTCACTATCCAAACTAGGCTTAATTAATGGCGAAGCATAAAGATAGTGATAAGGGATGAAAGAATTGTTGATAAATTGGGAAGGTGTTGTTGGTAGCGTGTTGGATTGCTCACTTGAGTACGTGTATTCTGGACCTGGACCCAGGTGTGTAATGCAATCCAAGCATCTGTTTGAATTAACTCGGGTTATGATCTAGATGAATTTAGATTTTTGAAACTCGAGTATCCGATTTGTACCTGAACTTTCTAAAAAACTTTTAATTTTTAAAAAGCCTCCATTTTATTATAATTTTTTCAAGAAAAAAAATAATGTTGAAAAATTTATAGGTAGAATGAAATAAATGCTAAACCATCAAATAAATCTCAAAATATTGTCCATAATTATAATAAGAATATATCAAACTGAACAACTAATAGCTTGTTTGAAAAAAATTTCATTCCAAAATTATTATCTCATCTTATTGTCTTCTTAAATATCATCCAAATATAAATACTTTCAAACTAATACATTTTCAAACTAATCATTACAACTTTTTTAAACTTTCAAATAACAAATAGAAAAAACAATTCAAATTTTTTAAATCCCCAAACAAAAATAATATAAAAAAAACTAATCATTATAACCTTTTCAAACAAATCATTACAATTTTTTCAAAATTTTAAATAAAAAATAAAATATAATTCATCTTTTTCAAATCTCCAAACAAAAATAACATTAAAAAACTATATTATAATAATATTTTAATTTTATAATATTTTTATTCAACTTTTTCTCTTACATTTTTCAAAATCTCAAATTATCACGCTACTATTCATAAATTATGTTGTTACTATTTATAAAATTTTTATCTCATTTCACTCCACAAATTTTATGTCAAAAGAACAAAGTCGAAAGGATTACTTGAAATTGCAGCTTGGGAAAAAACAAAAGAAAATAGTTGTTGGTTGCAAGCTCAAGAGTTTTTAGTTGAGATGATAATTTTTAGTTTAAAATGAATGTTGAAACTTGAATAAAATATTATTTTTAATATTATAATTATTTTAAAATTTGAAAAAGTTGAATTATTTATTATATTTTGTGTGAAAATTTGAAAAAGTTGTAATAATGAGATGAGAATTTAAAATCTCATCTTACTTCCAAACCTACCCTAAGGTTGGATTGGACCATTATAATTTTTCAAAATTTTATAATTAGATATGAAATGGTTTGATTTAAGATATTTAAAAATTGAATAAAAGTATTATAAAATTATTTGAATTTTTTTTCTTATTTTGAGATTTAAAAAAGTTGTATTATTTTTTATGTTTTGTTTGGAAATGTTGTATTATTTTTTATGTTTTGTATTTGGATAATGATTAAGTAATAATTAAATGAATAAATTCAAAATTCAAAATTGAAAAATGTTTATATTTGAGAAATAATTGAGTAGGGGTGAAATCGGACCCATTCGGCGTGGTTTTTGGGAAATAATGGTGGAGCAACTGATCGTAACCGATCGACGGGGAGGAAAACAACCATTCGTATCGACTCCGGCAGTTCTCTGGCAATTCACGGTCAGGTCTCGGTTCCCCCCAAGCAGCATCGTTTGTCTAAGAGAGTAGAGAGAGAGAGAGAGGGTGAGAAACAGAGCATTGAAATAGGGAAGAAGAAGGAAGAGGAAGAAGGAATAAGAAGAAGACATTGTCTAAACGATGCCGTTTGGTTCTTCTACTTATTTTTCTTGGCACCTTATGGATAAAACGGCGTCGTTTGGTTTAATAACAAACGGCGTCGTTTTATTTGTGTCTAAAACACAAATGCAAAAGTAAAATGACGCCGTTCCACTTAAACTTAAGTGGAATGACGTCGTTTTATATCGGTATAATTAAAAAAAAAAAAGGTATTATTACATTGACCTATTTAGTGGTTTGAGCCGACCTCAAATCATGACAGTAGGTTTTGTTCAATCGTTGTCGCTTGTCAACCGGTTCCTTGGTGGTTTCGATTGATTCCAGCCTCCGACGGCCGGTCTGTGTCGATCACGACCGGTTCCACGGTTTCTTGTACACCCCTATATTTGAGTATAAAATTATAAAACGTAACGATAATACTAGAGATTAGAGAATGTTTGAAGGAAAATACTAATCTTCCTGTTGTGATTTCTTTTAATTTTTTTTTACTTAATGATTAACTAAGTGATTTTTAATGATGTTGTGAATTTTTTTAATAATATTTAAAAATGTTAAAAAATGCATGTGAAGAAAAAGCAAAAAAAAAAAAAAAAAAAAAAAAAAAATTAATGAAATGCACTAGTAGGAGCTCCTAGCGGTGGTTGTAGAGCTACCCATGTTAGAATGTCTAAATGAGGAGGCATAAGGCTAAAGGACCTCAAGGGCTTTTAGCACTATACCATTAGTAGTTAAGGATAATGCTTATTCTACAGACAAAAGTCATTGATGGTGGCTATCATTTTTTTTCTAAGTGATTAAGAAAGTGTTTTTTAAATGATGTGAATTTTTTACAAAAAAATGTATAAAAAAAAGGGAAAAAAAAAGATAAATAGCATGTTCGGTGAACACTATTCATGGCTTTTGTATGTGGCTATAGCAAGCTCCAACAGTTAATGAAGAGTGACGGTAAAATAAAACACAAAATGCGAAAAATGTGCATATTTTAAAAATTGTGAATTCAATACCCACATCCTATTCTAGTTGCCCTCGCATATGAAAGGGTGAGTTTTTTTTTATTTTTGGGCCAGGTTTGCAATTTCAGTCCGAATGCAAACTTGGTCCAAAAATCATCTCCAGAACCTGGTTACTAGGGTTTCGGGCTAGACTAGAAAAAAATCCGAACTAAATGAATAGAAAAAATTATATTCATCATCCGCATATACCACACTTTTATTTATTTATTTTTTTTTACAAAATGTGTGGTATATGGATAATAAGTACAATAATTCAATAAAGTGCATGTGAGAGAAACTCTCCCTTCTCTCTAGGAAACAAGCCTAAGAAATTGATAGAGGGAAGTGGGAGCTTCGGCTCCTTCCTCCCTTCCCTCTCTTTTTCCAGTTTAGTGCTTGTGTTGTTTTTGTTTTGGCAATAAGAGCTGCTGGCCGTGATGCTGATGGTTTGTATGGCCATTACCAGGCCTAGTTACCGAGTTCCTAACTTCTTTTATTCTTGTAAGTGGACGGGGAGATTTTTACACGAGGGTGGTGGCGGTTCTCGGTTTAGTATGGCCTAGGTTTTGGATATCGGTTCTTATGGCCTAGTTTTCCTGTGTCCCTGACCAGTTTGGAGGTTGCTCTCTGACGCATAATATGAAAACATGTATGCTTGTTTAGGTGCATGTGGGAATGAGCTGAAGTCTAGAGTTAGTTGCCGACAGTTTGGTCTGCTGAGGGGATGGCCATGGAGGTGGTACGATGGGAACGGGGGTCAGCGTGGATTACTCTCGGAGGCGAGTTTGCATATAGTTTGGGTTGCACTCCGGCAAGGCTAAGGGACTCTGTTTCTTCCATGGAAAACAGAGGTTTTTTCGGTTGCAGCTCAACGTGCATGAGGGGATAAGGTGCGTTTCGTGGGAGGATCCCGGCCGTAGCTCATGGTGTTTCTCTCCATGGATGGTGGTCGGAGCAGTGGATCGGCCGTAGCTCATGGTTTTTCCTGTTTTTCTGTCTTTTAGTCTGTTTTTTGCTATGTTTTCCTACTTTGTTTCAGCTTTAGTTCTTTCGTTTGGTTTTTTTGCTTGTCTGTAATAAGTGCTTTCGGTGGTGGTGAGGCATTCCGTTGGGTTTGTTTGGTTGGTGTTGGTGAGGGTGGCCAGCAGGCATTGGTTTCGGTGTTGGTTCCGTCTCTTTCTGCTTCTCCGTTTGCTTTCGGATGGTTCTGTTTGATGTTTGTTGGCTCGGCTGGGGGTGCTGTGGCAGGGTGTGTTGTGGTAGGTACGGGTGGTTGGGTTAGTGGGGGACAAAATGGTGTAGACTGTGGTTGGCAACGGAAGAAGCAGCATGGAGGATGTGTAACGGAAATAGGGCAGAAAGTGTACGTGCTTTTGGCTTGGGCTGTTGGCGTGGGTTGTTTTTGGCGTGCACAGTTTTTCTTCTTTTGTCTGTTACGCTTTGTTTTGTCAGTTGTTATGCTTAGTTTGTTTGGTTTATGAAATAATTTGAAATAGGTTATTCCCTTTCCTCTTTTGGAGAGGTAGGGTTGTTGAGTCTCTATCCTCTTTGGAGGATGAGAGTGGAAAATCCCCTTCTCGTTTAGAGGATGGGGTGTTTTGGGTTGTTTTTCTCGTAGACAAGTCGAGATGGACACTTTCTGTTTTTACAGAGTCTTGCATCTCAGAATGGTTGTGTCTTTAGAGAGTTTTTTAAAGTTTTTAAACAGTGTATGGCACAATGAAAGTTGTGTATAGGGGTGCTTATAACCGTGGGGTAGTTGGCTTGTAATCGGGGTTTGTACTCGGACTTATTGGTCACAGCTGTAACTTTCTTCTTTCATGTATTGAATTGAAGTCTATTTCAAAAAAAAAAAAAAAAGATAATCATAAGATTAGAGGCATTAAAGATGTTGAATTTACGTGTTGGTAATTTATTTAAGAAAATCGAGCTAGTGAGAGAAAATAGAGTATTTATCTTTTTTAGTTGATTTATACGCAAATATTAAATACACAAACTAATCTCAAACCAATACCTAATTTATAATCATTAACCTAAACTATCCAAACAATTTAGGGTACCCCTTTCATAAATAAATTGCCATAAATACCCTCAAAAGACTTAAGAAGTTAAAAAAATAGAAAATAAAAATATTATGAGAAATATTCTGTATGTTGATTTAAAAAATTCCAAATTTTATTAAACATATATTTATATTTTAAAAATATAGACTCTTTAGAAAAATATTTTATTAAAATTTATAATTTATTTACCAGGGTTATTTTATCAAGTAACAATATACTTAAACCTTATTTACTACTATTTTACTATTCAGTTACTTCTTTTTTAGCCTTTTCTATTTGAGTCTAGATTAAAAATCACAAAACATGACATTCTTGCATAACCTATAAAAAAATAAACTCAACCAACTAACTAATCATCTAACTTAATTAAAAATAAACTCAATTTTATAAAAGCTGATTCGAAGAGTAAAAGAAAGTTAATTTTTACAAAATTAAATTTATTTTTAATTAAATTACATGATTACGTTAATTGATTAAATTTATTTTGAATTAAATTACATGAATACATTAATTGATTAAATGTCTTTTTTTTTAATTATACAAAAATGTAATGTTATGAAATTTTTAATCCAGATTCAAAAACCAAAAGAATAAAATAACTGAATAGTAAAAAATTAATAAAGAAAGTGTAAGTGTAACACCCCATTCTTATAAGCTAGGGAAGTCACATGGTTTCATAAAAATATTTTGACAAGAGATCTCATTTTTTTTTATAAAATAACCATTTATTTAATATATATATTTTATATAAAAACATGTCTCTAAATAAAATTGAATGAAACAACTAAATAAAATTTATATCATACAAAAATAATTTATTCTAGAGAGTCTGGAATTTAATCAACTGCTCCAACTAAGTTTGACTCGTATGCCCGTACTCATTATCATGCTTACATGGGGTAGTTTAAAAACATAAATACAACTAAAATGAGTTGATGACTCGGTAAAAAATTCATCATAACGTAAACATATTTAACATAAAGTTTTTCATAAAATATTTAATACTCAAAACTTAAAATCATGATAATTCATGTTGATGCTTATGCTTTACATATGACTGATTTATTTGAATTAACTGATTTATCTTACTAATATTGCTAGCCAACACACTTAACCATGTGTGCAAAGTTGTGTACTAACTTCCCCTGCTACATCCAAGGAGGCCGACTGTGCAATGCTCTGACGTACCACAGTAGATCACGCTTGAGTATGTAGCTTACATGCCCACCTTGAAATCACATTGGTACCATGCATTCCCACCTTGAAATCACATTGGTACCATGCATTTGAATAACTAAATGATTAATTGTTATAAGCTAATCTTACACTTAATCTTATGAAAAGCTTACGTGTTTTATGCAACATGAGAGGTATGAGAAACGTAATATATATATATATATATATAACTATAATATGCAATATAAAACATAATGAATGATGTGCTTGCAAATATCATGATATGCATAATACATAAATAGTAGCCTTGAAATAACTGATTTTAATAATAATAATAATAATATAACTAGCTAACGTATACTAATTCTAATTTATTATCAAATTACTTATCTTGTTGTGCTATTTTTAAATTTTTATTTCATAATCCATAATCTATACGAAGTACTAAACATCTTTAAATTTTTTAGAAGTGCGCATCATAAATTTTATTAAATTCGTACCAAGGAAGGCAATTTAGTAATTATTCCGCCAAAATCTAATAATGACTAATTTTAATTAAAGCTTGTAATATACATTATCCTGAAAATGCTCAATCATAGGAAATACTCAATTCCTAAACAAACTTAATAATACTTCGACTCTTGTAAACTATTACTATAATATAATATAATTTTAACTTTTATAAAATAGGTGTCATTCCTATAAAAAAAAGAGTCCAAACTTAAACAAGTTTACCTAAACATAACATGCTTCCATGATTTAGAGGTAAGGCTAATAACGTAATAACGTTACAATTTTAAAAGTGACTCATACCTACCTCACGTGGAGTTAAAAAGTTTCACTTTATTGAAAAGAAGAAAGAGTAAAGCTCAGAAACGGTCGGGTGTCTAACTCATATTCACACCGGTCAATAGGAACACAGCATGTGGCACGTGTATTTGTCTTACAATGAACCACATCTTATTGTAAAAAACCTTCAAACTTTCTCTTGAATCCCTGATTCTTCCTCTCTCAAGAAGAAAAGCTATTCCCTTGCTTGTACAACTCTGATAAAGTAACTTAGAGAGGACACAGAGAGAGGGTAGCCTAGGGAGAGAAAAAGGAAAAGTCTTGTTGTAAGATATTTACATATTAATTCGCACATCGATATTAATTTATAAGATTTATATTTAATGAAATGATGTGAATTAAAGGTAGAAATAATTTTCATAAAATAAAAAATTTTCTTTTTCTTTTAATTTTTTTTTATAATTCTTTTATATTAAAATAATAATCGATACGTGAATTAATGCATAAAATCTACTTGCATCTAGCGTAACTAAGGGAAAAAGGAGAGGAACGGAGAATATGGGAAGAGTGAGGATTTAAATCGGGATATACGGAAAGCGACTTTTAAATGGCAGTTCATGTAATTAACCAAAATTACGAAAGCATGCTTGACCAATGGGATTGAGTATTGAGATGATTTGATATATTTTATAAATAATAGAAAAAAATAATGATAAAAAATTAAATAATAATAAATATATAAAAATTAATGATAAAATAATAAAGTATATTGATCCTTAAACCCAATGCCACTTTTCCTAAACGCAGAATCTCCTCCTAGAAACCAGCTGAAATTAGAGAGGTGCGTGAGAAAGGAATTTGGGACCCCCCGAGATATGAGGCTGAGCGATAAAAATTAAAAGTATATTTTAAGGGAACGTGTTCAATGATTTAATATTAAAAAACTTGACAAGATCTAGATTGATAATTTGTCCCTTAAATAATAGAGAAAAGGTACAGATCAGCTACGGTAGCAAAGAGCACAACACCCACGAATTTTTTTTTTTTTTCCTTTATTTTGTTTCAATTTGAAACCGTCGCTTTCTCCCAAGTAAATAGAATGTACTCATCAAATCTCTGTCTAATCTTCGAATTCAAACCGAGCCGCGCCTCCACCGTTTATCGAATCCGATCGGATCCGCTGCTTTCATCTCTACGCGCAAAAGAAACGATTTTCATGTCCGATTTATATTTTAAAGCGTGAGAATATTTCTTTCATTTCTCATTTTCAATTTTTTCGCTGGATTCTGTTCTAAATTTTATTTTATTCCATTTGAGGTTCAGAAACTCAGGACCACGGAAATGCTGAGTTGTTGGACTGAGATGGAGGGGGGGGGGGGGGGGGGGCGTTCGTCAGATGGGTTAGGGCAAGAACCGGTTCCCTTATTCGTGAACCCGGTCTGCCAACACAGGTGTGGGGTGTGCTCTGGAAGGATTTGCTGATGCCCAAGATTTTTCTTTCGAAATAATACTAATGCTATTCGATATTTTGATGAATAAAAAAATATTTAATAAATGAATAATAACTAGACTAAAATTATTTTATGTCCTAATCAAATTATTGAAGCATCTTTCGATCTCAAAAATACCTTTTTAATTTTTTAAAATTTTCATCAAATTATTTAAATAGATTTCAATGAACATTTAAGAAAAAAACCCAAAACAACGTTTACAAAAACTAAAACTAAAATACGGTAAACAAATTTTATTAAATAATTTTATAAATTTCCTCTTTGGCTCTCACAAATCTCAATACAAAATCATTTTATTTATATTTTTCTAGCCAAGATCACTCTCTCAAAACCTAATAAAAAAAACTAAACACATCCCATGTTTTCATGTCAAATCCCAATTTTTTTTAATAAAAATAACTGATTTACAATTACTATAAGATCAAGATTGTTTTTAATAAGTGCTATAATTACAAATAGATTTTACAAGATTAAAGTGACGTTTGGATTGTGAGTTGAGATGAAAGTTAAAATTTAAATAAAATCTTGTTAGAATATTATTATTCTTTTGAAATTTAAAAAAATTAAATTATTTATTATATTTTATGTAAAAATTTAAATAAATTATAATAATAAAATAAGATAAAATATTTCTTATATCCTAATCGGGTCTAAAACATACAAACTAACATAATTTCATATAATACGTTATATTTACTTTATAATAAAAATTAAGTTATAATCTAATATATCATATCAAGTCACATTAATTTATATATTTATTTCTATAAAATTTACATGTAACTAAAATATTTCGTTACATTCACCTGACACCATATAATAGATTTATGAACAAAGAAAGATTTTGAGCTCGGCCTTGAAAAGTTCATATGTGGTGCACAATTTATTTTCCTTAAAAGAATGGGGAGAAGAGTCTAGAATAATGAAATAAGAAAAATCTGGTTGGGCCCCCCCAAGGGTTGGAAGGCTTCTCTTGTCTAGATTCTAGACTCTCTCGAAGACAAACAATGGAGTGAATGACTTTTCTAGGTCGCATTCATTGCTGCAACTATGCCTATGCCTATCTAGAATAATAAATATGCCCATTTACAACCACATTCCTCGCATATGACATAAGAAAGCTGGAATTCAAAGAAAGGAACCATTTAAAATCTGCCGAACTGTTCAAAGTCACATAAGAATTGTCAGCAGAAGTTGAGGAAAATTGGAATGGGTCCTAGACGACGTTTCGTTCCAGACAAATATGTTTGTTTTGTTTTTTTTTTTAGTTTTTTTAAAGTAATGATATCTTTTTTATAATTTTTTAATATAATTAAAATTTTAAATTGTCAGCAGAAGTTGATGAAAATTGGAATGGGTCCTAGACGACGTTTCGTTCCGGGTGTTTGTTTTGTTTGTTTTTTTTTTAAAGTAATGATATACCAATCGTTTTTATAATTTTTTAATATAATTAATTTTTTAATGTATTTTATAAAATTAATTTCATTTTAAAAATATTATGCAAAGTAAAAGTGTGGTTATCATTTTAATCTGTATCTGTCTATGTCAGTAGTAATGAAGTGAACACTTGAACTATCAAATCAGAATGTGCTATCGACGGGTCACAAAGACTAAATGCATCAAGGCCAACGACCCCAAGATCAGCAGGCAATACAAAAATTAAAGGATAATACTTTGGCCACCGCTAGTGGCTCCGTTGGAGGCCTCGCTCGCTTTTTAAAATTTTTTTTAATGATTAAGAAAAAATTATTTAATATTATTATAAATTTTTTATATTTTTTAAAAATATTTAAAAGTATTAAAAAATAATTAAAAAAAAACAAAAAAAAAAAAATTTATTTTTGACCTCACGCGCTGGGAGTCACCAACGGTGCCTCTAACCCAATCTAAAATTAAATGCATCAAGGTCAACTACAAAGATCAACAATGAGGGGCCTGCAGTCTATTCTGACTTCTGAGGGTCTAGGATGATCGTGTGTATTGCTTCTTGTGTAAATATGTAGACATTTTTTATGTATGCTTATATGATAGAAGTTTCTTACTTTCCTTTTTGATTTTTTGTATTCCTTCGAGCTGTACATAGAACAGATAAAAGGATTTATATATATATAAGTGCAGTAAATGAAATGAGAAATATAGAGAATTTTCCTCACTTGTCAAGCCTCAGTTTTCTCTCATTCTCCCCTTCATTCTTTTCCTTCTTCAAGCTGCCTTTATAATATGGTATCAAAGTTAGGTTTGACCTTCTTCCTCTCTTTTTGTTATCAATTACTCATCTATTAGGACTGTTTATCCAGATTCCGATCGAGGAACTTGAATATACCCGGACCGTAAATAGGATTTTAAATCTAAACCAAAACCCAGACCAGGTTAATTCGGGTCTGACACGTGCCGAAACCTCGGATTGAAACCTTTTTTTTTTTTGAAGTATGGGTTTAGAAGCATAATTTTTTTGATAAGAGCCTATATTCCATTTAAAATGTTGAAAAGCATATTCGTCTATATTTATTAAAAAAATATTACAAAAGTATTGAAAATCATAATTTTTTATAAAAGCCAATATTTTATGAAAACTTTTCTTGAGTCATCATTAAAAAACATAATACTAACATTTTTTAGAATAATAAAAATATATAAAAATGAAAAACCAAAATACATGCAATTCAATACATATTACATTATTTTGTTATTTACACATTACATTGCATTGCAAAATACAAAACTACATAATATGAATTAAAAAATAATTCAGACATGTAGCAACTTCCAAGTGATATGACTCAGAGAGATCCTGCAAATTCTATAAGAAAAAAAGGTCAATACAAAATTACTAAAATGTGACAAGGGGCTAATATAAAAAAAAAAAAATGCTAAAATGTGCAATGCAATTACAAAATCACAAAATTAGTACAAAATTAAACAACTATGTATAACTTTAATTATCACCATATTAAACAGAAATTAGCATTTATAGATTTCTAAGAATACCTTTATAAGTTGGATTCCGTAAAACTTCTATGCTCTACACATCTATAGAATTGGCTATTGCGGGATGGCTTATCCCCTACTTAGAAATGACAAACATATATCAGCTACTGCTAGGTTGGCTTTAAACAACATTCCCAGTACACTTAGCTATTGGTTCTCAAGTCAGTCACACATTTTCTTCTGAAGATCCACATTAAAGTTCAATGCATCTAGCTACTTTGAACTAAAACAAAAGGTTATGATCTAGCTAGCAATGTTGCATTCTCATTTTCCTTCTTGAAGGACAGAAAAAATACATTTGGATTCAAAGTGCTTTGGGATGCCAATTTTAAATGCTTATCAAATGCTTATCATACATATATATATATATGCTATCTGCAATGATTTGAGTCTTGATCACCCTTATATTACAATCATAATCATGAAGATGGAAACAACAACAACAACTACTACTACTAGGAGTACTCCTGCTGCAATATATAAGAGAAGAAATTAATACACAAAGTTTAATGAAGATTAGAAATAAACCCAAATTCACTGAACCGTGACAACTGCCAAGCATAGAAATTAGACCAAGGCTAGTCACTAAGAATTTGGATCTAATTTACACAGAAAAGAAAAAAAGAACAGAAAGAAATGAATGGTTTTTGTTGAGGAAAAAATGAGTTGATTGGCATATTCTTGTAAAAACCTGTGTAAAATAGTGTTGTAATAAGTGTTGAAGTGAAAAGGATTGAAGTGTGCTGATCAATGGTCAAAACAGGTGTCACCGCTCGACACTCGCTCGACAGGACGCTCGAGCGAACTCAAGCAGATTGGACCGCTCGACCCTCGCTCGACACTTGGCTCGAGCGAACTCAAGCAGATTGGACCGCTCGACTCTTGTTCGACACTTGGCTCGAGCGAACTCAGACAGATTTCGGCGCTCGACCTTCGCTCGACACTGCGCTCGAGCGAATGTTCCAGATGACTTAAAACCTAGGGTTTTCATGCGCCTCATTTGAGTGGTACTATAAATAGAACAGCTTCTATGCTGTTCTGGTGTGGAGAATTAGAGCAAAAACCCTAAGGGCCTCCAAGATATTTTAGAGCAACCTCTCCCCCACTTGGTTGATTCTCTCTTGGATCAACACATCTCCACCACTCTACATTCAACATCAAACTTCAGTTGAGTCCATTGGAGTGGACAAGTTCGTTGGCCGGAAGAGTCCGGAGCTGCTGGTGATGCAGAGATCGAGAGGTTCTCGTGGGAAGCTATAGAAAGGTCGGAGTTCCGACACTACATGCGTGTAGAGATCGAGTGGGTCGCTCGTGGTGTTGCAAGCCAAGTTTAGCTACTACAAAGGTTTTGTGAGTGTCTCTAAATTGGTTGTAACAAACTAAATTTTCTATAGTGGATTTGAGGTGGTGTCTTACACCCGGAGTGGTTTTAGATTTTGAAGACGTTCTTCAAATGAGTTTCCACTCCGTGAACAAAATCTTGTGTTGATTTTTGTGTGATTTATTGCTTTGATTAATTGTTGTTTAACAATCTTTTTAAAAAGACCAGAAAAATCGGATTACACCTATTCACCCCCCCTCTAGGTGTAGTGTTGTGTAGAACCACTGCTTTTTCAATTGGTATCAGAGCGGGTTCACTCCGCTAGGATTCAGTTCCTGAGTGTGATCCTGCTGTAGTGGTTTAAAATGGATAGGTCTCAATCACTCACATCTCCACCATATTTTGATGGAAACAACTACGCTTATTGGAAAGTTCGAATGAGAGCATTCTTAAAATCTGTGGATGAACGAGTGTGGTTTTCCATAACAAATGGTTGGACAGAACCAAAGGTTATTGTTGATGGAGTTCAAACTCCCAAAAGTGTAGAAAATTATTCCAGGGATGAAATAAGTGAATGTGGTTGGAATAGCAAAGGGCTGAATGCGATCTTCATGGCTGTGTCCCAAGAAGAGTTCAAACGGATATCAATGTGTCAAAATTGCAAAGAAGCTTGGGATATTCTTGAGATCACTCATGAAGGTACCCAGGCTGTCAAGAACTCTAAGCTTCAAATGTTGACCACTAGTTTTGAAGAATTGAAAATGAGGGATGATGAAATGTTTGATGTCTTCTATGCCAAACTAAATGATATCGTCAACTCTCGCTTTAATCTAGGGGACAGAATTCCTGAGAATAGAGTTGTGAGAAAAGTTCTCAGATCCCTTCCTGAGAGATTTCGCCCTAAGGTCACGGCTATTGAAGAGAGCAAGGATGTGGATGCTATGAGAATTGAAGAGTTGGTAGGCTCCCTCCAAACCTATGAACATACTCTTCCCTTGGATAAGAAAAACAAGTCCATAGCCCTAAAAGCTATGAGAGAGGAGTTTGATGAATCTTCCGATGAACTTGCCATGAGTGACAAGGAAATAGCTTTTTATGCTAAAAAATTCAGGAAGATGTTTATTAAGAAAAACCCGGGACAGGAGAGGAGAAGGTTCAAAGGGTTTAACAGGGGTTCAAGTTCTGAAAACCGAGAAAAGAGAAATAAGCGAGATACTGGAGCTGACAAGGACAGTATTCAGTGCCATGAATGTCATGGTTTTGGTCACATTCGATTTGAGTGTGCAAATTACAAGAAAGCAAAAGAGCAAGCTAAGGTTGCTTCCTTGACTGATAGTGAGTCTGAGTCAAGTGACTCACAAGAGAATTCTTCCATGAAGAAAAATCTCAATTACATGGCTTTCACTTCCTCTGTTGTAGGCAAAAGTCATAGTAATGAATCTAGGTTTGAAATTGAGAGCGTTTCTGAAAATGACTCTGTAAATGAAGATGAGTTGCAGGAAATCTATGAGAAATTGTATCAAGAATGTGTGAAATTGAGGAAACTCAATAAAGCACATATTGAGGAAATAGATTCATGCAAAAGAGAAAATGAAGAACTCAAAGACAAACTAGGAGAAGCCATTGGTCTAACGGATGAGTTACAAAAGAGGAATGTGACGTTGGAAGATAAAGTGACAACTCATGAAAGTGAGCTGACTTTGTTAAATACTAAGTTGCAGAAATTCTCTGTTGGGACAAATCAGCTTGACAAACTCCTAAGTTTAGGAAAATCCCCTGGTGATAAGAGTGGTCTAGGCTACTGTGAAGAGAATCCTGATGCTCCTTCAACCTCGAAAGTCTCTTATAAAAATGCAAGAAAAACAATGTTTGTTCCTGCTATGACTGAGAATAGGAAGACTCATCCAGTTGGAAAGGGTAAGAAGCCTGTACAAATGCAAAAATCTGCTCCACCTCCCAAAAGACAAAAAGCTCGCAACGCGAGCCCCATATGTCATCATTGCGGACAGATTGGCTATATTAGACCAAACTGCTTTAAATTAATGAGACACTTTGTACATGCTCCTACTTTTGTTAATAGTAGAGCTGCTTATCCTTCTAGAAGGGATAAGAATCTCATTAATGGCTCTATGAATGTCTCAACTTTCTTGAGACGGAGAGTTCACAAAGCAAGCCCCGTGTATCACCATTGTGGTAAGATTGGTCACATCCGACCAAATTGTTTTGAGCTAAGGAGGCAAACTATGTCAATTGAAAAGCCCTACTCAAGAAAAGGGGTACCAAGGTGGATCGTCAAAAAGGGGAAGACGCAAGCCACACATGGTTTTTGTGCTGTAGACTAATAGTCATGCATTACATACTGACATGCATTTTTTCTTTTTGTTGTTGGTGTTTGTTTTGTGTTCTTGTTTATTCTTTTTCTTGTGTCGTCCTTTTCGTGTCGTTGATTGTTGTCCATACATGCACTCCATGACTGTGCTATATAATGGTAGGGCTGTTAATTCTAAAATCTAAAGGCATGCATCTTTTGAGTTTTGTATCATATACTTATGGTTCACAAACGTTTGGAACATGAGTATTTTGTGTAATTTATGACTTGCATCACACACTTCACTCCTGGCTCAGTTAATTGACATTTCGCCACTTGTGAGTATTGGGGAGGCAATCAAAGGTGGTAGGAAGCTCTACTTGCACACAGAATTGACCACGGGCTAGATGACCTCATCATGATTCTCTTGTGCAAAAATATGGCACATCAAAAGGAAAAGAAAAAGTGATGTTGGTAAAATAAAAAAAATAAAAAAAAGGGGGTGAAAAACAGAATATGCTGAAACAAGTACTCAAACAGAAGGATTTAGGTCCTAGCAGCATTGGGTTTGACTTTTTGTGTCTTGGAAGAGCTTCCCAAGCATTTATGATTTCTTGTTCAGCCCAACCCCGCTCACGCTTATCGGTTGAAATTTCTTGATTGAGTAAGGACCGGTTAAACACGCATGTCTACATTACTTGAGATACTTTGTTTTTACCTGCGTGTTTTGTGAGAATATGATACTTCTCTGCATTTTATATGTATTCTTGGGTTGAAAATTGACTTCCCTAGTGTTTGTCAAAGTCATGTGAGTCTTGTGAGTGGTGTGTATTTCAAAACTGGGCAAAATTGCAAAATCTGGAGGTCTTGCTCGACACTCAGCTCGACTCCGCTCGAGCGAACTTCGCTCGACAGTTCGCTCGAGGGTTTAAGTTCGCTCGAGCGAATGTCTGGTATAAAGCCCAGCGCCGCTCGAGCTGAAATGCACAGTTTTCTCCCAAACACTCCTCCCGTGCGTTTCTTCTCTCCCTCACTCAAATCTCTTCATTTTCAACCATTTTCTCTACTGAAATCATTTCAAATCAAGGTAAAAACTCTTCTCTTGAGTTTTATTTCGGATTCTTGCATTTTTTTTGGGTTTTTCTTGGTTAGTTTTCGTTGGTTTCGGTTTGGGTCATTTGGAGAGTTTTTCTTGAAAAGTCTCCATTGTTTTTGGTTGGTTGAAACTCCTATGGAGTTGTTTGTTGGTTTTGTGGTTGTATTAAGGAGGTTTTTGAACCTCCCATGGGATGTTGCCCGTATTGTTCACTTGGATGCACTCCAAGTGTTTGATAAAATGCCCCAATGAAGTTTATTTACTCTTTTTCACAATGCATTGGCATAGAATTGTTCATATACCTATTTCATGCATATCCAAGTGTTGGGTAGTCATTTGACTTGGAATTGCATTGGGTTTTATGTTAGAAAGGGCATTGGGTCACTTGAATTGAATTTGCATTTGGTTTGAGGTTTATCATGGTCGGCATGATTGGCATTGTCGTGTTAGCATGTTTATCACATGGTTAGTTAGGATTGGCATGATTGGCATTGTCGTGTTAGCATGTTCATCACATGGTTAGTTGGGATTGGCATGTTTGGCATTGGTGTTTTATCATGGTTGGGCATGAAGGTCAAGGTTTTGAGTTTTATCATCATATCATGCATTTGACATTTTAGCCATGCATCCATCAAGTTGTCACATCACCTTTAGCCTTGTCTAACGTCACTGACTCTATCTACAGCCAAAAGCCATGTCGTCTCGACGTGTCCGTCCTCGCAACAACCCTCCTGCACCCGCTCACGCTCATTTCCATAGTGCACAAGCTCAGGAGCTGTACACTCAGAATTTTTCTCAACGTATACTCATTGTTGAGCGTGATGTCTCCCTCGGTGAGCTTTCTGAGATCATAATCCCTCACATCTTTGAGTCTCGCCAGTGGCAGGCCTTGACCACTGGTCATCCCACTCCTTCTGTGGAGATGGTTTGGGAGTTTTACTCCAACATACGGGGTATTTCCATTGATGACTCCTTTGACTTGAGTCTCCGGAACATTACCTTCCGGGTGACTCCGGGCATGATAGCACACTTGCTGAATGCCCCTCGTGTGCCTTATCCTGACTATCCATATACACGGATGTCTCCTCCTACTCCACAAACTATTGCTAGCTGTCTTTGTGGTGGGATCAGTCATTGGGAAGGGAAGAGCCCTCTCCAAACTATTCTTTTTACGCCTGACAACCTCATTCTGAGTAGGATTGTTCTTACAAATCTATATCCTACGGGTCATCAGAGTGACGTGGGTCTTGACCGCGCCATTCTTCTTTATGCTTTGATCAATGATGTCCCTCTTGATCTAAGGTCTCTTCTGTGTCGGGTCATAATTGAGGCGTTTCAGTCCTCCAAGAAACGGACTGGTTTGCCGTTTGCTTGTCTCATCACCCGTATAGCCCTCTCTCAGTCTGTTGCCTTTCTCCCTCAAGAGCCTAGAATAGCACTTAAGGCTTCCATTGGTCGTAGGACGGTGCAGCTTAGTCGTGCTCACACCACCCCGCATCCTATCCGTGTTGAGCATCCTCCCGTACCTTCCTCTCAGCCTTCGAGTTCTCGGCCTTCCAGCTCTCAGCCATCTAGCTCTAGGCCTTCCAGCTCTCAGCCATCTAGCTCGGCTCCATCCCTTTCGGCACCCGGCTCGACTGAGCCCAGTCTTCAGCAGGTTCTTGAGTATTTAGCCCGCCTTGATGCTCGGTTGGATACTTTCGATGCCCGGTTTGATACGTTGGATGCCCGGTTTGATAGCCTGCAGCAGCATGTGACCCAACGCTTCAATGACATTGAAGAGCAGCTTAATGATGACGATGGTGGCAGCCATGCAGATGATTGAGACCCTTTGTCAGCCTGTGACAAAAAGGGGGAGTACTGATTAAGGGGGAGTTTTGGATATTTGGATACTAACTCAGGGGGAGTGTTAGTTGGTAGCAACACTTGTGTTTTGGGAACAACAACTAGTTTTTGGTTTTTATCTTTTGATTTTATATCTCTTGTTTACTGCTGCTGTGTGACTAATTGTTCTTGAACTCTTTTTCTGATTAATTGTTTAATGGAATATTTTGCTCTAAAGCCTGTACTTGTCATGTCTATTTATGAATTGTGGTTTGTGATTTGCAAACAATTCCTTGTGCGATATGTTTAACCGTTTGCTGAGTATGTGCAGAAATATTTCATCTTGTTCAAGAATATGAATCTAGTGATGGGTGTGCTAGGATTAGGTCATATGTATAGGTTAGAGGTTTTGTCACAGAAATGCCAAAGGGGGAGATTGTTGAGGCAAAAATGAGTTGATTGGCATATTCTTGTGAAAACCTGTGTAAAATAGTGTTGTAACAAGTGTTGAAGTGAAAAGGATTGAAGTGTGCTGATCAATGGTCAAAACAGGTGTCACCGCTCGACACTCGCTCGACAGGGCGCTCGAGCGAACTCAAGCAGATTGGACCGCTCGACCCTCGCTCGACACATGGCTCGAGCGAACTCAAGCAGATTGGACCGCTCGACACTCGCTCGACACATGGCTCGAGCGAACTCAAGCAGATTGGACCGCTCGACTCTCGCTCGACACTTGGCTCGAGCGAACTCAGACAGATTTCGGCGCTCGACCTTCGCTCGACACTGCGCTCGAGCGAATGTTCCAGATGACTTAAAACCTAGGGTTTTCATGCGCCTCATTTGAGTGGTACTATAAATAGAACAGCTTCTCTGCTGTTCTAGGGTGGAGAATCAGAGCAAAAACCCTAAGGGCCTCCAAGAACATTTAGAGCAATCTCTCCCCCACTTGATTGATTCTCTCTTGGATAAACACATCTCCACCACACTACATTCAACATCAAACTTCAGTTGAGTCCATTGGAGTGGACAAGTTCGTTGGCCGGAAGAGTCCGGAGCTGCTGGTGATGCAGAGATCGAGAGGTTCTCGTGGGAAGCTATAGAAAGGTCGGAGTTCCGACACTACATGCGTGTAGAGATCGAGTGGGTCGCTCGTGGTGTTGCAAGCCAAGTTTAGCTACTACAAAGGTTTTGTGAGTGTCTCTAAATTGGTTGTAACAAACTAAATTTTCTATAGTGGATTTGAGGTGGTGTCTTACACCCGGAGTGGTTTTACATTTTGAAGACGTTCTTCAAATGAGTTTCCACTCCGTGAACAAAATCTTGTGTTGATTTTTGTGTGATTTATTGTTTTGATTAATTGTTGTTTAACAATCTTTTTAAAAGACCAGAAAAATCGGTTTACACCTATTCACCCCCCCTCTAGGTGTAGTGTTGTGTAGAACCACTGCTTTTTCAGTTTTGATCCTAATGGACCATCAACTGGACATAAAAAAGCATCATCTTCAATAAGTTTGCTGTTAAACATTGCTGGTGTAGATGCTAATCTACAAAAAGGCAAAGAAAAATACTTAAAGTTGATATAAATCTGAAACATAAGTTCTAATCCAACTAGTCAACATTTTTTGCTAGACGAGGTATGATCTACGTCAGTAGCACCACTCAAATGAACAAAAAAAATTGATCTTGGTAGATCCTAAAGCATCTACTGACAAGAGAATCAACACAAAAAAATTTTGACCTACAAAAAATACATATACTAGGATAGATCTAACCTACAAAAATATTCTTCAAAGATCCTTACATTCAAACATTCTCATCAAAATAGACCCAAATCAACAAAGTAATAAAAGGAAAAAACCCTCAAAGATCTAAAGTAGGATGCAATAGATCTGACCTGAACAAAAGCTACACAAGCCGTAACAGAGAACCAAAGCTACACAGACCCAAATCGGAATAAAACGGACCCAAATCGCAAAGAACAAACTTTAGGGGTCACAAGGATGCTTTTGCTTTTAAAATATATGAGATTAATTCAGCACTTTGGGAAAAGAAGAAACAAACATACCCTAACAAAACAGTAATGGAAATGCATTCTAATAAGGCTTGCAGCTATGCCAGGATTTCTTGACACGGCTTTGTTCACAACTTTCCTCACAATTACTTCAGCAATAGGACAACTTGTCCTATAAAAGCCCACTTTGAGGGATGCCGACGAGAGCGAGGCCATAGTAGACATAGAAAGAAAGAAAATCAAGCAAAAGTTTAAGGTTGGCATATTCACCGTGCAACCAAAGGACCTCATCGTTGCGAGAGACAATATTAAAGAGCAACAAACAAGGGAATATATTGGAACAAATTAAAGCAAGAATGATTGCGAGAGACCTTCAAGCCTTGAAAGAAATTGCTTCTTCCCATTTTTGCTCTCCTCCTCTCCATCAAGTAACCATCGAGATCATGGAGATAGTGAAAAACCCCTGACACAGAGCAACGACTAGGGTTTCATGGTTAGGTTGAGAGAGAGAGAGAGAGAGAGAGAGAGAGAGAGAGAGAGAGGGTCAAGACTCGGGGAAGAAAAGTTTATTCTTCTTTTCATTTTATACAAACCCGGTTACACCAAGTTACTAAATCCGGCCTAGATGAACAGTCCTATCCTCTGTCTCATTCTTCATCACTCTATCTGTAATTCTTTACTCTCATGGCTGAAGCAAACCCACAACATCACCCTTCCCCATTTGAAGACCTCAACAGCCTCTTCTATCTGCACCTCATCTCACAAGCCCCAACTACCTCTCTTGGCATCGTTTATTCATCTTGGCCATCTCAATCAAGAACAAGCTTGGTTTTCTAGATGTAACCATTGCAACACCTAAACTTTCTAGCACTCTTTATGTCCCTTGGCTTCGATGCAACAACTTGATACTCTCCTGGATCCTCAACTCAATCTCAAAAGAAATTGCCTCTCATGTTCTGTATGTCAGCTCAACCAAAGAAGTTTGGGAGAAACTTAAGGCTCAGTTTGCACAACCTGACAATGTACGCATCTACTAGCTGCAACAACAACTTGGATCCATCATTCAAGGAACACAATCTGTAAGTGACTATTTTACTCAACTTAATGCAGTGTAGGAAGACTTACACAATTATAGACCATTACGTCATTGCTCACGTGGCCTATGCACCTGCAAAGCCTTAAAATTCATAGGAGAAACTCAACAACAGACTCAATATTCAAGTTTCTAATGGGACTAAATGACACATATGATAGCATTAGAGGGCATATCATCTTTATGAGTCTCATGCCTTTATTAGATAGGATTTTCTCTTTAAATCTACAAGAGGAAAGACAAAGTCAGGTTAGGGCCCTTGTCACGCCTCCTACTGAATCATCAGTCTTGGCCGCCTATCATGGCCAACCTAGAAAGAAAGAAAGGATAGATAGCACCTGCTATCATTGTGGAAAAATGTGGCACACAAAAGGGAAGTGTTATCATTTGATTGGATTTCCACCCAATTTTAAATTTACCAAGTCCAAGCCTGGATACTCAAGTGTTGCCCCAAACACTTATTCAGTCAACCGAGTCATTGCCCAAAACCAAGAGATGAGCTCCTTGAGTCCTTCACAACTACCCTTGACCGAAGCTCAAATTCAACAAATTGTAGCTCTTGTCAATGCACAAACTTCTAAGATCAACCTAAAGGAAGGGAACCTGCCAATCAATCAACCTGACACTCAGTTTTCAACTGCTACAGAAGTCAAGTTTCCCAGCCATCACTTATCTAATATGGCAGGTAAAATCCTTCAAACCCCTGCTGAACTTGACTTACAAGCATCCTTTTTTTTTTTTTCTACAAATAAAAACTCCCACTCCCTCACAAACAACAAACCTAATACACCACATGCTACCCAGTGGATCCTCAACACTAGAGCCACAAACCATATGGTTTGCTCCATCTCACTACTCACCACCATTACTTGTGAAAAACAGGTACACCTCCCAAACAAAACTCATGCTAAGGTAACACACATAGGCACTGTAGAATTTCAAGCAAGCTCACTCTCATGAATGTCTTGTGTGTCCCCACTTTCACCTTCAAACTTATATATGCCAGTAAGTTCACTCAAGACTCTTCTCTTTATCTTAGATTTTTTGAAAAATTTTGCTTCATACAAAACTTGTCTTCATGGATGACAATTAGTCTTGTTGAAGCTTCCAATGACCTCTTTTCCTCATATCTCCATCCCCTTCATGCCGTGCTATTAAAGGTCCCTCATCAACCAAAAACAATCACAATCAGATCACTCACTCCATCAACAGTCAAGACTCAAACTCCAGCTAGCTACAAAGATTTGATCTATGGCATTTTGGATTAGGCCATGTACCTCATTAGAGGATGAACATATTCATTCCCATGTTCCTAATATGAAATGTAAGGGTGAAATGCAATGCACAATTTGTCACTTGGCTAAACAAAAGAGGAAGCCATTTCATTTGAGTTATATTTCCACTTCTCTCCCTTTTGAGTTAATTCACTATGAGATTCAGGGGCCATACTCTCATCCTTCCATCCAAGGACATCAATATTTTCTAATCATTGTGGATGACAAAAGTCAAGTCACTTAAATTTATTTGATGAAATTCAAGTCTGAAACAAGAACCATCTTACAAAGCTTTGTTAACATGATTAAAAACCAGTTTGACGTTAAAATTAAGCAAATAAGATCTAATAATGGCCTTGAATGCCAAATGACATATTTCTATAACTCTCGTGGCATAAGAACTTGCATCTACACCCCTCAACAAAATGGAGTGGTGGAAAAAAAAAAACCAACATCTCATTTCCACTGCTAAAGCCCTCATTTTCCAAACCTCCATTCCATTGAGATTTTGGGAAGAAGCTCATCTCATCAATAGAGTTCACACCCGTTTTCAACAATAAGTCCGTATATGAGGTCTATTTCTCATCTATCCCCTCTTATACTCACTTAAATTTTTTTGGATGTCTATGTTTTGCTTCTACCCTCAAGACTAAAAGGAGCAAACTGAGTCCCAGGGCCAAAAAATGCATTTTTATAGGTTACCCTCCTGGTATCAAGGGGTATAAAGTTTATGATCTTGAGGATCATTCTTGCTTTGTCTCAAGGGATGTAATCTTCTACGAGTTATTTTTTCCTTTTCAAAAGTAAAATTCTGATCTCATTTCCTTTATTGATCCTCACAACCTGGTACTTCCAATGTCTATACCAAAATCCACTCCTCATTCCCACATATCAACCTTTCACTCCCTCAACTTCACCTGAAAACAATGACATTGAATTTGCCTCCCAAGAAAACCTTCATGCCACTGAATCTGACTCAGATAACATTGAATACAACCTATCTTCCTCTTCTCCAACTAAAAACAATGCTGCACTTTCAGACACTTCCATAGAACCACCTTCCTCTCCAACCATAAACACACCACATGCCACCCTTAGGAGAACTAATATAGCTCGACAGCCACCTCTTTACGTCCATGACTACCACTGCCAGATAGTTTATACCAGTCAAATCTCACACTCACCTCCTGTCACCATTGCCCACCCTCTCCATCAATATCTTCCTATAAAAATCTATCCTCTCATCAAAAATCCTTTGCCCTCTCACTCTCACTACTTCGAGAACCTCAAACCCATCAAGAAGCTATTAAGTCTAAGTAGTGGCAAGATGTTATGAATGTTGAATTGAAGGCTTTAGAAGATAATGAAGCTTGGACAGTCACTATTTTGCCTCAAGGAAAAAAGAGCAATAGGATGCAAATATGTCTATAAAATTAAGCTCAAATATGTCTATAATAGAGCTAGGTTAGTGGCCAAAGGCTACACTCGAAGAAAGGGATTTGACTACCAAGAAACTTTCAATCCAGTTGCAAAACTCACAACTATTAGGGTTTTTCTTGCTTTGGCTACTATATTCAATTGGCACCTCTATCAACTAGATGTTTACAATGCTTTCCTTAATGGAAAACTAGACGAAGAGATATATATGGAGTTACCTCCAGGTTATCACAGTAAAGGGGAGTCTACTATCGAAGGAAAACTAGTTTGCACACTTCATAAATCACTCTATGGGCTCAAGCAGGCTTCTTGGCAATGGCATTCAAAGTTTTCCGAATCCCTTGCTTCTTTTGGTCTCCAGCACTCAAAAAGTGACTACTCTCTTTTTACCAGAGATGATGAGAATGGTTTCATAGCGTTACTTGCTTATGTTGATGACATAGTTATAGGCAGCTCTAGCATCAAGGCAATTGACAATGTGAAAGCCCACTTACATTTTCAGTTTAGAATTAAAGACCTTGGGATCCTCCAGTTTTTCTTGGGTTTAGAAATTGCAAGATCAACTGCTGGCATCCATTTATGCCAAAGAAAATACAGCCTAGAAACTCTAGAAAATGTAGGACTCCTTAGGTGCAAACCAACAAGCACACAGATTGAAATGAATCATAAACTTTCCCATTCCTCTTCAGATTTATTGAATGATCCCACAAGCTACAGTAGGCTTATATGTAGACTAATCTACCTCACCATAACTTGACCAAACCTCACTTATGCAGTGAGCATACTCAGTCAATTCATGGACAGACCAAGTGAAGTCCACATGCAAGCTGCCCATTGAATCTTGAGATATGTAAAAGGATCAATAGGCCAAGGTATATTCTTCTCCTCCCAATTTGCTGTGCACATCAAGGCCTTCAGTAACTTAGATTGGGCAGCTTGCCCAAAAACAGTAAGGTCTATGACAAGTTTTTGTGTGTTCATTCGTGATTCCTTGGTCAGCTGAAAATCTAATAAACAAGCAACAATCTCACGTTCTTCTGCTAAGGTAGAGTATCGAGCCTTAGCTCACACAAGTTGTGAGATAGTTTGGTTAATCTCCTTTCTAAAGGACTTTGACATCATGCACTCTAAGCCTGCTCTTCTATACTGTGATAACCAATCTGCCCTACACATCACTAAGAATCCTATTTTCCATGAAATGACCAAGCATATCGAATTAGATTGCCATTTTGTTAGAGAGAAAGTTCTGGCCAAGGTTATTACCCCTATACATGTTACATCAAGATTCCAACTTGCAGACATTTTCATTAAGGTATTAAGCACTGCAAGCTTTCAATTTCTGTTGTCCAAGATGAGCATCTTGAACATTTATGCCCATCTTGAGGAGGAGTCACAAAAAGTAAATGCATCAAGGTCCATGGCTCAAAGGCCAACTGCACTAAGGCCCATGCAGAGAAGACTCAACTCTGCTGTTGTTACAGTAGAGAAACATGCAACCACTACACTGCAAGCACCAAGACTAGCAGACAGTATACTAAGACAATTAGTGGTTTGCAGTCTGCTCTGAGTGTCTAGGATGATCGTGCTAGTGTATTGCTCCTTGTGTAAATGTTTAATCATTTTTTTGTATGCTTATGACAAAAGTTAGTTACTTTCCTTTTTGATCTTTTGTATTCATTCGAGCTGTACATAGAACAAATAAAGGATTTTTGTATATACTAGTGCAGTAAATGAAATGAGAAACACAGAGAATTTTCCTCACTTGTCAAGCCTCGTTTTCTTTCATTCTACCCTTCATTCTTTTCCTTCTTCAAGCTGCATTTCTAACAATGGGCAACGAAACATCATGATTAATAGAAAGCAACTGTTCAAAGCTTTGAAGCATTCAGAACAGTTGGGAGTATCAACGCCCTATGCAAGCAAAATGTGGCATTAGCCGCAGATAGGGGTGTACAAGAAACCGACAAACCGGTCGTGACCGACACAGACCGGCCGCCGGAGTTAGGAACCTGCCGGAACCGCCAGTGAACCGGTCGGCAGGCGATAGAGATTTAACAAAACCGACGGTTCGGTCGCGGTTTGAGCCGGCCTCAAACCGCTAAACCGGTCGACCACATATACATATATATTTTTTTATTTATACCTATATAAAACGACGTCGTTCCACTTAAGTTTAAGTGAAACGACGTCATTTGATGCTTGCATTTATGTTTAAACGACATCTAAACGACTCCGTTTGTATTAAAGCAAACGGCGTCGTTTTATCTATGAGAAAAGAAAAAAAATAAGTGGAACAACGTCGTTGGATTTAGAGCCAAACGGCGTCGTTTAGATCTTCTTCTACCTTCTTCTTCCCCGATTCAACCATTTCTGAGTTTCTCATCCCCTCTCTCTCTCCTCTGTAACTCTCTCTCTCTCTCTCTCTATTATCTCAGAGAACCAGCGCCGCTAGGGGAACCGAGAACCAACCGTAAACCGCCGGAGTAGATACAGACGGTTTTCCTCCTCCCCATCGACCGGTTACGGTCGGTTGCTCCGGCATATCTCTCATCGTCGGTCGGCGTCGGTTTTACCCAAAAACCACGCCGATGAGGTCGGTTTTCATCCCTAACTGCAGACGCACGACAATTGCTAGTTTCTGTTTTTAGCTTATTTCAATTCACGCTCGCAATTAACAAAAAAAATTTATATACAGTTATTTTTACATATTAGATAAATATTTTCATTTTTTTAATGTTCATAAATATTCATTTATTCTTTTGATCAAATTCATACTTCTTCACGAACTAATTACTTATATTTTATGCTATATAACTTTATTGAGCAAACTTTATGTTTTTCTAAACATATTTATAATAATTTGTGTATATATTAATGATCATCTGCATAATAATGCAAACACATATGGCATTAAAACTATGATTTTCTCTTTTCTTTTGAATACTTCATTATACTTGAGACATTTTCATTTTGAAGTTAACAATAATTATATGAAGTTATTCGAATCTGATTGAAATTGAGCTTTATACAAGCTATGATAATAATTTTATATGCACGATCAACTCATTTAGTAAACAAACTTCGCTTCAGCCAAATTGGATCGAAACAATCCGGATTGTTTCATGTCGAAGGGAACTGAAATTTTCTCCAGATACATCATGTATATCATCTTTGAGAAAATTTCATGTCGAAACTTTCTTCTGAGTTTCATGTCGAAGTTTGTTCAGATAGAAACAATCTTAACAAACTTCGCTTAAGCCAAATTTTCTCCCCAATGTCGAAAGTCAAAAAGTGCCTGTTTCAAGCAATGCCAGCCAGCCACCACACTTCCTCTTTGATCTCTCCGTGCCACCGCTCATGGCTGAGTTCCAAGTGCCAAATACTTTTATCCTTTCCTCCAGCCGAAAAATAACAAAAAGCAATTGAATTCTCAGATAAGCTGATTATTCTCTCTCTCCCATCCTCTCTCATTTTTGTTTTCTTTTTGGTGCGAGCAGAAACAAAGCAAATTAATTTAGTCTGTGTTCGACATGGTCGACTTTCCTCGAGTTAGCCTCGGGAGCTGTGTCTTCTTCTACCTTGGGTCGAGTTCAACTCATGTTCCACTCGTTGACCGCAAAGCACAGCTTTCAACAAGGCAAAACCAACAGAACAATTCTAGACTACAAACACAGAACTGGAAGGGAAGCCCAGTAAAGTTAACAGATATTTTCAACCCCCAAAACATAGATCGTTGCCCAAAAATTTCAACTGATTTAGCGAAAATTACAAACGCTCAGCTGTAATCTACTTTATTAAATAACCTATTATAGTGTGCTCTCTCTCAGGTATTAATTAAACCTTATCCCAACAAAAATTGAAATTGAGTAATTATTTCAAAGAAAATTACACTCGTTTTAAAAGCAGTCAAACCTCATTAGTTATAATCTTGGTTGCATAAATTCTAACGATGGAAATTTTTTCCTCACCTCTTCTTGGTTTTCTTTCTTCCTTTTACTTGTTTCTCTAAACTTCTAAGCCTTTGACTGATAAGGGATGACGAAGAAATTCTCTGGTCTGGGCGCTTTACTGATTCAGGAGGTATTGGGGTGGGTTCCTGTTTGACCACTGTCGGACGTTGCAGTGCTGAAAACGCAGAGAAGGCAGGTTGTGGTGAAGTAGGTGGCTGCGCCACAGGTATTTCAGGAATACCTAAGAATTTCTTCATGCCAGGATTTTTAAGCGCTGAAAATTCAAAACAGCTGCATCATTTAGTGAACATGACCAGAAATTTTCATAACATCAATATCAGTTCACTAAATGACCAGAAATTTTCATAACATCAATATCAGTTCATTCAACTTTCAGATGATTTCCACAGCTGAGATCGATTGCATATTGCTGCATAACTAAATGTGCATGAGACTCGAGAAGCTTTGCAATATTCCCAGATGGAAAATGTGAAAACGAAGCTAAACTCAAAATTGAAACTGAAAGGACTCACCCAGCCCATACGCAAGCGAAAACAAATTGGACGTAACCCAGTAACAAAATATTGCCTGCAGTTTTATTAAAACAGGTATCATCAGTTAACCAAACCATACGGTAAATTACTAAATCTACTAATAATGTCACTTAAAAAGGCGAAACAACCATCAAAATATGAGAATAAAAGAAGAAAGAAAGTACATCAACACTGATCAGTCCTTCTGTTAAGATGACACTAAAAGCACCGGAAAATTAATATAGTAAACTGACACCCGCATGGTCACTTTGATGATGACCTTCATGAGTCTAAATGTCATAGGAATTAGGAGGGACATTTAATAATTGGAGTACCTTCGTTATCTATAAACTAGGTCACTTCTAAACAACTACGTTGCATTTAAAAATCTTTTCTGCATTTCATACACAACTTTTTGTGGATGTAACCTCGCTAAGGTTGAGCCCCCCGGGCCCACCATTGAAGCCTGGATACACGACCCCACCCACCTGAACTGTATATTAGGTAATCTAGCAGAACTCCTAGTGAGAAATTGAACCCAAGATGTCATAGTTCACAACTCATCTTCAGCCTGCCCTTTGACCACTAGGTTGTACTGGCAGCATTTTTTACAGTCCAGTGGGAATGTTATCAATGTCGTTGCGAGAATGGGACACCTGGCTTTATTTTATTTTATTTTATTTTATTTTTATAGGTAGGGGCAACTGGCTTTATATGGAGATAAGAATGCAATAATGCAAGCAACCGAAACAAGCTTCGAAATTCATAACTCTAAACCATGCATTCAATTTTTGGGAACAACCACTATATGACAAAACATTTATTTCAACATTCATGTTCCTATTAGAGGCGAACAAATAGTTCCCATAACATGTCTCCAAAGCGACTAAACAATGGAGAATTACCTTAGGAAAACTCATGGTAAATGGAACTGTAAGAACGGCAATGCCCCTTGAAACATTTTTCATGGTGCCAGCAATAGGATTTCCTTCCATACCCTCTTGCATATTGCACTGAGGAACAGTAAAAGATAAATTAATTCCAATCGGTTAGGCACAACCTCCCCCTCCCAAAAAAAGACAAATGAGAAAAAGGATAGCTAAGAAGAGGGCAGAACGAGAATAATGATACAAGCTGTAAAAGTTAATAGTGCAGCAACTAGGGTAGCCAACCCAGAAGGAAGAAACTTAACAAGACAAAACTTAATTATGTTGATTCAGCTACAAGTTCACATATTAATACTTCCTAAAATTTGATTTTTCTCCATGGAATGAGTGCTTAAAATGTACTTCAAACAACACTGGTAGAAAATGGCTAACTGTACACTATTAGTTAAAAGAAAATGACGAGTAGGAGGAAAATTATGACATCCAACTTCCACTCAACCTGGCAAAGTCAACTTGGTTCCAGGTTCAACTACAGTCTACTGGACACTATATGCCACCTATCAACAATCCTTGAATGTATTCATTTTCCAGGTTCAAAGGCACTATAACTTTTATTTTAAAAAAGAGGCTTTCCAACAGCCTAGGTTCAGATATCATCGATTTGAATATATGCTAGTACAACCTTATTTAGATCAAATACGTTCATCACCCTTATGATATGAAGGAAGCACAAAGATAGTGTTCAACAAATACACAAGTCAAGTTCATCATTGTAATTTGTAATCCCTCATTGGCCCTTCTTTAAACATAAAGAAAAGCTCAAATGAACAATTAATTAAACAAAGCAGGTACCTACCTCCACAGTTACCAAGAATGTGAGTGCTGTCAAAGCAGGCAAAATGTACAAACTATCTGGAGTTGTGAGATCAACAAACCAGTAGGCTCCACCACCTTTGAACGATGGCATCTTTTCTGCCATATTTGAAATCTGCAAAAGAAAATTTTATAAGAGACATTAAAAAAAAAAAAAAACCAGTTGCAAGATACTCTGACCAAAGAATTTTATCTTACTGCGAGGAAAAAACTGATGAAGACAGGGCCTTGTATAAAAAGTCCCTTCAAGGGAGTTAATGGGCTTACACCGTATCTGCAGAGTCAAATCACGATGACAAAATGAAGATATCAAGAAAAAAGAGGGCATATAGGAGAGTATTGAAGGTTAGCACGCAGCTACAGGCTTGTAATTGAAATGAGAATATTGCACAAAAGGTTATTAAACTTCGGTCAATAAACCATTTGTATTGGAAGAAAATAGCATGGGGCAATTCTCAAAATTTTAGTAGCTTCTTAATGGTCTTGAAATCCACTGGAAAGGCCCTTTAACGCGAATCCATGAATAAGCTTCACAACAAACTACCAAGTAATTGACTTGAATGATGACAATCACAGCATGTGGGGCACATTCATGCATTTTATCATTTAAACTAGTAAGTAATATTATCAGCATCACATATTGTGTGGACATAAAAATAAAAACGAGTATGAAAACCAATAACTTAATTGCCATGGTTTCCTCTTACAGGTCATGGAAAAGTTGCTTACTCCTTAAAAAGCTTCTGCATTTGTTGTTGACCTTCAGCTACAGCACTGGGCTCCATACCCTGAAAAATAAAAATGAATGTTCACATGCTAGGAGAGTCATCTCTGTATGTATCTACCTTCTTATTGCATTCATATCCCCAGTAGATACAAGTCCATCCCAAACTCAGTCTATATCAGCACAAGGAGAGATCCTTAAGCTGACTGGGGACCTCTATTGGTTCAAGAATGTAACTGAATATTTCTCAGCACACAGATATGCCCAAAATGAAATGAACTTTCCAGCAGCATAGAGATGTAGTCAAGCATGAAATCGATAGGTGGGTGACTGGTGACAGGCTAATTTTAAGTAGCATTCTATATCCTTTGTAGATTTAACTTATATAGGAAACCTGAGTTAACTAATCATGCTTTACTTGTGGATCTTTGCATGTGCTAGCAAGTTGACCATATGCACCAATAAGACATCAACTGAGGGCTGTGATTAACAAGTAATAACATTCACCTTGTCCTAGGTAGCTGACACAAGACGTGTGGGTAACTTGTACAACACAGTTACTGCAAGTAACAAGAAATTAAAAAAGTGATACCATGACACAAATACTAATCAGCTAAGAGTACCTTATCCTGCATCTGCTGCTTTAATTCCTCCAAGTGCGGCCTCAAGAGCTGCAGAACATGCATGAACATTAATGATGCCTTGCCACTGTATACAAAAAAATTGATGTATGCTTTGTGATAAAGTGGTGCTTAATAAAAGAAAAAAAATTACTATGTACATTTATTTAGTTTTGTGGCACATAAAATAGATCCTTCCACACAATGTCAATAAAGAGAATTATAGATATGCAAAAAATTGTAGAAGTGGTGAGTCAACAGCGTATGTAACAGGCACATCTAAGAATTGGCAAAGACTATTATAAATTATCAAAAAATCTGCTTAAGAATTAGCAAAGCTTATTATAAATCAATTAAAAAACTGCTCATAGGGTTGAGTAGATAGAAGTGCATCAAATTGTCAGCGAGAATATAAGACAATGATGTGAATGAACCAGCAAAATTGTGCTGCAGTGACTAACAATTCAGGCCACATACGGTAAGTTTTGTAGTAGCTTTAAGTTGATTTATCAAAAGTGGAAGTGTTGCCCCTCGAATCAAAAGAGTTGTTAAAGCTATGGAAGCCCACCTGAAAGGAGGAAGAAAAAATGAAATAAAATAGTTACATTTCCATTTTTAACATCGAATATTATCAAAACTCTGTGGTGGACCGGTGGTGTAAACTTAAAAACTAAGGATAAAAAATCATCTTTCTAATCCATTGTTTACTATATATATAACAGTAATAATTTGCTAGTAGTAACTTAAAGCCTCGTACTGCAACAATAAATAGTTCTCTGCCATTTCTTATGACAACTAGTAATATGGTTGCTACCATCTAAACCATCATTATCAAATACATATTTGAACCCATTCTCCCCTTTACTTTACGGTGTGTTTTGGAGTTTGTAAACGAAGGAAAGGATACGCTGACTTTTTTTTTGGATAAATAAGAAACTTTATTGATCAAATGAAACTAGATGAAGCCCATGTACATAGGAAGTATACAAAAGAGACACCTAATTACATTCTAGAAAGCTGAAACGAAAACAAAACTCATGAACATTCCCTCCCTTGAGTACAATAGCAGAAAACCACTGAACCAAAGCAGACAAAAAAAAAAAAAAATCCAGATTTCCTCCACAGCTCGCTCCTTGTTGTTGAACCACCTCTCATTCCTTTCCATCCATAAACACCACATTAAGCACAAATGAATCATCCTCCACGCCGCTGCCAGTTGAGAACTATTAAGATGCCTATTTCAACATGGTAGAAGCTCTACCACACCCTTTGGCATAACTCAACTCAGTCCAGCTCTAAGAAAAATGCCAACCCATAACTCCCTAGCCACCTCACAATGTAGAAGTAAATGATCAATCGATTCACTATTTTTCTTGCACATGAAACACCACTCTAATACAATCATCCCAAGTTTCCTTAAATTATCAACCGTCAAAATCTTCCCTAGAGAAGCTGTCCAAGTAAAAAATGCAACTTTAGACAGCACAGAAACCCTCCAAATACTCTTCCACGGAAACAAAATATGTTTTTGGTCTATCAACACCTTATAAAATGATTAAACAGAAAACTTGTTGCTCCCCGTACGTTTCCACAGCATTCGATCTCTTCCATTTCCTCCTATTTCCGGGAATACAGAAAGCTGAAAAACCCTGCTATCTCATCAATTTACCAATCTTGTGCATTTCTAGTAAAAATCACATTCCAATGCACAGTCCCATTAGCACGACACAACACCTCTGAGACAGCTGCCTGCTTATTTCCAACCAAACTGAAGACATCCGGAAAAACAATATGAAGAGCTCTCTCACCACACCATTCATCAAACCAAAAATGTATTCTAGCACCCTCTCCAACCTCAAACTTGAGATGTTTTTCAAAAATGTTCCACCCCTTTCTAATAAGTTTCCAAAGGCTCACAACATAAGACCCCCTAACCTCCTTAGAACGCCAACCCCAATCACTTCCATACTTCTGATCAACCACATCTCTCCACAACGAATCCCCTTCCAATTGATATCTCCACAACCACTTTCCTAATAGAGCTTTATTAAAAATATTCAGATTTCGCACCGCCAAGCCTCCCAACACAATCAGACTATTCACCCTTTGCCAACTCACAAGATGAAATTTGTTCTCTTCCCCCATGCCACTCCACAAAAAAGCTCTAAACAATCTTTTAATCTGATTTGCCACACCCACCGGTACTGGAAATAAAGAAAGGTAATATGTAGGGAGATTAGAACGGTACTTTGGATAAGGGTTAAAATCTCCCCCATTTTGATAGATATAACCGCTTCCAACTCGACAATCTTTTCTCAACTTTCTCTACAACACCATCCCAAATACTCTTTGCTTTGAAAGATGCCCCCAATGGAAGCCCAAGATATTTCTTGGGAAGGGAAGCAACTTTGCAGCCCAACAAATCCGCTAGAAGGTTAATATTCTCCACATCCCCCACTGGAACCAATTCCGACTTTCCCAAGTTCACCTTGAGGGCCGAAACAACTTCAAAACACAATAGAACAGCCCTTAAAGCTTGAATCTGTCCACTTCAGCATCACAGAAAATAAGAGTATCATCTGCAAAAAATAAGTGGGAAATGGATAGAGCACCGTAAATGTTATTTCCCACCGAGAAACAAGCAAGAAAACCTCCCCCTACTGCAGCCTCCACCATCGACTCAACGCCTCCATAACTATAACGAAAAAAAAGGGAATAACAGGTCCCCCTGTCTCAAACCCCTCGAACTCTGAAAAAATCCACAAAGTTGCCATTAACTAAAACAGAAAACTGAGCGATCGAAACACAGTGTTTAACCCATTCACACCACCTATCTTTGAAGCCACATCTTCGAAGCATATAAGAAAGAAACTCCCAACACACGTGGTCATATGTCTTTTCCATGTCCAACTTGCAAAGAACCCCCGGAATTCCTTCCTTCATTCGGCTGTCCAAGCACGCATTTGCAATCAAAACTGAATCCAATATTTGCCGATCCCAAATAAAAGCATTTTGAGGTTTAGAAATAAATTTATCCATCACCAAACTAATACAATTAGCTAACGCCTTCGAAATAATTTTATAAATCCCGCCTACCAAACTAATAGGATAGAAATCTTTCAATTCATTAGCACCAACCAACTTTGGAATGAGGGCAATAAATGTAGCATTGAGGGACTTCTCTTTTTTCTTTTTCTTTTTTATGTCAGGGAACCTCTCCAAGGCAAGGCCCTTCGGACCCACCCCTGTAGAGTAAACTCCGGTCTCATGCACTGCACCATCGGAAGTTTCCCTACACGAAACTGGCTAAATCGCTGGCTTTTCACTAGGGGTGTGGCCCCAAAGGATTGTTTGCACCTATGAAGTGTTGAACCTGCATTGAGGGACTTCTCAAACTTATGACAAAGGTGAAGCTCATGAGAAACCCATATCACATCTTCCTTCACTATGTCCCAACACTCTTGAAAGAAAGCAAAAGAAAAACCATCCAAGCCCGAAGCTTTATCTCTACACATACCTCTCACCACCTTTGATGCACCTCAGATTCTTCAAAAGGCCTCTCCAACCAGCTTGCTGCACCAACATCCAGCTGATCGAAATTCAGGCCATCAAGCTTAGGATGCCACTCCACTGTCTCTTTGAGAAGATCTTCATAATAATTCACAATAATATCATCAGAAGATTGAAACACATTAGTACCGAAGTGACGAACCTCAATCGCATTATTACTCCTATGAGAATTAACCATCTTGTGAAAAAACTTGGTGCATTTGTCCCCCTCCTTCAACCAAATAAGCCTTGATTTTTGCCTCAATAATATTTCTTCCATCAACAAAACCTTCTCAATTTCAGACACCACCTCATTCTTTCTCAACAAAGACTCCTCATTAGCCTCCCCAACCTCCAAAGTATGCAACTCATCCCAAAGAAGATTTTTTTACTCATTTGTATGCCTAAAGACTTCAATATTCCACTTCTTTAAATCAGTCTTAAAGGCTTTAAGTTTACCTGCCATAATAAAACTAGGGGTACCATGAAAGGAATAAGAAGCCCACCAATTCCTTACCTTCTCCACAAATCCATCAGCTTCAGGTCACACATTCTCAAATTTGAAATAACGCATACTCGAGACAACCTCATTTGACATAAACCTGGATAATGCGTCTCCCAAGGGGAAGAGACTAGAAATCTATCCAACCTTGACCACCCACTACTGTTAGACCAAGTATAAGCCCTCTACCAAAGGGACGTCCATGAGATTTAGATAAAAAAATAAACTCCAAAAAGTCTTCCATAGCCCCAGTCGAAGTAGATGCCCCCGCCCTCTCACTAGGAAACCGAACAATATTAAAATCCCCACACAAACGCTAAGGTAAATCCCATAAGTAATATGGACCCACCAGTTCCTCCCACAAAAATCTTCTATCACTATCTACGTTAGGCCCATACACTCCCGCAAGAGCACACCTCCACCCATCCTCAATATTCTCGAAAGAACCAGCCACTGAATAATTCCCAATGCAATCCTCTACCAACTCCACCACTCTCTTGTCCCACATCAACAACACTCCTCTTGAAGCACCCAACCAGGCTAGATAACTGCACCCCACAAAAGAACAACCCCACAAACTACGAATGATATTCCTATCAATGAGACACAACTTAGTCTCTTGAAGACAAACAATATCGATTTTCCAGCTACGAAAAAGGGATCTAATCAATGTTTTGAATACCGTACCGGATATCATACCGGTCAAGGCATTGGAACGAAATATTTCGATACCGGTACCGTTTCGGAATAGTCGATATATGAATAAATTATATATATAAATATATATATTAATTATATTCTAAAATAATAGTCTATATATGAATAAATTATACATAAATACATATATATATAAATTATAAATAGTTTGGTCTGAATTGGGGATCAAAAAATGAGCTTGAGTTTGGAAAAAAAAAGAAGAAGAAGAAGAAGAAGAAAGTAAAGGCCGAAATATCGGCCGGTATGACTGGTACTGACCGGTACAACTGGTAGTATTTGGACCAGTACGAAACAGGTAAAATTTCTATACCGAACCAGTGGCCGGTACAGTATGAAATTTAAAACACTGGATCTAATGCGAAGACGCTTGTTAACATCATCGATCCCCTTTACATTCCAAGAAAGGATTCTAGGCTTCGTATGATGAACAAGACCCCCGCCCCTTCAACCTGTCCCTACCAACAACACTTCTCCTTGTTATCGTAATTAATAGAACATATCAATTGTTTCAACTCCCTTTCCTTCTTAGCTATTGACTTCAAAGCCATTGTTCGTCCTACTTCAATAGCGACAAGAAGACCTTAAACTGCTCTTCAAAACCTTCACAGGAAATCCCCACACACTCTTGTAACTCCTTCACCTTTTTCAACACCCAATCCGAAGTTAATTTAGGGACTGACTTAGGGGGAACAGTACATAACGGAATTGGACTACCGAAATCATCCTTGTCTCCCTCTTCCTTACTAACAACCATCTGTAAGTTGGAATCTGCCACCCCCACCTATGAAGAACAGGCTATCTGCGACTCACCAATCAACTCCTCTGAAGGAACCTCGAAACCTCCATCAACCTTACCACCCAATTTCAACAGCCGACTCTCCTCCACTGGCATAAACTGCTCTACCAAGCTTGGGAATAGATCCCTTGTGGAAACACCAGCATATAAAGGATTTAAGTGCACAAAAGGCCTAAGAATCCCCCATCTGAATCTTCCCCACCATCACGAAACTCTACTTCCTCTGGCCGATGGAATTGCATTGACCCATCAAAAGGTTCGTCGGCGATCGGCGAAACTTTCTGTGCCGAGACTGGAGCTGACAGTCACGTATCCACTCAGAAGAAGAATGGAAGAGAACTTGATCCGAAACACCCAAACCAGAAATTTCGGGCAATACACGGCCGGTCTCCTTTCAAACCCATTTTGGGCCTTTACCATGGCCGAGCCCAATACCCTTCGAAACACCTACCTCTCCGACTACACCCTTACGACCCACTTCAAAATCTAACCATGAGCCCTTCTCACCACCCATGCGATCCACATGGGCCTGACTCAAAAACTTTTGGCCCAAAAGGTCCAAACCCTTACCAGATTCTAGCCAATTCAACAAACAATCAACTTTAAAGTTCTAAGTCCAACAAAAAATCCTGCATGGCCCTCCACAACAACTCCTCCCCTTCCCTTTCCCCAACCAGCACCCTCGTAAAAGACTGTTCATCTCCCTTTGGAATATAAACAAACTCTTGTAATAAATTTTGTGGAGTCTTCCCTAAAACACCCCTGCATCCCCCATGCTCCTCCCTATTCGCCACTTGTCCCGACGATTGAGACTTCCTCAACACCTTCGTGTAGGAGCCTTTCCTTCCATCTACTGCCCTTGAAACAGTAGCTGACCTAACTTTGTTTCTGTTATTCTCACTCGAAACAGAGGGTGGTGATAACATCTCCTTCAAGGGTTCGTCGAACTTCCTCCAACCCTCCCCCCTTCAGGTACCACAATCAGGCCTCACTTTTTCTCATGACCAAACTCCGATAACGAAAAATACCTGCCATAGTAATTGTGACACCTCTGCACCACCAGCACTTGATTCCCTTTCCTACGAGTTCTAAGAAACTCTGAGAGGAGCCCACAGAGGCTGCACATTCCCTCACCGTTGAAACCAACCACGCCATTGCTTCAACATCGATTGAAATATATTTCATAACACGTTGACTACTCTCCGTGATTCTCCACCACTTTTCATTCTCCCTTTTGAACTCGAATAACTTTTTATCAATAAGGAATTTTGGACACAACCCCAACCAACCAAAGAAGCAAACTAAAATGGACAAGAAACGAATCAAAGTGGAAAATGACGATAACTCATGATAGAAACTCAGGAAAAAGAACAATTGAGAGAGAGAGAGAGATCATCTTGTTCAGGCAGATCAGAACAAAAAGATAGAAACAAAGGCATGTACACTTTGATCAGACACTTAATACCTTAAAATCATCGTCATGTCTTTTGTGGCCACAAATGTTCCAGGATATGCTGACTTAAGAGGGAATGAACTTGAATTTATAGAATAGAACTTTTTGTTTTCATAGGTTATCAAAAATTTTGTTTAAAAAATGCAAAAGGCTTACCCCAGGTACACAAAACATATGGAATGGAATTTAGAAGGTAAAAAGGACATTTTTACTCATTTAATAAAGAAAATTCTAGATCCTAGCCCAAGGTGGGAGGAATATATATGAGGTGAAGGAATGGAATAAGGGGTTACACTCCACCATTTCCTTTCCTTAAAAAATTGTAAACAACCAAATGGGGGGTTCCCACCAATCCTTCCGTTTCACTCTGTCCATAATCAAACCATCCGAAAGAGTTGATAATAAGAATCTTTGTATTCAAATATGATGAACGGTATAATCTCCTCTTGTCACTTATTCCATGACAGTAGCTATTTTCCAGCAGATAATGTTAGCGCTCGTGCAACATCAGCTTTATGCCAATACTAAATTCAGCCTCTAGAAACCTAAAGAAGTGACAGGAAAAAATTTCAGATTTTGAATGTTGGGAGTTTTTGTATTGTTATGGTGATTTATGCAAGGGTAAATAAATAGTTTAATCATTACATATCTTTGTGATCCATACTTAAAAAAAAAAAACATATCTTTGTGATCCATTTTTATTCTTTGCGCATCATCTCTTTAACAGTGGGTAATTCCTAGTGCATTCTTTAGAACCTACACTCTATAAACAATGTTCCAGAATGTCTGCATATCTGAGCATCCAAGCTTACAAAACCATAGTGCTACAAAATATGTCATTAAAAAATAATAAAAAAAGAAGAAGATTGCAAATGGATACTCGCCAGTTCAAGCCGGTAAAAGAATGTACAGCATCTATGAAGTATTGCAACAACTGAACAGGCAAGAAAGAATCAGCAGCAGCAACGGCAACTTCATTCACTGTAGAGGCCTGGGAAGCAACTGCTTCTATGGTTGTATCCGTCAAAACGCCAGCAACATCAGTCATTATTTCAATTTTTTCTGACCCATCACCAACTGTCGTTGACATATACCTGTGAAACAAGGGGCCGAAGCTCGACGGAAGAAGAACGTGGGAGCATCCTCTATCTGGGAGAAAGGGAACAAACCCAGCCAACGTGTTGAAGCTGCTACTTCCAAATGGCCTCCTCCTCTGAACAAAATTATCAACTCTCTGAGGAGACCAATCTTCAACACTTGTGGAATGTTTTCGATCATCATCATGGAGAACATAAGTAAAAGATGGATGGCATCTTCGAGCAATAAGGGTTGCTCTTGCAGACAGACTACGCATATAAGCCATTCACGATAGTCTGAAAATAAATGTCAATGAAAAAAATCTTAGAGAATGGTGGGAAGGAATCAGGGAAGAAAACACTTTCTAATAAAACATAAAAAGAAACGTATGAAAAATTTACAGATGTAACAATTATATTTGGCTATTAAGATCAAGATATAAGTCTATAAAGACTGGACTATTACAATGGGAACGAAATTCTTAAACTGTAGAAAAATCCCAACCGCAAAGAAAAATCACTTGACTCTTCTTAATAAAGCACAGGAGAAAAGGGAGAGGCTAGGCCGGATGCTGTGAATAAGGGGCTTTTACACACTCCAATAAAATTTTGACACGTGTATTCTAGAGGGAAATAATGGAACAGCACACCAAGCAAGCAAATCCCATACAAACACACACACCCCCATCGCTCTCTCCCCTTCTACCCTCTCTCTCTCTCTCCTCGCAAGCCATCACAGCCCCAAAACTCTCTAAATGTCTATTGGAAGTTTTTTAACTTGAAAATGTTGTTCGAATGCAGAAATTGAAATGCACATCCATTGAATAGCAGCAGTGCAGCAAATTTGGTTGTGTGACAAGTTGGATATAAAGTCCCATGGCTTTCCGTTCATTTTTACAATCTGGGTCATTTCCCTTTTCTCTAAATGAAGCGTTTCTAATATTGTGGCTTTGTTTTAGGCTACATTTGGGTAATAAGGTGATCTCAGATGATCTGTGAATAGTAATGAAAAAGTAGTAAAAAAGTAATGATAAAATATTGAATAGTAGTGAAAAATAAGTAAAAAGTAATGATAAAATATTGAATAGTCAGATCACTCCAGTACCCAAATATAGCCTTAGGCCCTGTTTGGAAGTTGGACTAAACTGAGATCAGTCTAATTTTAAGCTAAGTCTAACATCCAAACACTTAACTCTCAAATCACTAAACTTATCTCAACTCAAAACCTTTTTACACATGGAATCCGCAACTTTTTTCAACTCTACATCTCTTTACACGCAAGACCCACAACAATTTTCAACTTCCCATAAATACATCTAATAGCACTCTCATTGGCTTGACTAAAATCCATCTTTAACCAAATTTAGCTAACAAGACATTTAAAACACCCCACATTGAATTAGGCATATCTATATAAATTTAGACATTAATTACAGTAACTCACCAAATATGTGGGCGTACAGTAACTTAGTCAAACACTATAATATTCATTTCTCGCTCCTCTCACCAAATATGTAGGTTTTTTTTGTAATTAAGAAATTTGGTTCGATTTATTATTATTAAATATAAAATGTGATAAAAAAATAATTTAATTCTAATATAATTATTAATTCTAATATTAAATATTAGAATATTTAATATTTAATAAATGTGATAAATATTAATACTAATTTAATTAGAATATAATTATTATTAACATTTAATTGGTAGAACTACAATGTGATAAAAATAAATTAAATAAAAAAGTTATTAAATTAATATATTTTATTATTACATATAGAGTAAATGGATAATCCAATGTGGAGATTGGATTTGAATGGAATGGGCAAATGCAAACTCATGTGATATTAGCTAAAATTTGAATTTGCATTTGGCCAGTTCAATGAGAATACTCTAAACTCATCTTAACATACAAACATATCTAAACTCATTTTAGGTGGATCCCACAAAACTCAGTCCACCAACTTAACTCACTACTATTCATAAAAGACTCAATCCATCTCAACATCTAAACGGAGCCTTACTCTCCCCAAGTTAGGTTTTGTAGAAAATAAGGGTCTTTTATATATATATGTGGTTGTTCAAAAATACTTTTGAGTATGCATCTGAATTGCTAGTTCTGTTAAAGCTTTGGTTCAAATGAGATTTCAATCAGAACTAGCAAAGTTCAAATGCCATCGCAGCCCCGATACTCTCTAAATGTTTATACTCTCTCGGAGAAGAGTATAACAAACTTAACATAATGCAACACTAAACTTGGCTATTAAAGTTCGAGATGGAATTCAATAAAGATCGGGGTATAACCACGGGTAGACCGATCAAGATTTTTAAACACTAGCAAAACCCGAACTCTATTTAATGGAAAGTAAAGCTCGTATTCAGCCTAAATTCCTGAATACCCACGGTTGCTTACCCATATTACCGCCAAACAAAACACGAAATTAATCCATATCCACAAAACCGACTCCATATGCATAACCCTAGTCAAAAAATGATCCACTATCTAAACGAATCCAAAGAAATGCTTTAAATAAGAAACAAAGTTCAAGTCTCTGAGTTAAAATCTGCAACTCAAAGCAAAGATTACTACTACTGGGATAATTTGGAAAAAGATCTCACCTTTACGCGACCTCCGGAGAAAGAGAGGAGGATAAAGTCTGGTCGGCCTCAGAGGCTCCGACGGGTAGCCTGGTCCAAGAGATTGATGAATAGCTGAACTGGAGGAGACCAGCGTTTAAATGTTCAATTCGTCAAGTTGCCTTCTATGTAGGCTGCTTTAACAGGCAAAGTACAAGCGCATCTTCTTCCTTCAGGCCATAACAGCTCGCTCGTGAAGCTAGTGGCAGCCACAATCGTTACGAGCCAGTCTTAAGATCATCTCACTTCAGAGCCCACATATTCATTAACCCGTTACGTCCAGCGGAGCCCAGACGGGTCCAGTCCACAAACCAAGCCCAGTTGACTCACTGTGAAAAATTGTTAAAAGGGAGTGAGTTGTGATAAAAATTTTGTAAATAGTAGTAAAATAATTTATTTATAGAAGTGAGATAGTTTGAGTCTAGTTTTGTTACAAAATCAAACTATCTCATCTCTTCTAATATAATCATTACAATTTTCTCAAATTCTCACGTAAAATATAATAAACAATTTAATTTTTTCAAATCTCAAAATAAAATTAATATTAAAAAATTATATTATAATAATATTTTATCCAACTTTCAACAAAATATTTCATCTCATCTCATATGAACTGTGTAACTAAACAATGATATTTTGTGAGATTTTGAGAAGAGAGAGAAAAAAATTGAATAAAAAATATTATTAGATTAAAATATTGTTATAACATAGTTTTTTAATATTATTTTTATTTGAGGATTTGAAAATATTGAATTAATTTTTATTTAAAAATTTTTAAAAAATTGTAATAATTTGTTTGAAAAAGTTATAAGGATTAGATTGAAATTATTTGTAAATATATATAATTATATTGTTATTATATAATATATGATATAAATATCTATTCGAAATTTATAGGAGAAATATTATTAATTATTTTTAAAATATGGACATTAATGATCCGACAGTAGTCCTTGACGACCACAAAGGTGTGATATTTCATTTGATCTCGTCCCCGACAAACTATCTTGCTTGAGGTGGTGGTTGTTTCAGTCCAAAGACTTTCAGTTTTAGACAACATTTTTCTCTAGCCAAGATCGGAGGAATAAAGAGAACTTAGGCGTTAATTAATATCGAGTCCTCAAATACAAATTATTGGCTAGGATTCACCTTTGAATCAAACTGGGGTGCAAGGGAAGAGTTCAAGAACTTGTATGCACGTGACTAAGGGCTTGTTTGGAAAGTGAGATAATCTCATCTTATTTTAAAATTTCTTATAATTTCTTTTTTAAACATCACACAAATATAAATATTTTTTAATTTCAAATATTCGACTTTTTCATATAATTATTATCTAATCATTATAATTTTTTAAAACTTCTATGCAAAACAAAAAACTATACAATTTTTTCAAATTTTAAAACAAAAATAATATTAAAATATTTTCTTCTAACAATATTTTAATTTTATAATATTTTTATTCAACTTTTTTCCTCTCATTTTTCAAAATTAAATAGTCTCAGATCATCTGTGACTAGTAGTAAACTATTTGTGAATAGTAATAACGTGGTTTGAAAACATATATATATTCTCAAACATGCCCTAAAACATCTTAACTCAAATTATTCTATTACTATTCATAAAATTCTCATCTCATCTTATCTTATTATCCAAATATCTCCTAAACTAATATCTACGTACTTAAGTCATGTACGTGAGAAGCATTTATTATAGGCCTCGTTTATTAGAATATATATATTTTTTAATATTATTTTTGTTTTGATATTTAAGAAAATTGAATTGTTTATTTTATTTTGTGTGAGAATTTGAAAATGTTGTAATGATTAGATGATATGAGAAGTTTTGTGAAAGTGAACGAGGCTTTAATTAGATGAGATATGAGATTAGATGTGTTGAAATAAAAGTTGAAGATTGAATAAAATATTATTATAATATATTTTATATTATTATTATTATTTTAAGATTTAAAAATTTTAAATTATTTATTTTATTTTATGTAAAAATGTTAAAAAATTATAATAATTATATAAAATACGATGTATTGTGAAAATAAACGAGGCCAAAGAAAAATGTGTTTTATATGGAGAGAATGCACAAGGAGAAGAAGACGTTTTGTGTTTTCAGTTTTCACTATAGACGTTTTGGACAGAAGGAGGCTTCGCACTCGGGTGAAGAATATTTTAGGGCCAAAAAATAATTTTGACAGTAATTTGGGTTAGCTAGATTTAGCCAGCCAAATACTTGATGGATAAAATTATTGTAAATTTAAATAGTTTGATGTAAATATATTTTAAGCAAACTAGCTAAATCTTAACTATGCTTAATTCATTACTAGTATTCTAAGAGCATTCTCATTTGAATAATTAAAGGTAAATAAATGCTAACTTTTAGCTATTAGAGTCAAGTTAAAGTCAAATTTGCTTGTAACTGTATATGGAACAAATCTTTATTTTATTATTTCTTTATAACACACTCTCTTTTCCTGATATTTTCTCACAAAACTACCGTCAATTTCTTATCCTCTAATTTTTGTTTTCACATTCATGTCTCTGCTTGTTTTCCTTGTTTCACCCTTGTGAAATATAGTTAGATGAGAAATATAGAAATTTTATTCATAATTAAGACATTTACATAGAATTTTAAATGGGTTTAATTGCACATTAGTAGTTATTAGTATTAAATGACCATTGAAAATATAATTTTTTTAATTAATAATTTAATTAGAATATGATTACTAATTAATACATAATCGGTAGAATGGTAAAATATGATTAAATTAAATAAATTAAATTAATATTATTTTATTATTAAATAATAAATAAATAGATAATTAATTATATGAATTTAATGTGATTGGTATAGATAAAAATAAATTCCTCTCATAAAACTAAAATTTAACTTTCGTTACTTAAATGAGAGTGGTCTAACTCACACACAACTGGCATGTTCCCTTTTAGGTGAGGAAGGCAATAATGCATTTCACCAAATACTTTGTCGCATGCGGGTGAGGCCTTCGCGACCCAGAAACCAGCAAGACAAAAAGGACAAGACACTGGGTAGGCAGTGTTCTGTTATAAATAAAGAAATATTACTGTCATAAATAATTATATAAAAATAATCTTTATTTTATATTATTTGATAGATTATAAAAAAAAAATTATTGTAAAATAAGACCGATACGAGATTACTTTTAAATAGTCTCTTTGTAGCAGAAGCACTACTCCGATATATACGAGAAGATCTTGAACTAAAGTATAATGCTTTGGTTAATCATTTGCTTGATGTTGTGCAAAGATGAGTGCTTTATATAGGCGTAGATTTTCTGAATATTGCCATGCAATTTTTGTTGTCCATAGAGTTAGGATTGCTGTCGCTGAAAGGTGATTTTCGTGCCAGGATCAGGCATCCCTTGTCTCCATTAATTGGCTTGAAAAATCCATGCATGTGCAGGGGCCTATTACATAAAAAAATGAACACCCAGTGGCCAAGTCAATGTTTTAGCTTATTCTGTGTACCTTTTTTCTAGAATTTCAAATACCAATTACGATCCCATATAAAGACTTCAACCAAACTGAATTTTAGGGAAATTAAGCAAAAGGGCTTAACGCTAGAATATTAATTTGTGTTACGTTTTTCATCTCCATGTTCCATATTTCAATCCTTTAGTTATCAAACTGTTACAATCTATTAAGAACGTCACATCAGTACCAATAATTACGTATTTATGCGTCTTACCACGTTTCCTTAAAAAATAATTAAAGAAATTTTAAAACAGTAAAAATTCAACAATGGAAATTAAAAATAAAAATGCTTTGGTTGTCTTAATTATTTTATAAAAATTCTATTCAAAATCACTTTAACGTGCTCTTTACGCATTTTGTTAATGTAATTAGTTACATCATTTTTTAATATAAAATAATAATTTTGATCAATCACATCAATAAAATGTATAAAAAATACACAAAAATAATTATATGTAACATAACTATTTATTTTATTTTATTTTATTTTATTATTTTCTAAGTTGATAGTAATTTTATTTTTAAAAAAGTGTTTTTACCATTATTAACCTACTTTTTTTCTTTACATGTAAAATTTGAAAGGACACGTAGCATTCAACCATTGATGTTGACGAGGCATTTCTAAAGTAGGGTGTGCCCTTGCACAAGTGATTGGATACTGAGCGAGAAAAAATAATGTTACAGCTAAATTGATATTATTTTATGTGATAAATTAAGATGTTGTTTAGATAGTGAGATGAAATAAAATGGTTTAAGATAAAAGTTAAAAGTTAAATAAAATATTGTTAGAATATTATTTTTTAATATTATTATTGTTTTAAAATTTGAAAAAGTTGAATTGCGATTTGAAAAAAATTGAATTGTTTATTATTTATTATGTAAGAATTTAGAAAAATTAGAATCATAAAATGAGATGGATCGAGAGTATTTCTCAATCTAAAAAGTCTCTAAATCTATTTTACAATAAAAATAATTGTATAATTTATTGATTTATGAGTTTATTTTTATCAAATCTTTTAATGCCCGAAGCATTTCTTTGAATTTTTACTTTCATTGCTGGAGTGATAAACACGTACTTCTCAGTACTGATTCATACAGAACTAGAACAACTCAACATTAATTGAGTTCTTGGTAGGGTTCATAAACTTTATAATGGTTGAATTACATCTCATACTTTTTCATTAACTATTTATGATCAATTTAAACAAGAATAACATGTTTAAAAATGAGAATATGGATATTAAAAGAAAAAAAGTCTCCAAAACAAAACTCCAATAAGGCATTACGTTTAGGTACTGAGATGATCTCAAATATTTTGTTAATAGTAGAAAAAAATAGTGAAAATATAATGATAAAATATTAAATAGTAGTGAATAGCAATATAAAATAGTAAAAAATAATAATAAAATAATGAATAGTATTTGAGTATACTACGAATGCTCCACCACCCAATTAGAGAATTGGCAATGGGTTATTTATCTTCATCTACATCTTTGAATTTGAAGAATATGCCCTTAAAATCATTTGCATTGATTTATCCATATGTAAAATTATAAATAGCTATATACAATTATTATTCAAAGATGAAGACCTCCTTTTCATTCTTCAAATAATATTTTTATTGTTTTTTCTCTCTCATCCCCGAATGACTCTCTCTTTTCTTTTTTCTCTTCTCTTTTGGTTCATACTTTCTTCAGCACCGTATGTACTTAATTGCGTAGGCATTAAACATGCGAGATTTTTACAAATTGATGTTAGGGACAACAGTTTGTGGAAGGAAAACTCACATATAGGCATAAATAATACAAGAAAAATGGAAATATGGGAAAAGAGAGTAAATGAGGAACGTATCACCCTCAGCTTTGGAATTTTAGGAAATAATAATAATAATAATATTTTATTATTATTTGGTCAAAAAATGTATAATCCAATATAGGAATTTTTCTTCATATTCAAAATCAATTTTCAAAAGATGTAATTTTGGATATGAAGATAAAGAATTCATTGCTAATGCTCTTAGTGATATATCTGACTTATAAGCAAGTCAAGCTATTTTTTTTTTAAAAATGTTTCCGTGCACTTCATAAGCTAGTAAATAGGTTTAAATACAGTTAATTGTCTAATGCAGAAATCAAACCCCAATACACCAGCCAAAGCAAGTCTATTTTCTAAAATAGGCTTTGCCCACGCGTATAAAAGTGAGAGAAAAAATAATGCAAATTGAGCGTGTAACTTCTTCTTTACTAAATGCAATTGGATTAAAAAAATGCAACTAGTTAAAGTCTAAGGTACTAAAATAATTCCTAACATACTACAAGCTAGCTAGATTTGCTCAAAAAACTCAACTTATTTGAGATTAATGTGACTTCTTCGACACATACGACATGTGGCGTTCGACTGCTTAATGCATTCTTTTGGAATAAAAGTTTAAATCATTTTTTTTTCCTTTGAAAATCAGAAAAGGCAAGTAAATTTGTAATATTGGATTAAACTAGAAGTTCATTAACAATAATTAAGAATTCTGGTTCAACCCACCAAAATCGGAAAAAAGAAAAAGAAAACGACATGATCACATTTCTATTTTAAGTATTTCTCTATATCTCATAATTTATCTCATCTTAAGTCATCCAAAAAATAAGATCTACCTAATTATCACACAAAACAAACAATCCAACGACTTAATTGAAACAAATTCTATACAATGGATTAAGCAAAAGCTTATATTATTGATACAGTCGACAATGATGACGATGACGATGATGCAGAAGGGGTAACCAAAACTGAACCGTCGGGTGAATTCCGGCAAAGAGGGCAGGTGGCATTCATTTTGAGCCACTCATCTACGCAATTAGCATGGAAATAGTGATTGCAGTCGGGAATAGTTCTAAGTTCCTCCTTCGGCTGGTACTCGGAGAGGCATATGGGGCAAGTATTGTCATTAGGCTTAGGTAAACGTCTACTCTCCCCGAGCAAAGTCTTCGGGTATGATTCTATGGTGGGTCCGTCAAGACCCGTTGCAAACATGGTGCGTTGAGGAGTAATTGAGATGGAGGAGAGTTCTGTGTTTGGATGGCGTCTGCGGCTATACACCCGAACGAGACCGCATAGGTAGCATGTGAGTCCAATGATGCACACTATTCCGGGTATTCCTACGCCTATCGCCACGCCGTACTTCACGCTCCTCGGAAGACCACCTAAAACAAAATTTTAATAAATAAATTGTGAATAAAAATTAAAAATAAACACGTTCACTTTGTTTATTATGATAAATTACGACACATTTAAATTATAAAATTAATATTTAAATTTATTTAAAATATGTCAGAGAATTCAACGTGATCATTAGCTAACGTATTTTCAATAATTATTCTTTTATTATATTGAAAAATTTTATTTATTATTATTTTATTTATCATGCCCTTGACATTTTATGATGTGATATTAAATAATAAATAAAATATAATAAATAATTTTTAATTACCTAATCTCAATTTATAAAATAAAAAAATATGATGAAAAGTATTACTCTGTTATATTTAAATCTACTAAACGCCTGCGGTCCAAAGGCCTTAAAAGTATGAAAGATGACCTGGAAGTTTTGTAGTCAACCCAAGGCCGATGCACATACGTCTCTTTAATAAGTTAGTAACTACTAACTACTACAGAGAAGGGGTTGGGCAAGAGGGAATGCCGACACCGCCGCCTTTGACTACTACCGGCTTAAAAATTGAGTGGGGTCCAAAACTTCTAGCAAAATGAGTAGCAGCACGGTAGCAGTCGCGCAGCTCTTCACATTTTTGTTTTGTGATGACAGTCCTACTCTTACCGACCTCTGTTTAATCTCTTCGTTTTTGTTCATATCTCGCTTTCTCGATCTCTCTCCGTGTGATCATCCTGTGAAGTGTTAAGAGTTGTTCACAGCTAGCTCTTGAAGAAAGCGATCTCCCACCCCAACTCCATCTGGCTAGCTAGAAGCGTGGTTTTTTTATCAAGGATATTAAAAAAAACAATAAACTAACCTAGAGCCCTCTGTGTGATCTGTTCCTGATGGAAACTGAGTAGGATTTGTTTGGTTATATAGATGAAAAATATATTAATAGTAATAAGATAGTTTGTGAATAATAGTAAAATAATTTAAATTAAAATATTTTATGAGATTTTGAAAAATGTGAGAGAAAAATTTGAATAAAAATTTTATAAAATTAAAATATTATTATAATATAAGTTTTGTTTTAAAATTTAAAAAAGTTAAATATTTTTTTTTATTATATTTGAAAGTTTGAAAAAATTATAATGATTAAGTGATGATGAGATAAAAAGTTAAAAATAATTTGAAACTGAAAAATGCTTGTATTTAAATGGTATTTGAGTATTGAGATGAGATTAGATGATATGAGATCAGTTAAAACCATTTGTAAAACCAAACAAGTCCTTAATTGTTTACATGGTTGTTCAAAGAAAGAGATATTCTACCACACCTGAAAACGTGTACAATGGAACCACAGCAGGCGCTACATCCCTCTCTTCCAGTTGTTAGACTTTATTAATTATGCTGGTTTTGATTTACAAACCTAGCTCTGTTAATAAATTATTTTTTTCACGTTATAGCTAAGGAGATAAATATTAAATATACTAGACAGTGTAGTTCTAACTTCTGAACGCTCATTTCAATGTTTAAAGTCTCAAGACTTTAAATGACTAGATAAATCACAAATCTTTCATAATTTGCACATAATATTTATTGTTTTCAAGCTTATCAGAATGGTGTTGATTTTCTTTCTTTATTTTGTTTTCTGTTCTGTGAATTATCCTTACGGTGAATCAAACAACAGGTAAAAACAAAAAGGGAAACCAAAGCAATCTGCCATGTTAGCCCAAGTACCTGGCAAAAGTAATTGTCTGGGAAAGCAATTAAACGTACGTACCATTGTTATGATCGCTTGGAATATTGAAGCATCCAACTTCCAGACTCGAATCATTCTCGCGAGCACAATCTCCGCCGCTCACTGCACATCCTTGACAATTGGGCACATCCCAGATCAACTGGACTGGTTGTGATTGTGAAAAAGGAAGTAGAGCCGTCGATATCATCCTACACGACGCCGGTGGCGGTAAGATATCAGTGTAAAAAGTCGATGTAACCAAGACCTTGTAATCATCCCCACTGAGGCAATAAATCGGCCAGTACAGATACATCATCGTCGCGTTGGACGAGCAGTTGAAGAAGGTGAAGTTCCCAAGAGCCTCGAACTGGAAAGGAGAGTTGGAGAGATTGAAGTTGTTCAGGAACCGTTTGGGAAAGCAGTGATTCGGGTCGCCGATGTATATGGACTGCCCCAGGTAATCGATGCCTTCGACGACGAAGTCTCCAGAGTAAGGGAGAGTGAGAATCGTTTGGCTTTGGTTGTTACACGAGAGATCGAATCCCGGATAGCCGCAGGATTTTAGTTGATAACCTTTCAATCGGAAAGGGAACCTAACCAGCGGGCTTTGGCTGCCTCCGCAAGATGAAGTTTTGCAGATTGTGGTGCTTGATGCCATCTGTGGAAGGAAGACCCAGATGAAGATGAAGAAGAAGAAGCAGCTTTGGAAGGAAGCCATTTGAGCCAGTGACTCGTGAGGTACAAAATATATTCGGCCTGTGGGGGATACACAATTTGGTAAGTTTCTTGAGATATGAAAGGTCAGGCGAGTCGGAGATTCCTTAAAGTCAGAAGGCCCTATACTTTCTCTTTAAAGTCCTCGGAGGGAAAGTTGCCAATAAACTGGAATTGAGGGTATAACGGGATTTTGACTTGGAACTTGGAAGATATAAACTCTCGAGTCTTGCTCGCTATTATTTTTTTTTTTGGAAATATAGAGTATTAAGTTATTAACCTTCAACTTCAAGCTGAAAATCATTCCAAAAAAAAAAAAGCTTCAAGTTGAAAATATTATTAAATTAAAAATTCTAAACATAGGCCTATTCATCACACACCACACTTTTTTTTATTTTTTTTCTTTTACGAAATATTTGGTATATAGATAAAGAGCAAAAAAATTCAATTAAATTTTTTTTTAAAATAAACCCAAAAAAATTTTAAAAATAATTTTAAAAAAATGTGGTATGTAGGCTTATTTGTAGCAAAACTCAATAATGCAAGGCTGTTGGAGGGAACAATGAACAAGTTTTACGGAGAATATTGGATAGATCAAAGTGACGAATCAACAATAAGTAAGGCAAGCCAGTCTATGCATAAGCGGAGGTGATTAGTAATTGAAATTGGAAGTGGCATAACTAGCAATTGTATCAAGAGATCAACGTTTATATTATGATATATTTATGTAAAAAGTAATGCTAGACATCGTCACGTTGGACTGGCCACCTGCCACAAAGGTGTGGCCTGAGGAGGCCACCCCACATTAAAGGCGATAATGTGGTATCTTGTATGAGAGACGAGGATCTCTTACATGAGATATGGAATGACATCTCGACAAGTAATATAAAAGTCGGGCACTAGGTTAGAATACAGGACTTAAGTTCTCTTGCTTACTGAAGTTCTCTCCAATAAATGAAAAACTAATTTAGGCATCGGAGTATGAGTGAAAACTGACACATTCGCGCGATTTTTGGGCAAAATCAACGCCGACCCGAGGAAATATGGAGGATCAACTGACTGTAACCAATCGATGGGAGGAGAAAAACGGGCCGTATCGATTCTGGCAGTTCTCTTGCAGTTCATAGATAGTTCTCGATTCTCCTGGCAACGGGCTTTGTCAGAGAGAGAGAGAGAGAGAGAGAGAGATGAATTGGAGAAGAAGAAGGCTCGAAGAAGATGATCTAATTCTGAAACGACGTACTTAAATTTTTTTTCAATACGTTATTAATAAAACGATGCGGTCGTTTAAGTAATGTTTTAAAACATTGAAGGCATAAAACGACTTAAGAAAAATGACGTCTTGAATACAATATAAATAAAAAATATTTTTATTTAATCGGCCAGTTCATAGATTTGAACCAGGTTCAAACCGGAACCAAACTGACCGATATCAATTTTCACTATTTGTTGTCACACACTGACCGGTTCTCTACTAGTTTTGGTCGGTCTCCTTCCTCCTTCGACCTAGGTCGGTCTAGCTGGTTCTGTACAGCCCTACATTGGAGGTGACCCTTCAACTCCGAATCCCCCACTTTTCAATGTTGCAGGTAATTGAGTTCAGTACCTGGTATGTGAAACACATCATCAACAAAAGCGATTGAGGTGAGGACGTGCTCATGAAAGAAAGGAGAAAGTTAGACCGTGGATATAAGGTCCGGATTGCAAGGCAAGGAACCACGTAGCCCCTTAGATTTGTTGACAAATTAAAATTACAAAAATCACAAGAAAAGTTTAAGAGAAAAGATATAAATTTAATTATTTGTATCATATTTTTAATACTCTTTCTTAATGTAGGTTAGATTTCTCCTCAATGATTGAATCTGTTACATAGAATATATAATTATTATATTTGAGTATAGAGTCAAGATTTAAACTCATGACCTCTACTATGATATCATATAAAATTACAACTTATTTTAAAATTTTATACTTATTTATATTATATGCTTAATAAAAATGTAATGATATAAGTAATAAAAAATTAATACGACGCGACTACAACGGAGTACTGAATCATCATAACGTTCAATAAACTACAATGTGGCATAAGAGTTCACAACACAGTAACATAAATCTGAGCATATCGAACGATGATTTATATAAATTTTGAACGTACAAATCTCCTACATGCTTTTTTATAAAAGAAGGGATCACATTATAAAAATGTGTGAAAAATTTTGCAGTCATGGAATGCGCAACTACGCACTACTTTTGAAAAAATGAATAAATATAAGATTCAAATTAAAATATTAGTTTTTTAAAAGTAGATTATATTATTTTTCAAAAGTAATGTATAGCATTTAGGGCTGTGCATATCACCCGTATGGCCGATGAGCCCGTTTTAAAAAGTCCTACCCGACCCGAGTTTTTAGCGGTTATAATATAACCGGGTCTCTAACCCGACTACTTAGCAGGTTTAAATTTCCGTTTCAACCCGTCTGTATATAAACTTACTTTCTACAACCCTAGCCGCCCAAGTCTCCCATACTCTCTGATAGCCATGAGAAAAGCTATTCTCTCCTCTCTGTACGTGATGGTTTGGATCGCCCTCAGCTTCTCGCTCACCATGATTCACATGGCCTTCTGCTTCTCTCCGTCGCCTACCTCCTTATCTGCGTCTTCAAGGTCGTGGAGGAGCCCGTCTCCAGACCTGAGATCTCTACGTTAGGTTTGTCATCCCCATCGCCGCCCTCTACTCCCTCTCCCTCTGGTTCTCCAGTCTCTTTCACTCAAATGCTCAAGCTATCACTCGTCTCGGTTTACTTCATCCAGATGTTCAAGGCCGTCGCCCGTCTCGGTCTACTCCATCAGCCTTACTCAATGTCGATTGAGACAACGGGGCAAGATGGAGAGGACGAGAAGGTGATGTTTTCGAATACACCCGTGTGGATTTTATCTCCATATTTTAATGGAATATATTGTGATTTTATTGTTTGGCTCGTGAGAAAATGAAGGAAAAAAATGAATACTAGTGTTTAGTGAAGAAAAATTAAATGGGTTCTGTTGTGGAGCATTGGTCTATTTGGTTAATTTGGGTTTTTAGTTGTTTGGCTCACGAGAAAAGGAAAGAAAATGAATTTGAATAAAGAAAATGAAATGGATTCTGTTGGGGTCGGGTCATGCGGATTCGACCCGGTTTTATTTTAATCTGGTTGGACGGATCTACTTGGATTCTGTAATGGAACTGTTTCGGGTCGGATCGGACCCAAACCCGGTTGGGCCAGGTCGGGTTGCAGGCCTAATAGCATTTACACAATTATTATATGTAGCATTACTCTTTTCTAAATATGACTTATATTTTTTATAGAAGACTTATACAAAGACTTGTGTATTTAGAAATTATCTCAAGCATTACTCTAGCACTACAACCATCGCTCCAAGCTGCTGCTAGGAGTTACTGTTATTTTAAAAATAATTTTGTTATATATATTTTTTAACATGATTAAATATTTTTTTAAAAATAATTTATAACATCATTTGAAAATAATTCCCTAATCACAAAGTTTTTTTTTTTTTTTTGCAACAGTGACTCTCAACGAGAGCTGGGAGCGGTATGCTTAGCATTTTCCATTAACAATTAACAAACTTCTCATGGGTGGTGCTGTTTATTTGTTAACTAGAATATCTTCTTCAAGAAGCCAATCATCGTAAACTAAACTCCGTTTGTTTATTCAAATTTAAACTATCTTATTTCATCTCATCTCATTTTATTATTATAATTTTTTAAAATTTTTACATAAAATATAATAAAAAATTTAACTTTTAAAAATCTTAAAACAAAATTAATATTAAAAAATTATATTATAATAATATTTTATTCAACTTTTAATAAAACATCTCATCTCAATTGAACTATTTAATTAAACGGTAAATCATACATTGGGCCTATGAAAATATTGACTAGATTGGGAAGAAAAGTAAAATGTCCAGAACAAAGCCAGCTGTTTGTGTGTTATCTCGTCCAATCTCTTAAATCAACCTTACTGCATATTTTTTATTTTGTTTTAGTTTATAAATTTGATTAAACATTCAAACTGCTCCACTGCACCCCAGAAAATCTTTCAGCTTCGACGCGGTTTTGACTTGATAAATTGCCTAGAATATGAAAATTGAGAAAATCTATTTAGCACACTTCTTTTCAACGCATCTAGCACATTCCTGATGTGAAAGCCTTTCAAGTTAATTATGCTAAAAAATAATTGATTTTTTTATTTTTTAAAATTATAATGAATCTCACTATAAGAAGTGTGTTGCATGCCATACTTCTTTGTAGCAAAATTCAATTATAAAAATTAACAAACAAACTGAAGCCTGATTTATGCACCTAGGTGAGGTAATGTCATGATTATAAATAGAGAATTGTTATAAACACAAAGAGATTATATGAACTGACGTAAGTTAATAGATTTATTAGATGTATTTTATAATAAAAATAATTTTACAATCTAATGTATTACATCAAATCACATCAATTTATAAATTTTTTTTTTGTATAATCTACTAAAATATTTTCCTTACAACATGGTAGATTTAGCAAGTACAGTAGCAGCCACATCAAATTACAAGCATATGCCGGTGGTTGCTGGTATACTTTGAAATGTAATACAAATTTTGATAGGTATTTTTTTTTAATAATAAAAAATTGGAAGTTTTGATTTTGAAAATTTGTTGGCCCTTCGGCTTCATTTTTATACTTTGAGATTTGTTCTCTCAAAGCATGCATTATTAATATAGTTACGGAATACATAAGTATCGTATAGTCATTTAAAAAAAAATTAAGATCTATTATTAAAAATTAATTAATTGTAAATCTTATATTTATTTACTTTTTCTTTAAATGATTGCACGATATTTACATTTTCACGACAGTAACTATCCAGAGTGTAAAGTATAGTATATGATGAGTTATTTTTATGAAAATTTAAAATATGTATATATAATTTGGAATGTAAATTGAAAACATCAGTGACAGCCTGTGATTAGAAAGTGTAATTAATCCTCATTTTGTTTTTACAAGTCTATAATCATATCATTAATTAAAATTACGGACCTATTCCTATATTTTCTTACAAAATGTAGAGAATCTCAACGTTCAAACTCCAGGGATTGGGATGTAAAGTACACCGTACAAATAGCTGGCTTTTGCTGTTCAAGAAATTGTTGCCGTGGTAGGTAAGTGAAGTTCACAACAATTTATTGTTATTTATAAATTATTTATGAGTTTTATATATAAGTAAAGTCACGTACTAATCTGCGTATCAATACTGATTTCTTCATACTTAAAATTTAAATTAACATTGTTTTTAATAAAATTTACTTTTTAACCAATCACATTAAATTAATGCGCAAATTAGTATATAATTATATTTGTAATTAAATTTTTTCTTTATTTATTCACAAATTATCTATCATCACCTTAGTACCAACGTATCCTTCATCCCTTGCTTTTAACAAGCTGTCAAAATGCTCGAGAACTTGTTCAAAGTTGAATTTAGAATTATCTTCAACACGGGTTTGACTTGATTTAATGCTCGAAGAAAAGTAAGATCCAGGAGGAAAAGTACCGTAGATAGACTTCTGAAGTACATGGTTTGAATGTGTGTTTCGTTCAGCGAAGTGGAAAGAAAAGTACGATCCAGGAGAAAATGACCATAGACAGACTTTTAAAGTACATGGTTTGAATGTGTGTTTCGTACCCCAATTTCTCAAGCAAAGGACTTTAGCAAAGTAGATATAACAATATAATTTAAATGTGTTTAAATATATTTGTAAAAAATTAAAAAAGATATATGTTTTGAGTATAAAGATATGTTAAGTTAAAAAATATTATAAATTTTACGTGTAAATAAATTTTGAATTGAGATAAATTTAGTGATTTAAGATCAAGTGCAATCCAAATTTCAAACATAACATAGTTAGAGTTGAGGATGCAGGCTGCTGCTAGGCCTGTTCATCCGGGTTCCAACCTGGAAATCCGGGTAGACCCAAACCGGAACCCGGATTTCAAATCCGGGTCGGAACCCGGACCAGATTAACCCGGGTCATAAACGGGCCGGAACCTGGATGAATCCGGGTTTTGAAAAACCCGGATTAAACCCGTTTTTTTTTTTTTTAACCAATATAAAAGCCTAAATGTATATACAATATTTTCACATGTAGCTCTAATTTTTTTATAAAAATCAAAAGAATAAATTTTATTGTGCACTTTAGAGGTTGAAAAACAAAAGAATAAACATGTAGCTATGCATGTTTCATTTGTTTGATGCAAAACATAGTCAAAGATGACCAAATACAAAGAGAAAAGAAATACTCATAAAAACATAGTCAAAGCATAATATTTGTGTTCTAAAAATACTAGATGCATCTAAAAAACAAAAAAAAAAACCCAATATTCATCTATGCATGCATCATAATGCAATCCACTACATATTCCATTATCTGCTATATATACATTACAAAATACAAAATTACAATATATAAATTACAAAATTACAATATATAAATTACAAAATCAGATGCATTTCCATCAATTATTTAATCTCCACACCAAATAGCAACTTCAAGTGATTGGACCGAAAGAGATCATGCAAAAAACAAAAACTTGAGTAAATCCATGGGTAGACTAAGATATGGTGGTTTTCACCTTTCTTTTGTAGTGATTAATTTTTCAGTTTTTCCATGTGTGTGGGTCTTTTCCTGACTAAATCTAATTTATACACCAATATCTATATCTCCTCTTTCTGAACTTACAATAGGAGGAGAACAATGTTCGTATTACTGGGTGGTTAGCAAGTCCACTCTAATATCCTTGGCTACTTCAACCCACTGTTTCATGAAGGTGAGGCCTTAATGCATTATAACAAGAGGCTATGCCAAGTTTATGCTGAATTATAGATAAATAAATAATAGCACGATAAGAGAATAAAAAGCAGTCGCAGGAATGACCTCTCATATATGTATGCTTGTTAATTGATTGGATATCAATAATTACAACAGAATGGTAAGAATATCAAATGACAGACCACCGCTAAATAAAATAATTAAAAGGCATCTACATAAATATATTATATACCTCATGCACACTGAACCTTCAACAGAAAATAGATCATTGACTTCAACATCATGCTCTTGATCTGTTTTAGAGGCATCAGGGTCATCTTCAGTTTCAGCATCTTCATTTCTCTCCCCCATGTCATTCTGTTGCAGCATACCTTCTATAGCATGAGGAAATATCATGATCAACTCCTCAGGAAACAAAGCACATAAAATTAAATAAACTGCAACAAAACTCAGCACGACACAGAATGACCACACAACTTTTTATAGTTACTCAGTTTTTACTATAAAGGCAAAAGGCAAAGCCGAGGTACACATGAATTATACAAGATGAGATTTTTTTCTTAATACAAGCAAGATGAAGACTAGAATAACAAACATATAAAGATTACGAAAAGAAATGTTTTTTTAATAATGTGCAACCTCGCCAAGGCCCCTTATAAGTAATTCCTATCATTCTTTTCCCTCCAAAAGCAGTGTTAGATAGAAAAGTACCATTTTTCACACAACTATAATCTGCCGCCTGCCATATAACCCTCTCCAATTGACAAATAGGTCTATTATTCTTCTTAGTATGACTCAAACCAACCCAACTCGACCAAGAAAGTTATTCATAATGCATTGGAAAACACCTAAATACAAGCTAGGAACTAGTAGAGGCTAAAAGAAATTCATGAAAATGATCCCCATTCAGAACAAGAACAGCCGCCCAAAGATATCAAGTTTGAAGGAGAAACTCTCTAATTCCTCCCAACAAGCATTCTCTATCTTCAAACTCACAATGGACTAAAAGGCATCACTAAATTTTTTGCTCTCTCTCCACATACAACACTAGTTTGTCACAATGAAACGACGTCTCTGATTGTCACTATAATGACTTCTTCCTTAAATCTACCATTCAGTCGATATTCACAATATGTCTTCAACCACCAGTGGTTATTAAATCCATCAGAGCATACGATCTTATATGAGATCCTCATCCCAATCCTAAAAAAAGTAATGAAAACAAAATAGACCCAAATCAACAAAGTAAAAAAAGGAAAAAAAAACCCTAAAAAAACTGCTGCAGATCTGAACTTGAATAGATGCTAGCACAGATCTGACCCTAAAAAACCCATAAAATAAAAAGGATACGCGCAGATCTGAATAAGTTTCACGAAATGAACATGTAGAGCAAGAGAAATCACTAACGGCCTACACACTCATATATCCAGAAAAATCGAAAACAACAAACAACATAGGTAACAGGTATCAAACAACAACAAAAATCATCAACGGCATGATCTACATGAACCTCGTTTTTAAAGGGAAAAAACTGAGAAACCGATAACACTATGCTCACCCAAACCCACAAGCATAAAATCCACTGACCCAAGAAACCGAGAAGGAGTTAGAGCGACGGAGAGTGATGATGAAGACGACGACACGAGTGACAGAAGATTCGGACAGCAAAGGTAGCTAGGTTTCGGCGAGAGAGAGAGAGAGAGAGAGAGAGAGAGAGAGAGAGAAATGTGAGAAATTTGAGAAATGAGAGTTAAAGAGTAGGGTTTTTACTTTTTACGGATATTTCAAAAGACCCGGGTACCGGGTTTAAAACCCAGAATCGGGTTTTTTATCCGGGTATCCGGCCCGGGTTTATACGGATTTAAGAATGCGGGTTTTGGCCTGGATTTGATCCGGGCCAAAACCCATAACCGAGAATCCGGTTATCCGGATTCCGGTCCATCCGCCCCGGATGAACAGTCCTACTTTCCGTAATGAAATACTGCAGTACGTTGTAATAGACAAAAAAGTATATATATAAATAAAATCACAAATTAAAGTAATTGAGATGATTTATTCTTTAATAATAATGTTATTAGAAGTTTTGATTTCAAACAGTCTTCTCTCTATATCTCCTAAAGACCTAGGCGATCCCAGAGGAGAAGTTTTGAGTTTTTTTTCTTCGCGTGGATGAGGTACACTTAGTAGTGTATCTTCAGAGGAGGAGATTAGTGTTAGTGTGTATGAGGTGATCTTGTTAGTGTGGTCATGGAGGAGCTTGAAGCGAGATGGAAGCCTAATTGGGAAAGTTTGTTCTGAACGTGCAGTTGGAAAGAAAATTGTAGCCAGTGCTATGGAGTGAATATGACGTATTAGCAGGAAAGCAGAATTCCAGGAAGTTGGCACCAAATACTTTTGTGCTGACTTTTGCTACTCATGCTGATAAGGATAGAATTCTTGATGAAAGACTTTTGCTATTTGATAATGCATTATTTGCATTAAGGTTGTATGATGGCGTTATGCAACCATCACAAATTCAGTTTGTTTTTGAGGTCTTTTGGATGCAGATTCATAACTTGCCACTTAATCAGATGACAAGAGATTATGGTTTGTTAATTGGCAAGTCAGGTGGCTCCGTCATTGATGTTGATGCAAAAGATGATGGAGTGGGGTGGGGCAAATATCTCAGAGTGAAGATTGAATTATCATTGCATAAACCTATTGCCCGTGGTCGCTTCATTAATTCTTTTGGTAGAACACTATGGGTTGATTTTAAATATGAGAAATTGCCACACTGGAAGCAATTGCCAAAACTGTGCTTCCAGTGTGGCTGGTTATTGCATGCAATTTTTTGCTGTCAAAAAGGGAGTGCACAAAAAGAGAAGGAAGGGGAAGAGGCCATGCAATGTGGTCCGTGGCTACGGGCAGACACAGGGTCTCGAAAAAGATCCCACTCTACCCATGCAAATAAGTACAAATTTAAATTAATTTAGTATTATATTAAGAGATGATAAATTCTTTTTAATAATAAAAGGTAGGTGGATTGAGTAGTTGGTGGTCATTTTTTCAATGTAATATTTTGAGAACACTGCTATTTTCGATTAAATCAAATTTCTAAATTTTTCTCGAGAGATTGTCTTTCCAAACACGGAAGAAAAACTTCAAAAATTGCTTTTATTATACAAAACAATTAATAAATTGATATGTTTTAAACGTCGTTCTCGTCTTGAAATTTATAATTTTCAACCGAATTATTTGATTAATTTTAAATTTAAGAATTTAAATGCAACGACTTTAAATATGTCAAATTGATAGGTAATGTTAAATTTTAAGTCAAGAATAATATTTTTTCAGTTTTAATAATTTATTAATTACACGTATGAAAATAGTGATAATAATAAAAAAATGTAGATTGAGGTGCGGTTTGGATAGTGAGTTAAGTTGAGATGAAAGTTGAATAAAATATTGTTAAAATATTATTTTTTAATATTATTATTGTTTTAAAATTTGAAAAAATTGAATTATTTATTATATTTAGTTTGAAATTTTAGAAAAATTATAATAATTAAATAAGATAAGATGAGTTGATATATTCTCTTAATCTAAACAGATAAGAGCATTATTAGTGACATAGTCAAAGTTTAGCTAAAATTTGACTAATAAATTCACTTTTTATAAATTTAGCTAACTACTTTTCAACAACACTAAATAATAAATTTTCTAAATCTATCACTATTCTATAAAAATATTTATTTTTTAATTCTAATTATAATTTGAATTAGAAAAATTTATTATTAGAAAACAACTTATAACACGATATTCTATGAATTTAATCGTAGAACAAATTCTACGAATTAAAATTTCAATAAAAAGTCAAATAGTAGGAAAATTCAAAGAAAATGTAGGAAAAATTAGAATGGAAAAATTCAAATCAGGAGATCCATTAACTTAGTATATTACTGTGTCACTTTCTTTCTCTAGTCAGCCAGCCAGTGAAAATAAGAGTAATTTTTTACTTAATATATTACTAAGTCACATGAGTAATTTTTTATGTCCAAAATAAGATTTGGTCAGTAAAAATAATTTTGGTTAAAGGGTAGCAAGTTGCTGGTAGCTCTGCGAGTTGTTTTTGTCTGTGTGTTTTTTATATTTTTTTACATGTATTTTTTAATATATTTAAATAAATATTTTTTTAAAAAAATAATAATATTAAAAAATATTTACTTAATTATTAAATAAAAAAATTTGAAAAAGCCAACGGTAGCCCGAGGGGGAGCTACGACCAGCATTTTCCTTGGTTAAAAATACTATATATATACCGAGCCTATTGTACTCGATATTTATACAACTTAATTAAGGTTGAATTTGAATATTAAAAAGTGTTGAGATATCTTGTGAATAATAGTAAAAAAGTAAATAAAAAATAGTAATATTATATTAAATAATAATAAAAAATAATTAATAATAATAATAAATAAGTAAAAAATAATAATATAATAATAAATAATAAAAAAATATATTAAAAAATATTGAAATAATTTCAACACCCAAAACAACTTATCAAAATTTAACGAGGTTGATTACACTACCCTAAAAAAAAAAACGGTTAGACAGAGCATAAGTCAATCCAACGTTTGGAGGGAACAGATTTCTTGCGCATTTTGATTTGAGCAAGTAGTGAAGAACACATCCACCGTCCAGGGGTCTCGATATGGCGGGAAAATGTCCCTATAGTCCTCGCGAGAAGAAAACCCTAACCCTTCTATCTCAGCCAGCATAATCTCTCTCTCTCTCCCTCTTTCTCTCTGAAACGCTCTCCTCTAGTTCAGTCTCATCGACCTGTGATTACCCTAGAAAATGTCTCATCCACGGCATCAGGTGTGTTTCTTCGAAATTTCTGTTTCGTCCAATCTAGGGTTTCCAAGAGCACCCAAAATTACACATTTTTCACAATTTATTCACTAATACTGGTTCCTTTTGTTCTCAGTGAATCTCAGATACGGAGCTACACAATTGGTTACCAACGAGTTGCAGATTCTGCCTAAGTTATATATAGTTTGGGGACAAAATGTCTGATGCGTTTGACGATGAAGCCGAGCAAACCGTTTCGATCCAGGAGTACCTCAAAGGCGTTGAGGAACAGGAGCTGGTCTGCTTCTTTCTTGTACATAATCTAGTTTGTTGTTTTGTTTATAGTTGTATAGGACTTTTACTCTTTTGGTTGCCTTAGAAATGATGAAAAGATGTTATACTAGGATTGCAAATTAAATGTTTTGTGCCGTTTTAGTTTTGCATTAAACTTCTAATGGCTAAGCCAGCTAAAATTGTTTGTACGAGGAAGAGTCGAGTGGGCTTTTGTCAAAACCAAAAAAAAAAAAAAATCTTTAATTCAAGTTATCATCTCTTCGAAAAGTACATTACTCGTAGACACCAGCGTTTAAGCTTTTTAATCTTGTTGGTCAGCTTGAACGTGTCTGTAAATTATGAAAGGTAGTTTGTAAAATTAATCTTCTGACTTATCATTCGTGACTGAAAACTTGATTTTCTTGATGTTGTTTTTGAGTGCAACAACAATCACATAGTTCCCATCGTTTACACATCTATCCTTGGTGCTGAACCTTCTGCCGAGGGCTAATTTAGTTATTTTTTTGGTCGAACTTTTTTGCCTGGCAGCATAAAGGAACGCAAATGTTGTTTCCGGAAACAATCGTGTACCTGAAAAGATAACCAAAGAATGTGTTTGCCTCTTAACTTAAACTTCTTAGTCTCTGAACCATTTTTCTTCATCATTGATAGATTATCAAACTTCAGGTGGCTTCTGCTGGGAGTATATATCTGACTGAATCTTCAAGGTTGAAAAAAATCATTAATTTATTCCATTTAAATCACCAGTAGGTAACAAATTGCCTACCATGCCTCATGATGGTGTCCACGTTCACTTCATTTCATCTCATGTAACTTGTTTTGCTGTTTCCTCCTTTTTCGTGGTTAGAATGTCTTCTCTTTCGGAAGTAGATTGCATTGATGCCTTCACATAATAGGACATAATGTCTTTGAAACATACATCTACTTTGGGCATACAAAGAAGATTTAGTTTCTGATCCTTATGATATTTGTATCATTTCAGTTCATTACATAAGGAACTTGTAACAAATTCATATTGGGCCACAGCTTTTATTGGAAGTTCAAGTTTTTATCCCCCTCTTCTATCTTCTATCCCCAATCACCCTTCCTCTAATGTTATAAAATTCTGTTGCCTATTCATTGACTTTCATTAATTTGTGGCACATAGGAAGCAGACCTGGTTTTGGGAGGAGATGAGGGCAAGGAATGCACTTATATTAATGGTTATATGAAGAGGCAGGCAATTTTTTCATGTCTGACTTGTACCCCAGATGGAAATGCCGGAGTTTGCACGGCCTGCTCCTTGTCTTGCCATGATGGCCATGAGGTATTCCCACTCCAATTATTTTCAGGGTAGAGAATTTATTTATCGATAAGGGGAGAGATTTAAGTTTTGATTAAATGCTCAACTTTTGACTACTAGGCATTGGATTTTCACATGGATATGGTTTCTATCTTCGTGATGTTTTGAGAGCTGGAATTTATGTTGGAAATTAGAGTCTCTCTGCTCCTCTCAGGGATTTAATGTAACTGCTTTCGTAATCTTTTAGAAGCGTGGATGCAAAGTTTGTTTGACATACATTTCCAGCCACACTCTTTGTTTTTTACACTTTGAAGTTTGTCTAAAAAATGTGTTATTGCTTTATCTTTATCTGAATCAGGGTTGTTAGTTTGGATCGGTTGCTTGGGTGGATTACAAATTCATTATCAGATCATTGGATGGATCTTAGAAATGATCCCTATTATGCTAGGAACTCATATATTCATTATGCCTACTGCAGATAGTTCTTTATTTTCATTTAAACTTGTATATCCAATTTAGCAATCCTGTAAAGCTTTTCTCCAAGGATACTTTACCTTGTCAATATGCTTATGCCAATTGGTGGCTTCTATTGTTCTACTGGAACTAGATTGTGGAGCTATGGACCAAGAGAAACTTTAGGTGTGACTGTGGAAATTCAAAATTTGGGGAGTTCTTCTGCAAACTTTTCCCAAATAAAGATATTGAGAATGCTGAGAACTTGTATAATCATAACTTCAGAGGTTCATACTGCACATGCAGTAGGCCCTATCCTGATCCTGATGTTGAAGAGCAAGAAGAGATGATACAGTGCTGTATATGTGAGGACTGGTTTCACGAGGAGCATCTCGGTCTTGAATCTTCTGATGAGGTTGGTAGCTTGTGCTTTCACAATGGCTCTCAATTCTGTTTTTTTAATTCTTTGTTCTCTTTCTCCTTACTTTTGATGCAATTAGTCATGGAAATATTACTATATGTTGCTCTAATGTTACAAGTCCCAAGTCTTGCTGTCCAATTGAGCGACTGATTATTGCATGTGAGTAGCTAAATTAATATTGATGGTTTGGATAGAGAAACTGATGAGTCACTTCATTACCTTTTATATTGACAATGTGACATTCTATCTGCTTGCACTGACTGGCCGGGAACTGTTCAATCTATGTTGTTGGGGCTCACAATCTGCCTTGTGTGGTTTTTCTTTTGTTGAGAAATGGTGTTACTGCAGTAGCTCTACCTTCATGCTGTCCTGTTGGAATTGGTCCCACCCAATGCCAAAAAATAATAGTTAAGCCATGTGATTTATAAGTCATAGCTCATTAGTTGAGAGGGTTCTTTAATTGATCCTGTCCTGGAACCTTGATTCTCTGACCTCAACCCTGATAAAAGTAAACCTTATTAGTATATTAATGCCTTTTTTTTAAGTAAACGAAGTTTTTATTAAAACCTGCAAAAGGCAGAGCCCAGGTGCAGTATTCGTATATCAATATTGTATTTTATCATTCATAAATCCTGTTGATAACTTATAGACTATCTGCTATAGTGGCATACCTCTCTTTTTCATGTATGCTTTGTCCGTAAAAAGACAAGATTCAAGGAACATTCTTTCTCAGGCTTTTGTGTCAAAATTGTGAGTTACATGAATTTGTGCTTGCCATCCCTGAATGAAGGATAATCTGTGCTTGCCATCCTTGAATGAAGGATTAACAAAATTGAAGCATTCAGTTAATTTTCTTTGGCTGTCATTTATTTAATACTTCATCTCATACGTGTGTGAAATCATATGCAGAAGCTGAAAAATTGGTATCTGCATTTTATTTATTATTGTATATGTGAACTTTAACATTATTCCACTTCTTTTCCTGTTGAAGTGGTTTGTTTGTTTAAAGATTTGTAAGCATGACTTCTCTCTCTGAGTTACTCTGAAGTCTATTGTTGATGATTTAAAAATAAGCCACAAGTTGTTAACTAGTGCTACCTAAATTGGCAGCATTTTCTTTGCATGCAATTTATCATTATTTAATTCCCTGGTGCTGTGCATATCTTTCTACCCTACTGCAGGTTCCAAGAGATGAGGATGGTGAACCTCTGTACGAGGATTTCATATGTAGGGCCTGCTCAACTGGCTTTTCATTTCTGGGGTCATATCCTCAGTCCATCTGGGCAGCAGGCAGACAATGTGATGCCACTGTTGATACTAATAAGGATAAGAATGTGTTGGAAGATACACTGTCAGCTGGTGGTTCTGGAAAAGTAAAGAATGATGTTGATGCTCATAATAATCCTGAAATTGATCATACTAAATTGAATTCTGAGTTAGCATGTGATGGGGATGGTACGTCTCTTGGAGAAAATTCTCAGAACAATGTGGGTTCAGATCAATGTGTAAGAACTAGCAGTCCTTTGACTACCTGTGTTCTTGGAGTAAAGCTGGAGAACGCATCTCCCGCTTTGGAGAATAAACCACTGTTTCTTTCCAAAAACTGGCGTGATGTCCTCTGCAGATGTGAAAAATGCTTGGTTATTTACACCGAGAAGCGTATTGCTTTTCTGCTTGACAAGGAGGACTCAATTGCAGAGTATGAGAAAATGGCAACGCAGAAGAGGACAGAAAAGCTACAGGAACGGGAGGGTGCTGAGCTAAGTTTATTCAACAATCTTGGTCATATAGAAAAAATGGAGATTCTAAATGGCATAGCTGATATGAAGAATGAGATCCATGGTTTCCTGGTATGTACTTGAATCTGTGACTTAATGGGTCCCATTTTTATCACTTCCGGTACTGGCAGGGGCAATTATCATGTTATTAACCGATCGAAGCTATAGTACAACCTTTTTTGAAGCAGGATGGGGCAAGGGGAAGGCATGGAATTTGGCCTTTTGTTCGTTCCATTTTTTTTTCTTTTAGGGTAACAGTGCTCACTTTATTATTTCATTTCTCTTCTCCTTCTCTTTCCTTCGCAGGAATCCTTCGACTCAACAAAGCCAATCACAGCTGCTGATGTCCACCAGGTGTTTGAGAATCTAGCAAAGAAGCGCCGCCGCCTAGACTGAGTTTTTGTTGTCGAGTAATTGCTACAGTTGAATGCATGTGTAACCGTTGGACTTCCTCGTTGACAGCGGAGACATCCATGTTCAAAAACAATCACAAAACATGCATGACATGGTTTTAGGCTACTCTTTTAAGCTAGTATAAACTTACCAAAATCAACTGCTTTGCCTTGTAAATTTATTTGCTTATGCACTTCGAAACTTAATTGGGACGTTTATTATAAACTGCCGGCACTACTTTAGAACTTGCTTATTCGTATTCTCTATTCCTCTTGTTCTCTTTTTTTGTATTTTCTCCGCCCCTCTCCTTCTAACATCTTATGGTGAAAATGGTTTACTTTCTTTTCCATAAGTGGCACCTTATTCTTCAATTTAATCACTTTCATTATTCTAATAGTAATAATAACATAAACTTCGCCAACAATATTAATTAACAAGAATGAACATGGTCAAGGCTCCGTAGGAGAACCAAAGTATGGACACCGAGGATTGGAGGACCCAATTGCAGCCCGATTCTCTTCAAGAATTGTCGAGTGTATTTGTCTCTCTAGCTGCTGGCAGGCAATAGCAATATGCCAATGGCCCAATAATCCCCCCTCGGATACGGGTAAAGCCATGAAGAGTGATGTGTATGACGATATGTTTTTAGAGAGTCATCATACTCTTGCTTGTACTTTTTTTTTTTTTTTTTTAAGCAAGCTTGCATACTATATATAAAGAAATATTACAAATGTCTAAGGATAGTCTTTCCCACTGTCAATATACAGAATATTAGTAAGAATAACATCTAAAGGAATATTACTAAACAAAGAGTTTGTAGCTGCTCATTGCGCTACTGAGTGCGCAAATTGATTTTGAGATCGATCAATTTTGTAAAAGCTCCAATCGCTGTGAGATTTCAACGAGTTTGCAATATCTTCAGAGATTGAGGATATTTATCAAATAGCTTCCTCTCTATAGATAGAAGAAATAACCAGCTGAGAGTCTCTGACCAATGAGATGGATGGAGAGTTGAGATGTTCCGTCATTTTGAAAGCTAACTTTGCGCTAGAGCTTTTGCAATCACCGGGGTTGTAGTAGAATTTTCCTTGGTCCATATTTCTATAACCTTCCCATTTGAGTTTCTATTCACTGCCGAGGCCATTGAGAATGAATTTCTAATGGCAGGATCAAAGGAGATATAAATTTGGTTTGTGAATGGTTTTTGCCATTCTTTTTCCACTTTGGTGTTGGTCTTTTCTTGCCATGCATGTAAATTTTTTTGATATGAGAAGTTCAGCTACTGTGGAGCTTTGTGCAGAGAGCTCCGTTTGATTATGAACTAGATCATTCTGAAGCCGCCATAGAAAATCTAAAATCAGAGTTGCAAAAATTTTGAAAGGATGCTCAACCTGGGAACTAATGCCGAGTTTGAGCTTTGGGTTTAAAATGAAAGGAAACCAGTCTTTCATTGAATTTACAGCCAAGGAAGAGAGATTTAATGGTTATTTACTTTGACTTCATAGAATTCTAGTTATGGGGCATTTGATGAAGAGGTGTAACAGGGTTTCTTCTTTTTCATCACAAAGTGGACAATTAATGGAGGGAATGTTTGGGATAAATCTTTTTAGACGCTCTCTTGTTGGTAGAATGTCCCAAAGAATTTTCTATAAAAAAAGCTTATGGCGGTCATGGATTCTAAGATTCCAAATCTTCATCTATGGAATATCTGGAGTGACTTCTCGAATAGAGTTTGCAAGATTGGATGCAAGGTGGTTGGCGTTTTTACTAAGCATCTCCCATTTTGAGTTTTGGTCTAGATGGGGCAATCCAAACTTTGAGTGGAATGGTATAAAGGAATTTTTAGGATTTCATTGATGCTATCTTGTTGGAAAAGAGATGTTAATATTGGAAGATTCCAAGAGCTATTAGCCTGATTAATCAGAAATGAGACCTTGAGAGTAGGCGAGAGATTAGCTGTATGGGTTAGAGGAAAAGGCTTGCAATTTTTCAAAGTAGGAATCCAGGGATTAAGCCAAGCTCTCACAGACAAACCATTTGCAATTTTGAAACACATACTTTTTTCTAGCAATGGTTGGGTCTTTTGGATTCATTTCCAAAGGTTCGAGTTAGTGACCTTTGGGAGTGCATTTGCAAAGACGCTTGTTTTCAGATATTTTTTTAGATAAAAGCTTATGCCAAATACTATAGTTTGGTTGGCTCATTTCCCATCCCGTCTTAGCTAACAATATTACGTTCATGTTTTCCATTAGTCGTAATCCCAATCTACCATCTTTTTTTGGTTGGCAAATAGTTTTTCCATGATTTTAGGCAAAGCTTGTGATTTTGGTCTTTCTAGGTTCCTCACCAGAAATTTTTGAAACTAGTATTCAATGCCTTACAGATAGACTTTGGAAGCATATGCGTTGACATTTGGTATGTGGGGATGGCACTTGCTACATTTCTGACATGCATATTTCTACTAGCTTGAGAGAGCATTTTTGATTTCCAACCTTCCAGTTTTTTGTTTATTTTCCTCAGAATTTCTTTGTAGTCCTCTTTTTTGAATCGACTAAAAGTTGTCAGTATCCCCAGATATTTCATTTTTGAGATTGATTCTTTGTACGACAGATTCGTCAAGATGACCATTCTTATTGTCTGACTAGTATTTTGGATAATGAAGATTGAAGATTTGTTTTGATTGATGCGTTGACCTGACCAAGCTTGATATTTCTCCAGAACATTGTTAATGGCCTTAATCGACTTTTCGTTTGATTTTTCAAAAATAATTAGATTGTCTGCAAATAGAAGATGGGAAATAGGAGGGCAATCTCTTTTGATTGTAATACCTTCCAGTTGTCATAATGCTTTTGATCTAACCAGTAGTCTTGAAAGTACTTCTATGCACAGGATGAATAGGAACGATGAGATAGGGTCACCTTGTTGAAGACCCATTTGAGCTTTGAAAAAACCCCTTGGGAATCCATTAATGAGGACAGAGAAAGAAGCCATCGAAATGCATTCTTTGATGAGATTTATCCAGGTCGAGTTAAAGCCCAATACTTTCATAACAGCAAAAAGGAAATCCCATTCGATAAAGTCGAAAGCTTTTTCCATGTCAAGTTTTAAAGTTACTTGACATTTTTTCCCTTGTGATGCTTTAGCTGTTAGGAATTCATTTTCATATTTTGAGATATGACTCTAAAAATGATCCTCAAGAGTATCTGGGAAACTAGGTGCCGTGGAGGTATAAATGGATCTAAAATAGTTTATGAAAGTAGATTTAATAATATCCTGATCCATTGTCTAGTTACCTGGACTCAATTTGATGGAATCGATCCCGTTGCTTCTTCGATGGATTGTTGTTGACAAATGGTAAAACTTTGTGTTCAGATTTGTTGTGGTGAGCTAGTTTATTCTTGACTTTTGTCTTCAAAGAATTTCCTCATGCTTCAGTTGTTCTTGAAGTCTGAGATGAAGGGATTTCTCTCTATGTATGCTCCATGGGTTTGGTGGATAGCTCTGAAGTTGGCTTAGCTCCATCTTAACATGCTCAATGTTGGTCTGAATTTTCTCGAAATGGATTTTGTTCCTGTTGCCCAGATGACTAACACAAGAGGGGGGTGAATTGAGTTGTATTTTAAAAAATAACAATTATAAATCAAATATACAATATAAAATATAAACAAAATATGAAATAGCAATAAATATAAAGAATAAAGGTAAGAGAGAAGCAAACTCAGTATGTTAACGAGGTTCGGCCCCACTGCCTACGTCCTCGCCTCAAGCTACCCCTTGAGGATCCCCGAATTTACTATTCAATTTCCTTCAGGTGGAGATAGAAACCTATTACACCTTTGAACAACACCGCTACAAAGGATCCGTGTAGAACACCCTCTACACTTGCAATCACCTTACACGTGGTGATTCAACGATTCCCTGTGTAGAACACTTTCTACACGCACAAGGGTTGTACACACCCTTTTACTGATACAAGATTTGATAGTGGGTAGGATATCAGAAAACACTCCTCAATGAGTGAAATAAGAACAATACAAGCACAAACTATATCTCTCAAAATGAATAAGAGTTAAGGCTCAATGTTTAGAGAAGAGAGAATGAAAGCTTTGAATGAGAGTTGTATGCTCTTGGTGTTGTAAATGTGAAGCTCTCAAATGATCTATTTATAGGCATATGAGACTTCATATTCAAATTTAAAAAGATTCACATGTCAAAAACATCATCATTCATTTTTCAAAAATTTCAAACCTAATCTTTTTACTTTTTGCATATGACAAAAGGAGCACACTTTGCTTTTCAAAAATTTCAAACCTAATCTTTTACTTTTTGCATATGACAAAAGGAGCACACTTTACTTTTCAAAATTTTCAAACAAAGACATCTTCTTTTTGCATAAGTCAAGAAAAGCATCAATCACTTTTGAAAATATTCAAATAAAACATGCACATGTGAAAGATGACAATCAATCATCTTTAATATTTTCAAAGTTCAAACCTTTAATCATGCATGCACATGTGAAAGATGACAATCAATTATCTTTCAAAATTTTCAAATTTAATTTTCAAAATATTCATGCACATGTGGAAAATGTATTTTAATGCTTTATGATAAAATATTAATTTTTGAGCCTTAATCCTAATTTCGAATTTTAAGAGATTTACAACATTTCTCTATGACTTTAATGTGAACTTGTTTCCTTCTTGCTCATGCTTGGTTCCTTGATGTGCTTGACTCCATTGTGTGGACAAATTGAGCTTGAGACTCCTTCATTCTTTGAATTCATTTGTTATCATCAAAATCCATGTGTAAATATATAATTACACAAAACTTGAAACCTTAGGTTCAACAATCTCCCCCTTTTTGATGATGACAAATACTTGATAGAACCTGAAGCCTGTATTAATACTTAAGCTCCCCCTGAGAATGTGCGTTAGTTTTTCAAGCAAAAATATAAATATAATTCCAAGCATATATAACAAGTTTAGCAATTTAAACAATGTTAATGTTCTAGTCTAAAACTTCTCCCCCTTTTGGCATCATTAAAAAGGATCGGCAGCAAGTAAATAGACTGAAGAAAATGGTGCGTTAAAATACACTGTAGATAGTTGAAAAAGAGAGCCGTCCGTGACCCGACAAGTCCTGCAAAGCCTCAAGGCCTAACTCTATGAATTTAGTGCGGTTGAAGATAGAAACAAATCGCCTGATGTTGTTGACAAACGAGATATAAACAAACGCCTGATTTAAACTAGTTTGTCTTGTTCTTTATGCTATAAAAACAGTCTTAAAATTCATCCAATCCACATCAAGTTTTCTTCTTATCTCTATAACTCATCTGCATTCCTTCAACATTCTCGCTTTAAGTTTTCAATTCTTCTCTCCATGGCTCATTCTTCTAACATTCCTCTAGATGCATCCATGAGGTATTCAGCACCTCAACCTCCTGTCCTTTCTGCAGCTGCCATTGGTGCCATGTTGCAGCAAGAAAATAATAGTATGGCTAATAAGTCAGACTCCGATGCTATCTACGACTTGGTGAGTCTCGGGACTCGCTACTCATCCTCTATTGTTGCTTTTTCCCACGGGTACAAGCCAAAAACCATGAGGTTGAAAAGCTTAAAGAACAAATTGTTGTACTTCAACGAATTGTTCAAGAGTCTCACACAAGGGAAGGAATCCTTCGGCAGAAGAATAAACAGTTGAAATCTCTATTGAATTCTTCATTCCGCTTGCCAGTTCCCATGGATAGGGATAACATGATATTGTATGAAGAGAATGAGCGTCTCAAACATGAGGCTAAGAACCTCAAGTTTATGTAAAAGTATTTAAAAAATATCTCTCTATTTTTATGAACTCTGATCTGTCTTTTAAGAGATATTCATAACATGCATCATACCTATTTCTCTTCTAATCATACATAATCTATCTTCTGGTAAAGGTTTTGTGAATATATCTGCTAACTGATCGTGTGTGTTTGTGAACTCTAGTACTATATCGCCTTTCTGCACATGATCTCGAAGAAAATGATATCTTATTTCAATATGTTTAGTTCTAGAATGTTGTATTGGGTTTTTTGAAAGATTTATAGCACTTGTATTATCACATTTGATTGGAATGTGATTATACATGAGTTTAAAATCTTCAAGTTGTTGCTTCATGTAAAGAACTTGAGCACAACAACTACCCGCAGCAACATATTCTGCCTCAGCAGTAGATAGTGCAACAGAATTTTGTTTTTTACTAAACCAGGAAACTAATGCATGACCTAAGAAGTGACATGCTCCACTAGTGCTTTTTCGATCTATTTTACAACCAGCATAATCTGCATCTGTGTAGCTGATTAAATCGAAAGATGTGTGTTTAGGGTACCATAACCCTAGGTTAATTGTACCACTAAGATATCTAAGAATGCGCTTAACTGCAATTAAATGAGATTCTTTTGGAGATGATTGAAAGCGTGCACATAAGCACACACTGAACATAATATCTGGTCTACTGGCTGTCAAATATAATAAGCTACCAATCATACCTCGATATACTTTCGAGTCAACTGGCTTACCGGATTCATCTTTATCAAGTTTAGTAGATGGGCTCATTGGTGTTCCAGTTTCCTTAGCACCTTCCATCCCAAACTTTCTTCAGCAATTCCTTAATATATTTTGATTGATTGATGAATGTCCCACTTTTTACTTGCTTAATTTGCAATCCGAGAAAGAATGTAAGTTCTCCCATCATGCTCATTTCAAATTCATCCTGCATAGTCTTAGCAAAAACTTGACACATGTTTTCATTAGTAGCACCGAATATTATATCATCAACATAAATCTGAATCAAAAGAATATCATCATTTTCGTATTTAATGAAAAGAGTTGTGTCGATTTTTCCTCTTGAAAAACCTTTTTAATCAAGAAACCACTGAGTCTCTCGTACCATGCTCTAGGAGCTTGTTTGAGTCCATATAGTGCTTTTGTGAGTTTGAAAACATGATTTGGAGAAATATGATTTTCAAAACCTGGAGGTTGCTCAACATATACCTCTTCATTTATAAAACCATTTAAGAAAGCACTTTTAACATCCATTTGAAAAAGTTTGAAATCTTTATAACAAGCATATGCAAGTAGCATTCGAATAGCTTCTAATCTTGCGACTGGTGCATATGTCTCATCATAATCGATTCCTTCTTCTTGATTGTAACCTTGGGCTACAAGTCGAGCCTTATTTCTAGTAATGACTCCGGACTCATCTTTCTTGTTTCTAAAAACCCATTTTGTTCCAATAATAGTATGATTTTTGGGTCTAGGAACAAGTGTCCAAACATCATTTCTTTCAAATTGATTAAGCTCTTCTTGCATAGCTAGAATCCAAGATTCATCAAGAAGTGCTTCATCAATATTTTTAGGTTCAATCTGAGATAGAAAAGCAGTATGATTGCAAATATTTCTAAGAGATGATCGAGTGCTTACACCTTGTGAAGGTTCTCCCAGAATTTGTTCCACTGGATGATCTTTCACAAATTTCCACTGTTTGGTTGCATCTCGTATTAAATTTTGATGATCTTTCCTGATGTCTCCATGTTGGACTTCCTCTATTGTGTTCTCTTTGTTGAGATTGAGACTTTCAATTTTACCTATTCCAACGATCTTCCCTTTCGAGTTGTCTCCAAATGTCACGTGTCCTTCTTCTTTAGATCTTAGATCAAAGAACTTAGTCTTATCTCCCGTCATGTGTCTTGAACATCCACTATCTAAAAACCATTTGTTTTTGCTTGTGGAGGACTTCATGCATACCTATAAAAACAATTAAAATGATTTTTCTTGGTACCCAAGTTCTTTGGGTCCTTTATTTATTAGTATTAGAAGAAACAAGATTTTTAGGTACCCATATGGCCCTAATAGTCATTGTATGCTTTCTTCTAATAGGACAAGCATGATAATTATGACCATTTCTATTACAAAAATTGCAAATAGCATGTGGCATATATGAAGAACTTGAGTGATTATAATAGTATCCCTTTTTGACAAAATTATTACGAAAAGAATTTTGAATATTAGACTTTGATGTAGAAGGATTATCAAAGAAGTTTTTATAAGGTTTGAATTTTTGTTTTGGCATATATCCCAAGCCTGCCTTGTCAAAAACACATCTTTGACTACCAAGAAGTTTTTCAAAATTTCTTTTTCCATTCGTAAAGTTTTCAACAATATTTTCTAAATCAGTTTTCTTCTTCTTCAACTCAAGATTTTCATCTTTCAAAACAATATTTTCTTTTCTTAAAATATCAATTTCGTTTGTTAAAGAAGAATTTTTCTTTTTCAAAGCAGTATATTTGATACCCAATTTTTCAAATTCCTCATATACCTCTTCTAAAACATTTTGCAATTCTTCATATGAAGGATTTTCAATATTATCAAAATTTGTTACCTCAATGTCATCTTTAGCCATAAGACAGAGATTTGCTGATTCTTCATTGCTTGCTTCACTATCTGAGCTACTTGAATCATCATCCCATGTAACTTTCATTGCTTTCTTGCCTTTGTTTCGATCTTTCTTTAGCAGAGGACAATCTGGCTTGATATGACCAGGCTTATTGCATTTATAACAAATTAAAGTATCATTTTTACCTGAATCTTTCTTGGAAAACTTTTTGAAGGATTTCCTCGGAGGAGTTTTATTTTTCTTTAAGAATCTCTGAATTCTTCTTGTTATCATCGCAACTTCTTCATCTTTATCGTCATTTTCCTCATCTTCATCACTTTCACTTTCATGAGGAACAGCTTTAAGCGCCAAGCTCTTCTTTGGCTTTCCTTCTTCTTCTCCTCTTTTCAATGTGTACTCATGGGTGATAAGTGACCCGATGAGTTCATTCACTTCGAGCTTCTTGAGGTCTCTAGCTTCAAGAATCGCTGTCACTTTTGATTCCCAACGTTTTGGTAGAGAGTTGAGAATTTTTCTTACCATTTCCACTTTGGAATAAACTTTGCCAAGAGCTGTCAAGCTGTTTATGATGTTAGTAAAACGAGTGTGCATACTAGAAATAGATTCATCATCATTCATCTTAAACATTTCATATTCATGAGTAAGAATATAAATTTTTGATTCCTTAACTTGAGAAGTTCCTTCATAAGTAACTTCCAAGTTATCCCAAATTTCTTTTGCCGTAGCACAAGTCATTACTCTATTAAACTCATTACCATTGAGAGCATTATATAATAAATTCATAGCAGTTAAATTCAAAGTATAAAGTCTATCGTCTTCACGATTAAACTCTTCTTCTTCCTTTTTGACCTTTACTCCGTCAACCACTTTTGTTGGAATATAAGGTCCATTTACAATGCATTTCCAGATTTCTCGACCTTGAGCCTGAAGAAATATTCTCATTCTAACTTTCCAGAATGAGTAATTGTCTCCACAAAAGAGTGGAGGCCGACTGCTAGATTGACCTTCACCAAATGAAGCTGCAATGTTAGCCATAAGATCTTAACATGCTCAATGTTGGTCTGAATTTTCTCGAAATGGATTTTGTTCCTGTTGCCCAGATGACTAACACAAGAGGGGGGTGAATTGAGTTGTATTTTAAAAAATAACAATTATAAATCAAATATACAATATAAAATATAAACAAAATATGAAATAGCAATAAATATAAAGAGTAAGGGTAAGAGAGAAGCAAACTCAGTATGTTAACGAGGTTCGGCCCCACTGCCTACGTCCTCGCCTCAAGCTACCCCTTGAGGATCCCCGAATTCACTATTCAATCTCCTTCAGGTGGAGATAGAAACCTATTACACCTTTGAACAACACCGCTACAAAGGATCCGTGTAGAACACCCTCTACACTTGCAATCACCTTACACGTGGTGATTCAACGATTCCCTGTGTAGAACACTTTCTACACGCACAAGGGTTGTACACACCCTTTTACTGATACAAGAATTGATAGTGGGTAGGATATCAGAAAACACTCCTCAATGAGTGAAATAAGAACAATACAAGCACAAACTATATCTCTCAAAATGAATAAGAGTTAAGGCTCAATGTTTAGAGAAGAGAGAATGAAAGCTTTGAATGAGAGTTGTATGCTCTTGGTGTTGTAAATGTGAAGCTCTCAAATGATCTATTTATAGGCATATGAGACTTCATATTCAAATTTAAAAAGATTCACATGTCAAAAACATCATCATTCATTTTTCAAAAATTTCAAACCTAATCTTTTTACTTTTTGCATATGACAAAAGGAGCACACTTTGCTTTTCAAAAATTTCAAACCTAATCTTTTACTTTTTGCATATGACAAAAGGAGCACACTTTACTTTTCAAAATTTTCAAACAAAGACATCTTCCTTTTGCATAAGTCAAGAAAAGCATCAATCACTTTTGAAAATATTCAAATAAAACATGCACATGTGAAAGATGACAATCAATCATCTTTAATATTTTCAAAGTTCAAACCTTTAATCATGGCATGCACATGTGAAAGATGACAATCAATTATCTTTCAAAATTTTCAAATTTAATTTTCAAAATATTCATGCACATGTGGAAAATGTATTTTAATGCTTTATGATAAAATATTAATTTTTGAGCCTTAATCCTAATTTCGAATTTTAAGAGATTTACAACATTTCTCTATGACTTTAATGTGAACTTGTTTCCTTCTTGCTCATGCTTGGTTCCTTGATGTGCTTGACTCCATTGTGTGGACAAATTGAGCTTGAGACTCCTTCATTCTTTGAATTCATTTGTTATCATCAAAATCCATGTGTAAATATATAATTACACAAAACTTGAAACCTTAGGTTCAACAGTTCCAAAGCTTGAGTGCTTTTTTTATTTCCTTGATCTTATTACAAAGGATGAAAGCTGGGTTCCTATTAAATTGTTGGTGCCATGCTTCTTGGATTATAACATTGCTAAGTGGTTCTTGAGTCTAGAATTCTTCAAATTTAAAGGGAGAAACAATCTTCCTTATCTCCATACTATTAAATAAAAGAGGATTATGGTCTGATGCCAAAGATATTCTGTGTTGAATAGAAGCATCCAGGAAGAGTAGACGCCATTGTGCATTTGCGATACCACGGTCCAAACGTTCCTAATCATCGCTCTTCCATTCTGATTATTTGTCCAAGTGAAAATGCGTCTTGAGAAACCAATATCAATGAAGCCATGAGAATCCAGTAGGTGTTGTAAGCCACCTATGGATGAGGATGTTACTGGCCTTCCTCTAGATTTATCTTGTTGGTTAACAAGTCATTGAAATCACCTATACAAAACCATGGGCCTGGAAAGGAATTGTGAGTCGAGTCCAGATGAGTCCAGAAATTTGCTTTGTGTTGCCATTAAGCTGGAGCATAGATAAAAGTTGCTAACCAATGGTGATTAGGGGGATTAGAGTAAACCAAAATAGAAATAGCATTAGTATTAGCATAGACTGGTTCAATATCCACACTTGGTCACCATAATAACAAAAGGCCTCCTTTTGTTTTTGAGGCAGGGACGTTTACAAAATGGTGGAAACCTAGTCCATTTACAATAGTAGGGGTGCTATGATTAGACATCATGGTTTCCGATAAAAAAATAATATCCGAATTAAACTTGTTAATAAAAACCCTTATACTTCTGATTGTTTTGGGGCGGGCTAGTCCTCCACAATTCCATACCAAAGACTTCATGGGAAAATTAGAGGCATGATATAGCTCACCTCGTCAGCTTTTTTGAGTTTTCCAGACAATGATGCCTTTGGGTGTAGCCCTGCTATATGGCTTGGATCTTGCAGCTTTCTTACATTTTTTGAATTTCCTTGAAGACTTTGATTTGATAGATAAAAGCATGGCCTCTTTCCCTTCATTGCCAATTTCTTGGATAATAGTTTCTTATTGCGGGTTTGCTTCCTCTAAATTTTTTTTCACTTTTGATCCGGTGAAGTAGCATCCTCAACACAAGGAGGAGCAGCCCTTTTTTGGTGGAGCTTCGATCTTAGATAGGAGAACTAAATCTACCGAGCTCTTTAATGGAAATTTTGATTAAGTGTGGGTTTGAAGTTTGTTCGGACAAGAGGATTTGTGTCTTGCCACAATTCAGATGGTGGGCCCAGGCTTCTTTGTTGGTAGAGAAACAGACTGATGGTGAGAGCCTAAGTTGGGCGAGCTCAATTGGATCGACTAATATGTGATAGTGTGGATGAAGTTTAGGTCCTTGTTTTCCTTTTACAAGGGGTGATGGGCATTATAAGGAGGGCCGAATTTCCAATTACTACACTGGGTCTATTTATTTAGTTGGGACTGATCTGCTGGAGTGCCTTGCGAAACTTCGGGCTTTGCCAATGGGGCTAGAAAAGATGACCCAACCTTATTCTATTGTATGGCTCTAAGGTTCTTTTGCTGATGAGTTAACCCAGTCAACTGGTTTTGCAAATAAATTGTTGCATTGCTCTTCATCCAACGAGAGACTCATTCTTTTGCATTTATCGCTGATGGGAAGACTAGGTTCTGAGTTGCCAACTCAGTGACGTTGCTATAGAGGGGTTGTGGTACAATCAATTGAGAGGTATGAAGATTTTGAATAACTGATGGGGAAGGGTTTGGTGGAAGAGAGTTATCACTCGGGTTGAATGGAGAGACTCTGGTAGGTGGTGGGCTATTAATATCTTGAATGGAGCTACAATAGTCTACAATGGCTTGGATCATCTTAAACTTTGAATCTATGGAAGCTTGGCAATTTGGCGCTCCGCCATGAGAGGCTAAGGAATTTTGCGAAAACACCAAACGAGAACCAGCCTTCTTCTGCTAGATCAAACTTCAAAAGGTGAGGTTGCTATTTTCCCTTCTAATGCTATTTTCTTCTTGAGGCTTGAGTTGATTATCCTGAGGATTTATGCTTGAGAGAAGTTCATGAGGAGACTTATCTTTGATCTGTCCCTGCGAAGGAATTATAGCTTCAAAATTAGTCTGAGTCTTTTCTTGAAAAATTTGCCAATTTTTCCCCATACCACCCCTAATGAAAGGAATTCCTATTACAACTGGGTTTTCTTCTACTAGAATGGTTTTTCCCTTTCCAGTTAAAGTATTTGTTAAAATTCCTTTCCCTTTGTCAATCGAAGGAGACATAGGCAAAATCAGAGCCGAAGTTCCAAAACTCATATTTTCTCAATCTCTGAGTTTGGATGGGGGTTTTCATAACAAGTTTCATCCTCAATAATGTTTTCCATAGGATGCCTAGGAATGATGTCTTGGCCTTGCTGTGGTGGATGAACCGACATGAAGATTGGGGATTCTGCACATAACTAGGGGCTAAAAGGCATGTGATCGGGGATAGAAGTTAGGTAAATGCAGAAGATTTGTGAGTGACCAATTCTGCCACATGCATAACAGAAGTCAGAGAGACATTCGTATTTAAACGATACCCTTGTGTCGATTTTGAAATCCCTTGGCTCCCAAAGTCCTTGTTTCAAAGGTTGGATAATGTCAATCTCAACCTTTATTTTAATGAATTTCTTACATGCTAGACCAAACAAAGGATCAACATTCACTCCTAGAAACTTGCCAATAGCTCTCCTGATTTTAGAGGCAATTTTTTTCTATCATATGATTTTTGGTTAAACCGTGTATTTGGAAATATAGATGTATTGAGACTTATCTCTTGCCATGTGGATCCTGTAGGACATCTTTTGAGGATGAGGAGATGCCTCTTGAAGTTCCAAGGAATTCAGTTTAGTATTCCTTGTTTGTCACTAGCATATTGGAATGTGAAGAGGAAAAGGTTTAGTCTATATCTTTAATGTGGAACTTACTAATGAAGTTCCAAGTTGCTCTGAATAAATCATGTAAGGAAATCCTATTAAGAGGTCGAGTAGCGACTATCCTCCCAATGAGTGCTAACTCAGAGTTTTCATTTGTTGGTTCATTTTCAAGCAAAAGGTTCAAATCCTCCCAAGGGCTTCAATCTGGTGGATCAACTTTTCCATATTCATAGAGAGTGAGAGTTTCTGGATAATGATGTGCCTTCTAAAAAAAAGCAAAAGGAGTTTGTAAGAGAAAGGAGGTGGAAGAGTGTTTGGATTTTTATGGAAAAGTGGTAGGATTAGTGGGATGATGATTGGGCTTCACTATTAAAAGTTGCAAAGGCGAACTCACATTTAGAGAGAGAGAGAGAGCAAAGGAGAAACTCACTACTAGGAGCTGTTGCTTGTACTTTTGGACTACCTAGGAATTTGGGAAAACATGGAAGCTAGTGATTTCATTTAAAGGTTGGGATTGGTCATTTGGCTTGGTTTTGCATTGTTTAGAAAAACGATGAGTAGTGCTATAGCTAGTGCATTTCATTTTAAATTTTTTTTAAACATTTTAAAGTATTAAAGGAAAAAAATGTACGACTTTACTAATACTCACTTTTTTAATTATTAAATAAAAAAATTAAAATAATCAAGCTATAACTTTGAAGGGCTCCACTAGAATTTTCCTAAATGATTTTTTCATGCCAATTGTTTTTTTAAAGTATGTTTTGTATATTTTTAAAACAAAAAAATACTAAAATATAAAAAATACGATATTAAAAAATAAACTAACACAAATGTTAAAAAAATACACAATTCGATACAAAAAATGGGTACTCTCTCGGAGAGTCTATCATTTTCCATCTATTATATCTCCACTAAAATAGAAAACTCCTGTAGCAAATTAGATCGACTAGCGAGGAACTAGTACTTCTTTAAATGTTTTTCCCATTACGTACCCATTTAAGATTTGAAAGGACATAGCATAACTTAATAATAAGGTCATGTTATTTGTTATGGCCGCAATATGTTATTCAGATGGTCATGTTTTTTTTATACACAATTTTGCCAAAGTCAATGTCATCAAGAGTTAGATAGAATCATTCATAGAATTATAGGTACTCAAACTATTGGTTGGGTGGTGACGGAAATGTATAAATTTGAGTATATTTGTTAGTCTCTTAAGTACAAGTTATAAGCATGTTTGGCTAAGCTCTTGATCGGCAAGATTAGTTGAGACTATATATATAACCACCTAAAGTTAGGGGTGAGTATCGACTTAGTCGGAGTCTGATTTTCCTAAATCTGACTCCGACTGCGATTTTGTCGGAGTTTAAATCTAAACTCTAACTCTGATTTCGACTTGAGTTGGAGTTAGATTTGGGCTTTCAGCTTTAATTAGGTTTCTTTTTTTTAGTTGCATGTTTAGCCCATTTGAAAAAGAATTTTTGGTGGGCTTTCAAATTTCAAATTTTCTAAAAAATAAAAAATTAAAACTAAATCATTCACTGCTAATTTATTGCTATACTAATATTTAACTTATTTTTATATTAGACTTATACTATAGTGTCTAATTACATGTTATCATACTATAGTATTACATATTATTTTTAGTGTCTAATTACATGTTATTATACTATAATATTACATGCCATTATATTATACTAGTGTCTAACTTATTTCTACACTAGACTTATTTGATCTAGTGTCTAATTACATGTTATTATATTTTAGTAAATTTGTATCATGTGTTATTAACTTATTACACCAGACTTATTAGTTATTTCTGTATTAGTGTCTAATTTATTTCTATACAGGACTTATACTATAGTTTCTAATTACATGTTATTATAATAATGTATAACATATTTTTAACTCAACTATATACTACACTCTCTAGTGTCTAATTACAAGTTATTCTACCTTAATAAATTAGTATATTTATCATTAACTTATTATACTAAACTTATTTAAATACTAGTGTCTAACTTATTTCTATACTTGATTATGTATGGTAGTAATAGTATAATATTTACATATACTAAACTATCATTAATCTATTTACAGTATAGTATAAGTATATTATTGAGTTTAATTATATAGGTTCTAGTTATATAGCTATATAATTATACTATTATATATTTATGATAAATATATAGATAAATACATATTTTTATAACATATATACAATATTGGAGTTGGATTTAGAGTCGGAGTTGGAGGGCAAAATAAGAGTCGGATTAGATCGGGGTCGAATCCGTTCAGCGACACGTCCAAGTCTGACTCTGACTGAAAATTTTAAAAATTAAAAAATAAATTCGACTCCATTTTGTTGAAGTTTGAACAAAATTGAATTTGGAGTTAGATTTTTGGATTTTTACTTAGCCATACTTGAAGTGGCAAAATTTATGTATGGTTGACCAATTTGAAGTCATGCGTTTCTATATGAAAAATTCTATTTATCATCATTTTTACTATAATCATCTCAACATTTTTTAAAGTGACATTAAATTCTTAGCCCAAAAGTAAAAATTAATAAATAGTTTTTAATCATTTAATACTATATATATATATCATGAGATGATAAGAGAATGATTTTAAAATGGATGGTGAATAACATACTCTTTCTATATTACTTTGGTCATCATTACGATTTACTTATTATTACTTTAAATTGGTCAAGATCGATTGGTACATAAAGTGAGAGAAATAAAGATATCACTACAACATTTTGTGGCTTTCGCTACGAATTCTTTTTCTGCGGATATCTGTCGTGGAAAAAAGTGGCCTTTTGCCATTAAAATGATTGGAGAGAATAAACATACACATTTTACCATGAAATTGTCTTAGTCGATAATGTTTGATGGCAAAAGATTTTTCTCTACCACGTCTGTAGTTTTTGTGATCAACTTGTTTCCTGGATAATAAATATAGGCAACATATAGACCTTTAGTGAAAAAATAATTATTGTGACGAGTTAAATTGACGTTTTCCCACAGATTAAAGTCGTCGCAAAAAACTATTTGATTTATACCTTCATCATTGTGGCTTATTGTTTTTTCCTGCTACTAAATAAGTAATTCCCACAAATATTACTCCCCATAAAAATCTCTACATATTTTTAAATAGAAGAATACTATACATTAGCCTACTGTATACCCCACACTCACACCTGACGTCGATTATCTTTCTTTAATTTTTTTAGAGATTTATTTCAGATATTTAAAATATTAATTTTTTTGTTTTAAATTTATCGGATTTCTCACTGAATTTATTTTATGATTTTTTTAGTTGTAAAAATTATTTTGATCTGCTTTCTTGTTATTAATTATTGTTTTCTAGTTAATAGATTTTATTATTGGAAAATGCCCCGGTGCCGCCTGGGGTTGACCGCCCAGGTTGACCGCAGGGCAAAAAAAATTATTATTATTATTATTTTTTTACTTAATGATTAAGGAAGTGATTTTAAGTGTATTGGTGTATTTTTTTTCTTAGTTATTAAGAAAGTGATTAAAAAATGTGAAATGAAAAATGAAAAAAAAAAAAAATTTACACTGGGTGGTACGCCCAGCGGTATATTTGGGACGGCACCGTAGAGCCGTCCTTTATTATTTTATTTTACTAAATCATTGCTTTAAATTATATTATTTAAATTTGTCATTATAAAATTTTTTTCGTTAGGTCTATTTTAAGACCTAGATAAAAAAGACTACACCTTATTTTTTTCCCTCCTTTTCTTTTTTCTTTTTTCCTTTTTCTTTCTTCTTTCTTCTTTCTTCTTCTTTTTCTCCTTATTTCTCCTCCAGCCAGTGCGCGACCCATCCCCCCGATCTTCCGTCCTCCACCCAGCCACATCGTCCGCCTCCATCCGGCGACACCGCCCAGCCCACTAGCTCCCCCACACTCCGGCGACCTCCTCCACCCCAACCTCCCTTCCCCATGCTCTCTCTCTCCTCCTGATGGCCGTGCGAAACCCATTCAGGTTGTGGGTTGTTGCGCCGCCCATTTATGTCGCCGTTGCTCCCATTCTCTTCCCCATCAGCTGGTGACCTCACCCCTTTATTTTAAGCCTCTCTCGCGCCGCCAAACTCCTTCACGAACTGCTGCAAGCCGCGACCCAAAATCCTCCCCACGCCGCCGTCGCACCACCATAGGCCACCATCTTCTCACCATTTCACTACCCGCCCTTTAGCAACCCAAACCACCCTTCCCCAGCCCCAATCCGCCACCTTTGAAGCCCTACCCTTCACCTCCTGTAAGTCCTCCTCTACGTTATTTTGGTTTTTCTTTGTAATATAATTGCTGGTTCTAAAGGTTTAGTTTTGCTCAAGCAGGTAGAACTTGAAGTGAGTTAGTGATAATTAATCCTTATATTTATTGCTTAATTTTTTTATTTTTTTTGTAGAACTTGAAGTGGGTTTCTTGATATATTTACGCCTTCTTGATGTATATGTTAATCTTTTACTCCATCATGTTTTATGTTAAAATGGTTGGACCTATGATTAGCCGTCATGAAGATATTTGCTTTACTGGTTGGAATGCTTAGAATTATCTATTGCAGCCACAACCTGTATTACGAGGTTGCACAATGATTTCAACTATGTTATTTATTTTTTCTTTCATTTAGTCACTGACTTGTTCTATTCAATTTAGCAACTTAAGTGAAAAATGTTTGGGCGATGTTTACTTTTCTCAAGTCTTGAACCCGCTACTAATTGATGCTGTGTATGTAGTGTTGTAATAAGGAAATCAATGAATATTACTGGAAATTCTGTAATGAAGGAAAATTCTGTAATCAATGAACCCGCTACCAAAATCTTTATTCCCTTTCGACAAGTTCTTCCCCTGTGTAGTAGACTTCTAATCAAGGTTGATGAATCTACTATCTATCATTGCTACAATTTTCGCTCCATTATTGTGTTGTTTGGTTGCATCGTCTTATCTTATGTCATGTCCTATAAAGCAGTTTGATATCATAAACTATGGAAGATGTGTAAGAATGGTGGTATACAGATGAGTTTTATTTATTTGTGGGCCTTGGGCTTAAGCAAGAAAAACTATTTAATTGCTTGCTTATTGTGCTTGTCCCATAAATAGATAGTTATTGCTAGTTGCCAACTTGCCATTTGTAGACAATCTTCACTTGAAGATTGTTCAATAACATTGATACCCCGCATTCATGAAGCAACAAATAGGTGCTATGCTAGATGAGATGGATGAGTTATCTCCTAGTACTCAACTGAAAAAACAGGTAATCATATAAGAAGTTACCTTTGACTTGGCCCATTATTTTTCTAAGTCTTGCAAAAATGTATACTAAAATGCACTTGTAAGCTTTTCATCATATTGGAACTTAATAAAGATGTCTAATCATTGTGTTTGTTTTATTGAATTTAAGGAATTGGTCGGTAACCTTGTTCATCATGGGGGAGGCAATATGCAACACAATTGGTGGAGATAATGAACAACCAGCCCACAATTTCATACTAAGTCAAAAGCTTGAAGGAGTAAATTTTGAGCTTGCCTACTTATGCTTTCTGTTTTATAAACATCCGTGCATGCTTGCCTTTCAAACCAAATCTAGGGCCTCCATGGCACATATATTGCTTCTATACTTATTAAAAATGGAAGACCCCACTCACATGCATGCATGCCCTTTGTTTGTTAAGTATCATTGGAGACTCATACAGGCCATATGACTTAATTGCATGGAATTTGACTTGCAAGCACATTGTCTCATGTCCCACCCCCATTAACTACTGCTTGATGTTTGAGCATGGAATAGAGTTGGATAAAGATGAATTATTTTGAAGTGTTGGGATAAATATGAGTTTGTAAAGCATGATTTGGTATTGGTTTCTAAAACTTGAATGTATTGGGAATGGATAAGTTTGTAAAAACAAATATAAATTTTTGTAATATTTTATTTTTAAATTATTATAAGTGTCAATTTTGATATCTGATGTTGGAATAGATTTATTTAAGCCTATATTAGACTATTTGTTATGAATATTTTGGGCTAAATCTCTCTTATTTTTTTGCATTTTTTTTTCTAAAATATCTTAGCTTTTGCCATGAATGTAACTAGTGGAAAATACATTTTATATTCTCGGTAGCTATTACGTATTTGCCACCAATCTGTAGACTTTCATGAAAAATGAACATTAACAATCGTACAAGATGGTGGGAAAAAGATGGAGTTTGACAACTATAATTCATTTTGTCACCACGAAGTCTATTATAATACATGTTTTTGGCACACCAAAATACATCACAAAAAACTTTATGTCACGATATTTTCCATAAATATTATCGTGAGAATTGTATTATTTCCGACCAAAGGGATTAGTGAGTAAATAAATTTAAAGGACCACAAGGGCTTAAATCCAAACAGTTTTTACCATGGGCCAAATTATTTTTTATCACAAATTAGATTCATGGAAAAAATGCATCTTTTCCCATGAAAAGAAATTTTGGTAGAAAAAATAGTATTCTCCACTTATTATATGTTACGAACGACCCACGAATAATTTTAGTGGAAAAAATTTTTTAATCACTTAATCCTAACTTTTTTCGACCACTCTCCTCCGTGCATGGAATAAGCTCCAAAATGTTGTAGTGTGTACACAAGAAGTGAATTCTACATTATTTAATTCTACTATAAAAATTTACATATATATAGCTATAAATTATGATATAAGACCCGCCTTATATCTGTGTGCGAATATATTCGTCTTTTAAGTACTAGATCGATTTCGAACGTAATTAATGAATTACTCATGAGATGCATGCATCCTAATGTACTTCTCACTGTGAAATGAAATTGTCCACATGCACACTTCAACGCCCAGCTTTTAAGAAGTAGGGACAAGAGCACTACCAGTAGGTGGTTGTTCCCATTGAATCATCGGGGGGAAAAAATTAACTTAATTGTGTCCATCATGCATGTGTTCGATCCACCAGTTTGGATGTGGAAATTTATGAAACTAGCCAGCCACTCATATTCCTACCTAAACTTTGGAGTTTGTCGAGTAAACATTACTGTTCCACCGATCTTTGAGAGCGATCGAAATATATATATAGCACTACTCTTAGTTTTATTCACCCAAAAAAATAATAATCAAAATAGCTAGCTAGCCCTAGCTTGTCCTATTTGTTTGTTTGTTTGTTTGTTTTTTAAATATATTATCCTGACCGTTCGTCACTCTTAAGATCATATATGCAAGATCGATCGTATTTAATTTTGATAATCTTTTTGATGTACAGCATCATTTGTTCGTCATGGTTACATCAATTCCTAATCAAGAGTATACGTGAAAATATATATCAAGCTAGGGTACCATCCTTCATTTCTCATATGATTAAGATCAGATGCATGCAGCAGCTAGCTATATGTATATATATATATATATATATATATATATATATATATATGTTGCAGACAACCCTAACCTAAGTTAAAGATTACCCATACAACTAGCTAGGCATGCATGAATTTAAATCCTTATTACATGCTCCGGAGAAAATATCGCATTATAAAAAAATTAAATAGTTATTATTATTTAATTTTTGTAAAAATAATTACTTTTTATTAAAATAAATAAAAAATAATTATTTTTATAAGAAATAAATAATAATAACTATCTAATTTTAAATTTATCGGCATGAAATTCCAAATTGAACTACGATATATCCATGCATGCATGCATCTAATTTATAACCTTGAGAATTATATATAGCGCTCATGAGTACTCTATCTTCATGTTTACACCTAGCTGAACGACTGCAGTGTACGTTGACCACGTGGCTGGCAGGTAAGGACTTGCAGAGCATTAGACTAAAGCAACAACAACGTCAAAAAAATCATCATGATTATGACGAGTTGATCACGCAGAAAAAAGTTGAAAAGCTTAATTTATATTTTTACATATTTTTTTTCAAAAATTTTAAATGTAGCGATTTTTATAGTTTTTGTTGTGTAATCTAATTATATGATTAGTTGTATATTAAAAAAATTTAATTCAATCAATTATATCAGTAGAGTGCACAAAAAGTATATAAAAATGACTATATATAACATTACTTCTACTAATAATATATAACGATAACATCCCAAAGGCCAACCAGTCAAAAGGAGTGCGTCCAAACTTTAGATAGAAAAATAAAGAAATAGAAAAATAAAGAAAGGAAGGAAGAAAAAACGTAGAAATTAAATTTATATATATACATATGTATATATATATAGCAAAATTAATATTGTACGTTGCATGCATGTGATGAGTCTGACTATTGTATAGACCTTAATTTACTTCTGAATAGTATTGTACGTACGTCTGTCACCCAACAAAATGGAAGGAAAGTCTAAATAAAAGCTGAAAATTATATGTCAATATAATATATAGCAGCCGCAATATTCCACGTACAGTACAAAGAATTTTCAGTTTGGTTATAGTCTTCGATCAATGTTATTAAATTCTAAAGTATAAAAGAAATTAATGGTATTTATAGTCTTCGATCGATCGGTTATATCTATATATTCTGTCATTAATATATATTAATATTGGTTAAGTCTAGTGATCGATCTTTGTGATAGCGATTGCATCCACCCATGTGTTTGCTGTATATAGTGATACTCAGGAGTCACGAGCATTAATCATGCTAAAAATTAAAAGTCGTTTAGTTTCCGTTCATTCACATGCACGACTAATTACGTTTTCGACGAGAATATATATATACATATAAATATTTTAATCACAAAAATATTTTATAATAATAAAATTATAAACTGTGGTGATTTGATTTTTATATATTACCCGTGAGTCGTGAGGGATATCATCTTTAATTAGATCACAATCGTGGCTATTTATGAACTTGCGCCCATTGCATGAGACTCTGATTCAGTACGAAACCCTATATGGTGCTTCTTGCTTCAGAAAATGGTGTCGTGTTTAACTCTATATGTATATATATATGTATATAATATAGATGTACGTATGGGGTTCCTTGATTGAAGGCAGATTTAATGGTGCATTTTCAAAGATTAAGAAAAATCTTATGATCATGATCAGGACTACAATAATCTGAATTAATGTCCAGTCAAAAATCAAATCAAATTGAAACTTGAAAGGTAACAAAGCAAGTTACTGGTGCTGGCTGTTATACTTTGAAATGATGAACCTGGTAAAACTTGTTTATTTTTGGGACTTTTGAGTGCATGCGACATGTATGCTTTATATGTCTTTGTCGTGGTCCAGAATCGTGTGGCACACGTAAGACATGTGTATTATTGCACATACTTAGGGAACGAGTTTTGTCACTTAGCAAGTAGACGATTCTGGTTGCTCGGATAAAAGTCATGTCAGATATTTTGTGAAGAGTTGTAAAAAAGTATTTAAAAGTTAATAAAAGAAATGAAATAATAGTAAAATATTTTCACAATACTCTGATAAATAAAGTAGCAATCTCCGCGAACGCAACAAGTCCCGTATTTATATTATCTGAGCACTTTGAATAAATTATTTATCTTATCTTTTAAAATATATTATTAAAATTTATTCTTTTTACTTTATTTACTAATTTTTACAATATTATATCATATATCAATTTATCTATTTTTATTCATATCATTTAAATATTATATTTTTTAATTTATTTTATTCATTTCAAATAAAGTAAAAAGTATAGAAAAAAATAAATAAAAAGTAAAATATAAAAAGAGAAATGAATTGAATATTTATAAACATGTAAACAGTATTTTATAAATATAAAGAGATATTGTAGCAAACTATATATTATAAATAAAATACATAATCTATTATAGGGTTATTTTAAACTGTTTTCTTTAAATATAAAGTTTGCATAACCCATTGGCGTGCTCTTATATGATTCTTTCTGGTTATATATACGTCTTTAGCATTATAAATGCTCTGCCCTCCCAACTCCCAACTCCCACCCTACATGCATTAGTTGTGACCTCCAAAAGTAACTTCTATATACCAGAGTGGTTTTCCATATCCCAAAAAGTACTGTTTTGGGACCAATCAGATCTACCAGAAGGGTAATTTTTCTTGCAATCCGGCCACAATCATGGGAAATTGCATGGAAACATGCGCACAGAGGCAACAAGCAGAGGGAATGCTGCAGCAGCAGCAGGAGGGATATGAGGGAGAAAGAGCAAGTGGGTTGGTGAAGGAAAGCAGTTTTAAGCAGGGTGGCATAAGGGTTAAGATTGTGCTAACAAAGGAAGAGCTGGAGTGGTTCATGCTTCAGCTGAAAAATAAAGAAGGGAAGGTGTTGGAAGATGTTTTCAGAGAGATTGAAAGAGGAAGAGGCAAAGTTGAGGGATGGAAGCCTTCTTTGGAAAGTATCATGGAGAGCCCTGAAGTTCTCGAGATGGATCGATGAGTGTTTTCTTTTTGCTTCGATTCTGCTTTTGCTTCTTTCCTCCATAAATAGTTTTTAGGCTTTTGGATTTTGACATGGGCTATGGTCCAAATCTCTGTAATCTATATAGTTTTTCTCAACTAAAGGGCACTATATAGATATATAGTGGTTGAGATGGATACTTTTTTATCTGTGCATGATCTTTTTTAGATATGAATTTAGATCTCTATTCTCTTTCTTCCTCTCAAACATCAGTGTGATCTCTGTTGTAAAGTATGAATATGCATATATGATCAGTTGTGTTCATTTAGGTAGTTTAATCCATTAAATATCTGCAATATTTCTTCTGATTCATATCATTAGCAATGCTTTGTGTCATGTATGGAAGTAGCTAAGAATGAACACAGCCCCCCCTATTCTCTGTTGGCCGGGAGAAACCAAAGTATATTTTGAGTTCATCCTGGTACACAGGAGCTTCACAGACGAAGACCCAGAAAGGAAAACGCCTCATTTGGTTAAAGTAAGATATTTTGTTAAAAATTAAATAAAATATTATTGTAATACAAATTTTTAATATTATTTTTATTGTAAAATTTTAAAAAATTAAATTGTTCGTTAGATTTTTTACTACAATTTAAAAAAATTATAATATAAGATAATGTTATTTTGTCTAACCAAATCAACAGTAATTCACAGCGCTCCAAGGCCGACCATGCAGAGATATAAATGTATCCGGAAAGCCTTTGAAGACGCTTCATTCAAGTAATTATCATTGTGAACGCAAAACCATTGCTTTCAAAACAATGGCCTTCAGCTGGCCTGACCCTTACTTCAGAAGATTGATGAGACTCCCATCACTGCAGGAAAAAGTCTTAATTTTTGCAAAGCATGTTCTTTAGATTGCATGAGATCCAATTTCTACAAGAGAGTTCTTGAGTTTGATCTCCTTTTTCAAATCTCTTAAAAAAATAAATAATGGCAAATCTTGCCTATTCTTTTGTAAAATATTAGATTTATTATTAAAAAAATTATTAAGATTTCAGATTTATCTTTTTGTTTTAAATAATTGACCTATATATTTTATAATTATATTTTATAACTGTAAATATTATTTTTTATGTAAAATATGCAATATTTCCATGCGAAGCTCTAGAAGTAGAGCAAGGCATAGCTGCAACCACATCTAAACAACTGAATCCTAATAAATTGAAGACAAGATAAATTGACTAGTTTTAAGCATAATTGTTTATATATGATGCTATTGGAAGTGTGAGTGAGGTTTAATATATATGACAAGTATTTTATATATAAATAGATTATATAAAATAAATTTACGAATTGATGTAATGTAATATATTAAATTATAAAATTATTTTTATTATAAAATAAATCTAATAAATCTTATAAAATCGTATCAATTTATAAATTTAATTTTATATAATTCCTTTTATATACGTAATAATGAAGTTGGAAATTTGCCTTTTCATCATCATTGGTATTTTATATTGCTTGATTTGTGATTTTGAGATTAACTCGGGTGTCTTTTTCGAGAAATAATATGCAATTTGTCAACACGCTTTAACGAGTAGGGACAAGATTAGGTTACTGCTCAAATTATAAGAAAAAAAAATTGAAAAGGTTGTTTGCATGTGTCCCACACCTAAATTTGGGGGACTGTCGAGTCACGAGATTGCAGTAAATCCCGCAAAATCTGTGAAATTGACGAACTTGAGCTTGAAATATAAATTTCTTTTGTAGTGTAACAAAGAATTAATTTATGATCTTAAACCTGCAGAAAAATTATATTAATACGTACATTAGTCTAATATAATTGGTCAAAGAGTAAATTTTATTAAAAATATTACTAATTTAAATTTTAAATATAAATAAATCAGTATTGATATACAGATTAGTACACGACTTTATTTATATGTAATAAAATTTTATTATATTTTATTTATAAAAATCTATTTATTAAACTACTTGCATTAAATGCATTGGTTTAAAAAAAAATCTGTCGCTGACCTAAACGAGAATGAAAAAGACAAAAATAGAAAAAAAAAAACGTGATCTCTCTCAAAATTTTAATCTCTGAAATTCCCTGTTGAATCGTTCTTTTGGTGCATGTCATATGTTGTCACGATTACATCAATGGTAACGATTTAAAAAAATATATATATATTTGGAGGTGGGGTTTAATTATGAAAGAACTTCTATCTTCTCTAAATCGTGTCAGCTTAATGATGATTGGGACATATCTCTACAATTGTATCAACTGCTATCACTTCGCTTGCCTCCGTAGACATTTTGTATAACGAATGGATTTAGAATTTCCTAGATGTTTTCCATCTACGGGTGCTCTACCCACCTCCACATGGTGGAGTGAGTTTGGTCCCCAGGCGGCTCCGTCCGGATATCAAGGGTAAATTGACCTATGTGCCGTCTGCGCACCTGTAGTCGTGAGCGACCGACAGTGACAAAGCATAAGACAGATTCTGACCTAAAACTGAATAATAGTGAAGAGTTACAATGACGAAAACAACACAACTGCAACTGAAGTTGATGAGCCTCAGAGTATAGACGGAGTTTATTTTCAAAAAACTTCCATCTCATCTCATCTCATTTTAAAATAATAATTAAAATTTTTTCAAATTTTTATATAAAATAAAATAAACAATTTAACCTTTTCAAATTATAATACAAAAATAATATTAAAATAATATCTTCTAGTAATATTTTATTTAACTTTTAACTTTAATCTCATCTTATTTCATCTCATTTAAAAAAACAAACGAGATAGATTAAAGAGATGAGGGATAAGGAAAGAAATGGGAGAGTATATTTACATATATATATTTTAAATAAAATAAAAATATATTATATATATTGTGGCTACCAAACTCATTTCAACTCATCTTCATATAATTATTACAATTTTTTCAAATTTTAGCATAAAATATAATAAACACTTTAATTTTTTCAAATTCTAAAATAATAATAATATTAAAAATTATTATTTTAATAATATTTTATTTAACTTTCATTTTTATCTCAATTCATCTCAACTTAATTCACTATCAAAATCCAGCTATTCGAAAAAACTATCCACCGGCCCACTTGATGCAGGCAAGTGGCCAGTCCGCTTTATGCAGGGCCGGGTGCTAGTGCCCGCCGAACACCCTTATTTCCATCCATGCATTTTTTACAATCTGATGAAATATAAAAACATGCCCAAATTCCATTGCAAGTAATATAGATATATTTATGGGAAATATTTAATATTGTAAGGTATTTCATAAATTATGCCTATCACTCTCCTCACTATTTTTTAGATTTTTTTTTTTTTTTTTGGGTTTACAGTTTGCCCTGTTTTTCTATTTTTATCTTTAAAGAGTGGTAATTTAAGGATATTTAAATTTAAGATGACTAGAATTCCAATCTAATCAGGTCCTAATTAAGTATCCTTCTTCCTTTCAAACATGAGCATATGCTCCATAATTGTTATGCTTGCATATTTAAAAGCTCTAGCACTTCAGCGACTGCTGTTGCTATAAATGTATGGATTAAAGCTAAGAATAGGATCTTTGTGTTATATACAAAAGATCCAGTGGGTCTTTCGTTGCTCCGGCGTTGTGGCTGATCTATGGAATTGGGTGATGGAGATCTTTAAATTTTCGAGGAGGTGCTTGCATCTTTGTGCGTTTTGTGGATGGAGTTGCCAACCATTTGATGGAGGTGCATGCAGCCGCATAACTCACTTGGAAGTTGGAACACCAAAAGGGATATTTTGAACATTGTAGGCCAAGTCTGGCTAGGTTGACTGAAGGTGTGTCATTCGGGAAGGCAGAGTTGCATCTATGCATGGTGGCCCTTTACAGGCTTGTAAGACTTGAGTTGGGCCTTAAGCCCATCAAGCTATTTGTTTTTGGAGTTAAACTATAGAGCAACCACTGAAGCAGTAGTACACACAACGCACACCCTACGTGGCTTCTATTTTTGTAAGAGTTTTACCATACAACTACTACTATAAACTCAACCTTTGCACTCCAGCTTACGTGACCTTTTAAAAAAAAAAAAGGTTGATTTCAATTCCCCCCCTCCGCACTCCAGATTGTGGCTCCATCACTCTGGAACTGTGTAGCTCCATTACTCCGGCACCGTGTAACCCTCTGGTTCACCATTTCCGTATGGCTTCTCCAGCTTCACCATTTTTGCACGGCTTCAATCATTCGTTCTCTGCAGGTATTTTAGCAGTCAAGAGCCACTGTCTGTCATATTACAAGGGTAAGAAATTAAAGAAAATGGTTTTTCTTTTTCTCTTTTCGTTTATCTCTCTATTTCTAGCATTACTCATATTTTTTGTTTATAGATCTGCAATTTTATGTCCATTTCATCTGTGTTTTGTGGGGTTTTTGGGTTGTTGATGTTGTATATATGCCACTGATTTTTTGGTTGTTGATAACATCTGAAATGAGCAAGATTTATTGGCTGGGACTGGTTGGAAAGGTAAAACATAGAGGGAATATATCATAAATTTGTTTCACAGACTTGATATACAACATGGTATAAGGTTCATAAGCATGGTCTCAAATTCTTGAAGACCTAAATATTTATACCTTTTACTAGCTCCTTTAAACAGAACCATACATCCAAGATAGCAAAAAGATCTAGAAGTGGCTTGACCCTACTGTTTTCATAACTATTTACACGCATGGTTAATGCAAAAATTCATATGTTCATAAATGGAAAACTAGCTTATAAATAAGAATAACTATGGGCGAGTATGTAAGACAAGATGACTTAAAATCACATCATCAAAGAAATAATTCTTTAAAGGTACACAAACCAAAGCGATAATAAATCAGGGTAGAAAAAATGGTGTTATTCTCACCATTTTGCTTTGCACGGTCAAAGCAAAGTAACACAAATGCTATAAGAAGAGTCAAGTCCGAAAGTCATTAAAAAGAAATTCATGCCTGCTCGTTGACTTCATGTAACTGTAAGAGCCTGCAGCATATTGCTTCTTAAAATGTTCTGAATCCTTGAGAGAGTTATCCCCATCTTTCTGGTTTTCAAAAACCGCATCATTCATGCACCTCAGCTCCGACACCACTGCTTTCGACAAGTTTTAACATGATCCATCAGCTCAAACTTGTAATCTGAAACCCATTCTTCTATATATATATATATATATTATGCAGTACTACAACCTTTTTGTCAAGAGAAGAAGTCAATACAGAAAGAGCCTGTACATCAGCTTCCTTTGCCTGGATCTGAGCAAGAAGTGAAACCTCAGAATTTGCTGCTTGTTGAGTATTAGTGATTTCCAGAGTCCTTGATTTGGGGTTGCAAGCATGCTGATTATAGGATTCTGATCTGATAACTTGAAATTCTTTTGTAATTCTTATATGAAACTGATCTTAATTGACTTGTAAAAGTTTAGATACACTGATTTACATCTTATAAAAGTTTTTTTTTAAAAAAAAGTACTGAATAATTACATAAATGAAAACTTTTTCAAGTTTGTTTCAGTGTGTTTTGACAGCAACTTGATACACTGAATTTCAGACCACTGTCCTGTCACTACGAATTAGCCTTTGAAAAATTAGTTAGGTACTGGTCCAATTTCTTCTGTAATTTCTTAGTCAGTTTACTCTATTTCCTCCAATCAGGATTACTGATTGTTCAACTAAGATTAATTTGAATTTCATCAGAATCCTAAACCCAAAAAATTTCATTAGCAGCCTGATGAAATATGAAGCTTAATCAACATTAAGGTCACTTTTTTTGTACCCATTTCTTTCTTTTCTTGGGTATACAATAATTTGTGATCATGACCATCACTATCAAACTTGAATCCAATGCATCATGGAGAGAAAAAAGAACTCCTTTATGTAAATCAAGAGCATGTCCTTCCTATAATTGTACAAATGCAGCACCTAGTAATCCGGCCCCCAGAAAAATCAAATCACAGTACAGAAAGGGATCATCTCAATTGAGATTTGTGCTTTGTTTCCTTAAGGGGGCCTACCATATCTCTTTATTGTAGTATTTACTTCTTTTTTCATACGAATCTTCACCATTCTTTTTTGTTTGTATGGTTAGGAGGTTCCTTTTCTTACTGCTTTGACATCATATATAAGCTTTTTTTTTAGCATGATGATATGATATTGTTGTTCTCACTACTTAGTTCAAATAGTGTGATGGGTGAAGAGGAAGATGGAAGGCCACCCAGGCCTTCTACATTGACTTCACCAACCCAAGTATGATACACATTGGTTATTTGAAAATATCGCAATGTCAGATATTTTAGCATTTAGTTAATCTATTGTTTATTTGTATATTATAGGAATATTATGGTACTATAAATTCATATAACCAGCCATATATGATGCCTCCAAATACATATCCAAATCCATATTCGTATACTAGCGGTAGCCAAGTATGTTATTTTTGTATATTGATTTTTTTAACGTGCGTGCATTTGAGTCATTCTAACATAGTGGGTAATTGTAGAATCTAGCAATGCCACCCTTTGGACCAACCATGCCATCCCCTCCGTCGAGTAATTTGGAGGAGGAGTTGAGACAAGGTCAAGATACAACCCAAGTAGTTCATTTGAGTCTCTTTTTATGGTTTTTTCTTGTACCTCCGTATTTTCCTTACTGAATAACACAGTAAGGAAAATTCAGCATTCGGCGGTGCCACCATCAAGACCAACTATGCCAGACCCATATTGCGCAAGTGATTCATCAACTATGCCATTTAGTGCTAAAAGTGAGAAGAATATTGGAGGTACACTTTTAACCATATGAGTTAACATCCACTATATATAATAAAAATGCTAATCCTAACCATGCAATCTTCTTTTTTAGAAACTTCACCCGACATAAATATAGAGCCAGGTGCGGAGGGAATGAATGAAGTATCAGATGATGATAATAAAGTTGAGCCTCCAAAATCTAGTATGCAATTTGCCACTGATAAATAGGTTATAGTCTATTACAAACAATATGCCAAACAAGAGGGTTTTGGTGTTATCATAAAAAGAATGAAGAGAGATCTAGATGGAAGTGCGAAGTATGTAACGATTGGTTGTGCACGTGTCGGCATGTACTATCATAGCCACAGTAATTTATCAAAGCCACGACCAACAATAAAAACGGATTGTAAGGCGAAGGTAAATGCTCGCTTTGTGAATGAGGTATGGGTATTGACCAGTGTTGATATTGTTCATAATCATAGTACTGTTAGTCCACAAAAATCTAGATTTTTTATATCTCACAAATGTTGAGATGAATATCGTCAGATGATGCCCAACTTGAATGACAGAGTGGGTATTCGAATGAATAAAAATTTTCAAGCACTTGCAACTGACGCGGGGGGGGGGGGGGTTGAGAATTTAGATTTCCAAGAGAAAAATTTTAAGAATTTTATTGACAAAACTAAACATATAAGAATGTGTAAATGAGGTGGTGAAGCACTGAATAACTACTTTAAGAGAATGAGGAAAATGAATGATGACTTTGTGTCCATCATGGATGAGGATGATGAGTTTAGAGTTAGGAATGTATTTTGGGCTAACGCACAAAGTCGAGCAGCATATGAGTATTTTAGAGATGTTATGACATTCGATACAACGTACCTAACAAATAGGTACGGGATGCAGTTTGCTCCTTTTGTTGGTGTCAATTACCATGGACAGTCTATACTATTAGGGGCAGGCTTGATTTCAAGCGAGGACACAAGTATTTTCGTGTGATTGTTTGAAGCATGGTTAGAAGGCACAAATAGACGAGCACCTCAAACCATCATAACAGACCAAGACCAGGTAATGAAAAATGCGATTACCATTGTATTCCCAAACAACCGACATAGATATTGTCTTTGGCATATAATGCGAAAACTGCTTGAGAAATTGGGATCCCACTCGGATTACAATGCTGGGTTGAAGACTACCATTCAGAGTGCAATATATGATACATAGAGTTGTGAATAATTTGAGGAGAAGTGAGGGCAACTAATTCATAAGTATCACCTTACTGATAATGCATGGTTGTAGGGGTTGTATATCAAGAGGTCATTTTGGGTTCCAGTTTACTTGAAATGTGTGTTCTGGGCTAGTATGAGCACTACCCAACGGTCTGAAAGCAACGCTTTCTTTGATGGATTTGTGCATTCCAATAGGAAATTGAAAAAACTTGTCAATCAATTTAACAATGCTCTTAGGAAGAAAGTGGAGACAGAGACAACAACTGATTTCCAGTTGTGCAACCAAACAATCCCATGTGTATCCCAATTCAAAATTGAAAGGCAGTTTCAATCATTGTACACAAATGTAAAATTTAAAGAGGTCCAAGCAGAGGTTTGGGGGATGCTTTTATGTAACCTTTCACTTGTCAGCACACAAGGTAGCATTTCCACATTCGATGTTTCCGAAGAAATTTCACCCCTGATGGACAATCCAAAGTTGTGAAGTACATAGTTTATTTTAATGAAGAGGACTGCAAAGTTAAATGCATGTGTGCCCTATTTGAAATAAGGGGGATTATCTGTATGCATGCATTTAAAGTATGTTAGATGAAGTACATTAAGGAGCTACTAGATAAATATGTGTTAGATCAATGGAGGAAAGACTTAAAGAGAAGATACACATTGGTTAAGAGTAGCTATGATGATTTATGGGTCAATGTGGATACACGGCGGTATGACCTTGTGGTTAAAAGATGTCTAAGATTTGCGACGCGTGTATCTCGAAATGATGAACATGTCAATGCATTCTTCAATCTTTTGGATAAGTTTGAGTAGACTATAGTTTGATTAGAGCCTGGGTCCGGTTCAACAAAGTTGGAAGAGAACATGGTCACCGATAAGGATAAGAAAATATTAATCCCGCACGTTGTTCGGGGGAAAGAGAGATTGCCAAAGAGAAGAAAGGTCCCGATGGTTGAGAAGGCTGGAAGGAAGAGAAAGAAGAAACATGTATTACATTTTGCATCGTCAATTTTGTACATATTGGACTGCATACATATTTTTTCATAATAGATGTTAATTTTTATTTTCAAATTTAGACTTACAGGAAAATATTTGATGATGAATCACAGAATGTTGCCTCCCGGTGTCAGAAGTTGGTGCCATTGTTGATGAGGTTGTTATCCCAACCCAGTATAGTACTCTAACACAAGTAACACCTCCGGCCAATGATGAGGTGTGAGGAGGTTGTTATCCCAACCCAGTATAGTACTCTAACACAAGTAACGTCTTCGGCCAATGATGAGGTGTGAGGTTATTTCAACCTTGTTGCATTTATATAAATTCCTACAATGTTCCATTTTTTTTAATGTCTTCAAAGTAGTTTTGACATTTTGAATATCTTTAGGCTATGACAAGCTTGCCCTATGAAAATTAGCATAGATACTGTCCTCAAGTTTGAGTTGAGCATTGGCTTACTAATTGTATATTTGTATTTTGGAGAACTCAGTCTTTTGTGAACTATGGTGGAAGATAGAGATTGGGCATTTTGTCGATGTCAACTATTGTGGAAGCACTCTGATGCATTTTGTTTAAGTTTTTCAATACCTTGGCAATGCAACTGCTACAAATGCTAAGTATTACTACTGTTGGTAAGCATGAGAAACATCATGATTGTATGAGTTTTTCTGTCATCTGCTTCATTACTAGAAACGGTATTTTTTAATTTTCTTCAATACAGGACTATCATATAGTTCAGATAAAAGTGTGATTGCTAATGTCTTTTCTTTATGTTCTTTAGCATCACTCTTGGTAAATGAATGACTTCATTTATTGTTTTCTTTTAGGTCTCAGCATTCTTCAGTAGAAATTGGGAGAATTTTAACTATTTTAAACTTCATACTGATGGTATAACACATACCAATAGAATTTGACATTAGTAGTAATGCAAAAATGCATTATTGGGTGGGTAGGAAAATTAGATGTGGCGCATTTGAGTTATTTTAATTTTTCTATGCATATATATATAATCCAAGTTGTTTCTGGCACATCCAGGAATTCCCTTGGTGTTGGTAACTAGAATTTTTGCTCTTTAACATCTTTGTGGTTGTGCACATGCAATTTTGTATGGGCGGAATGCTAATGATCATCATCATCTTGGTCTTCTACCATTGAATTGTGGGGAGTGTAGAGAATATTATCTCAGCGTCGGATCCATATGAAGTGAAACATAACATACCAATGAAACAAATCTTTTATTTATTTGGATTTAGTAGCTTGCATTCGCATCCACTGTACTTTCTATATTTGTGAAAGTTTATTATATATGTGTAGGAACTTCATAAATGTTTCTGTTTGCATTTAATATCTTGTTGATCATCTTGCAAAAGGAAATAGGTGCTTTTTGATCCTGATCAACTCTCTAGAATGTATCAAAGTTTTGACTTTATTTTGTGGGTTATGGCCATGATAACAAAGTGGGCATTAGCCAGATTGTGCTAGTGGTCATTACCCAGGCTGTTAGGTAAAGGAAATTGAAAAGAATGTTCAACATGAAAATGACACAGATCAAGTCGGGTGGAGAATGACTTTTGTAAAGAAATTGGTATAACCATTTGATGAATTTTGAAGTTACAATCTTGAGAAATTAGTGGGGAATACTTTGTAAATAAATTAATATATGAAGTGGAGAATACTACGCCTGTATGGTTAGTAGTGCTTTAATTAAGGTTGTGTTGTAGATGAAAATATATAAGTTTGTTGTGGAAATTTACACACACGTAGTTGATAATACCGCAGGTAGTTCAAAATTGATGGTTTCCTTACATATAACATAATTGAACAAGCACTACATGCAACAAGTATTATCATCCTAATTTGTATGAGGTAAGTTGGCTCTATTTTATAATGACCTGAGATAAAGAGCAACTCACAACAAAATTAATAATTACATGAGCAAAGAAAATGAAACACCAATGATCAGATATTACTATCATAAAAATACAAGGCTTTCTAGTTGGAAGAATCTCATATGCCACCAATTTTAACAAAGGGAATGATAGATGCTTTAGAACAAGACTTGCAGAGACGAGCACAGATTTGTTTTAAAGAAAACAAGAAACAAGTAATTTGTAAGTTATTCCATTTGTCACCTGCAGTTGTAGACATGAATTATCTTAGAAATATTGGGTCTAAATTTCAACTCCAAAAATATTGCCAATTCCAAAAATGCCTCCAAAAAATATTGTCAATGCCAAAAAATACTCCAAAAATATGCCAACTACACATGCTGAAAAGTGAACTTAATATCCAAGCATCCTCCATCTTCCGAAATTCATTCTCTTTTGTCTTGTTTACATTTTCATGTACTACTGATTGAAGCATATCTTCCCAAATGAAGAATGAAGAATTGACATCTTGTTTCTCCATGTGTACAATTCAAGAATTTCAATCTCCATTACTAAATATTTTTGTACATGCATTCAAAAGCAATACAAAAAAATGGCAAGTTAATTATTGTGTAATAATTCAGACAAGATTTTTGTGGGTGTGAGAGATTTTTAATGGCGCTTTCAAACCACACCAACAACTTGGTGATTCAGTTTTAAGATCATTAACTACACACGATGATGATTGACTCGATGCCATAATTGATCTACATGATGATTGACAAATGATCTCCAGAAAAATTAAGGAATATTGAACGCAATGACTACTTTAAGTGCAAAATTGAATTATTAAGTGCACGATTCATTATCAGAATTATTAGAAGGTAGGATCAGAATATCAAACATCATATAAACCATGAAGCAAGTAACTGACAATTTGCAGACTAACTAGGGTTATAGGAAGAAAAAATCTAGGTGCATCTATTGTTCACATCAATTTGACATTATTTTTTAAACAAATGCAGTAAAAATCTATCTAAAGTCCCAATTCCTATTAAAAGCAGCTAAATGCATGTTAAAATGCTAACAAGCAAAAGCAGTTAAAATGCTAACGACAAGTGAATTGTATTGCATTATGGGAATCAAAGCATGACACCAAAAACTATCTAAAGTCTCGATTCCTATTAAAAGTTTATGTCTTTCAAAACGGAACAAGGCATGCTACTTGAATCAATTCCCAAAACACCACAGAAGCAGTCCATCACCTCATTCTCTAGATAAACCTAAGTCAACTTTAAAATTATCGAAATTTAAAGATCCAACCCCAAATTCCCAATTTCAACAAGCTCTGGTTTGGTATCCCATCTAAACTCCAAACTGACTGGAAAAATAAGTATTTATCCAACCTTACTTTCATTCCTGCTTTAGCATACCGAAAAAAATAAATTAAGCCAAAAAAATTAAGTGATATAGAACTGAATAGCAAAAATATCATGAAAAATTCAGGTAAAATATAGACAATGTTTCCTATTTTAGCAATAGAAAGATTAAGCAATATAGAATGTTGTAGCAAAGTAATATTTCAACGATGTCCATGTTTTTAGACTACTTGAATTTAGTGGAACATGGATTTGATATGTAAAAAAATAATAAATGTAATGATTTTCTTGTAGAATCCTCAATTACTTAGATGTGGACATGAATTTTGATGAATTATTTCTAAACAAAATAATAACATGAGAAAATGAAGAGATGAATGTGAGTCATTTTTAGTAAGTGTATAAACAGCACTGTCATATTGACATGCAATATTAATTATCCATGTTTTGTGGGCAAGAGGACACATTTATTAGTAATTACCACCATATTCACTATCAAACTTGAAACCTGTAGAACTTGACAGCAAACAGGGATAAGAACTGTCTCAAGAGGGTCTCATGTAGCCAAAGCAAATAGAAATGCACGGCAAGAAAGGAAGAGTGCAAACAATCTAAATAATAAGTTTGTTTTTTCCTTGAGACTGGATGATGAAGTAAATATTTTAACGACTATGCTATGAACAACACACTTTGAATAAAATAGATCAAGATATTGTATATTCTGTACTAGAAAAACTGCAGAGAGTGAAAAGAAGGCAAGGAGTGTTTCAAAACCCTTGTGTTTGAGTTCTTTGGATCTTGCATGAACTAAGCCAACTAGAGTATGAGTGTGAGAGCTGGAGAAGAAGAGCAAAGAAAGAATAGTGAAATCATTCCAATAATTATCATATACTTGATGACCAGTAACTAAAAAGAAAATTGTGTCAAATATGCAAACAAGCTCAACTCCAGACTAACCTACGATGAGATCATGAGAGAATTGTTTTAAACAGCCAAGAAGAGGCATATAATTTACTAAAATACCAATTAAAACACACATAAGATTTAGCTACAATTAAAAAATAAAAAAAACATATCTGGCATAAAATATTTTGGCAAATTGCTAACTGTTTAATTGGCAATTATTTTACATTCAATGCTTAACATAGTTCATAACAGAGAGCTTTTAAAAAAATAAAATGTAAGTTACATGGAATGTAACCTAATTTCTAAAGGGTTTTTTCTTTGGAGTAAAAAGAAGTACCACAGATTGAGAAGGGTTTGTAGTTACCAGTTAACCTAATTTCTCTTTGTATACTAATTTCTCTTTAAACTAAATTCTTTGGTTACCAGTAACTTTGTCAAGTAAATAAGTGCGATTGAGAATTGATAAAGTGTGGCTCCAAAAAAAATGTAGAAACTCTGGGAGATAGCCGACATAGACATTGAAAGGGAGACATTTAAAATGAATTGGAAAAAAACATACTTTTGAGGACGAATCGGTCTAACGGCTCAGGGCTGAAGGAGAAAAGGGGTGAGAGATCTGGTTCGAGTTAGAGGTTCAAGAGGGAGATGAGTTTTTCTAGGGTTCGGGACTGTAGCTACAAGAGGGTGTCGGGATGAGAAAGAAGAGTCAAGTGAGAGGGGGGAGTTGAAAAAAGGAGAGGACTGAGGGAGAAGAAGGAGGGAGTCATGAGAGGGAAGAGTTGAAGGTGTACCCAGTTGAGTGAGAGGTCTGAGGGAGAAGAGCTTCGAGTGAGAAGAGGGAGAATGAAGCTTGAGTGAGAAGAGGCAAAATGAAGCAGCTTGAATGGGTTAAACCGTGACGTGGCTCCAGATTGGGTTCGCCATATCAGAATTGCGGCGTGGGGTTAGGGAATCGAAGATTGGATAGATTTAAGTTGGGTTTGTATGGTGGGTTTCACTTTAATTGAGTTGAATAAAATATTATTAAAATATTAATTTTAAATATTATGAGTGGATTGAAATTTAAAAATTTTAAATTTTTTATTATATTTTATATAAAAATTTAAAAAAATGTGCGAAAATTTAAAAAAAATATAATGATAAGATGAAGTGAATTGAAAAGAATACGGTAACTAAATTTATTGTTTTCGTAAAGAGGTCAGCTAGGACAACCGTCCCATATCTCCGCCGCGGCTGATGTGGCAATATTAAAAAAATAAAAAAATAAAGAAAGAAATAAAAGCGGAAGAAAGGAGGGAAAACCAAAAAGCAGAGGGAGATCAATGAAAAATGAAAGCTGATGTTAGTTCAAAACCAGAGAGGGAGAAGCTGGATGCGTCTCTCATCGTCGTCGTGCGTTGGAGGGAAATCGAATCAAAAGAGCTACTTTGGGTTGGATGCTGTAGAGAAACCAGAGAGCGAAACTAGAAAGGGAGATCAAAACTTATTTAGCTCTGTACCTCTGCTTTGTGGGTTTAGCCTGTGGAATGTAACGTGGTTGCAACGGGGTTTCCAAACTAACCCAGATGCTCAATAACCCAGTATTTGTGTAGCTTGGAGCATATTATTCTATCTCTCCTGAAAATCTCTTCAAAGATTGAACTGAAAAATAGAACAGAGAAAAAGAGAAAAAAAAAAAAAGATTCGGAGCTTTGAGAACAATGCTGGGTTTGGATAATGGTATATGATACTCTTAAACCGATGCTCCACATAAAATTGATGATAAATAACGACGACCACAGCCACTCTCTGGTTTCAAAAAATACACACGAAGACACTCTGATTTTCCGACAATGCAACTCAGAATCGCAAAAACAAACTTTTCGTTTCTTTATTCCTTCCTCTCCTAGCCCCTAGGTTCACTCGTACCCAGTAAACAATCTAAACATTTCAAGGGTTTCAATTTTTTTTTTTTTTTTGCACGAATACTATATTTCAGATAAAGAAATTTGGGATTGTTTGGCTATGGAAAAATCCCCAAAAATGGGATCTCTGTGGAGCTTTTTTGATGTACTTTTTTTGCAGAATTGTCATGCGAAAAAGAAACCTCAGGTTCTCTGGCAGAGGAAGGGAGGGAGGGGGCGTCTTCGTTTTCGGTGGGAGATCAAACTGAGGGAGGGAGAGTAAGAATCTTGGAGAAGACGAAGTGGGTACCTCTATACTTGGGTAGGACGAAGGAACAGATGTACTTGCTCGATTTTGAGATGAAGAAGCTGTGTTTAAGTACACCAAGACGAATCCGAAATGAGAAGGAATGGGTAAGATATATGAAGAAAGAAACGGAAGAAACGGTGCCGTTTCCATTTAGTGCCAGGTAGGACACGAAGCCGCAGCGGGGATAAAGCTCGGTTGTCTACAGACTTATTCTTTCGTAAATGTCTTGATCAAAGAGGGACAAATTCGTAATTCTTCTGTTTACTTCTTCCCTTAGATCTAAAATCATCTCTTCGCATTTTGCTCCGTCTCCAGACTCTCCACTCTCTTCACTCCGACGATTGACACCAACGCCGACGCCACCTCCACTCCGTCGCATTGCAGATCCTGTTACTCCGTTGAAGCTCGGTCTGCTCGTGTTGATCAATCAGCTCCGTCGCACCTCGTGCCCCTTATCCGCAAGTAGACGTCCACCTCCACGCTCCACCGCCCACTATACGCCGCATGTATAAGCCCACTCCGCCCTCGTGTTGCTTGTTCTGCTAGTATTTCTCGATCAGAGCTACAACAGAGCAAAGCTGCAAAAGCTTATTTCTCTACAACGAATTTGGCCCATTTCCTGCTTTATTAACAATGTTTTCAACAAGGGAGAGTTTTGAAATCAGAAAATGAAGGCAAGGAAATAATAGGACAGCAAGCTTTAACCATGTTGAAAATATTGTTAAAACAGAGAAATAATAGGATAGTAAGTTTTCAAACCGGGAAACGAAGGCAAGGAGTTTGAACTTTGACTTTTGACAACGCGAAGATGATCTTTTAACATTAAGGAATGATCAGATGCTAATGAAACTATTATTTTTAATCAAACGAAGTGAAGATGAGTTGAGATTATATTTTTATTTTAAAAAAACTAGGTTGGCATTTTTTTGCTCTGTTTGAACTTTGGGTTGCATTTTATACTGATTGGCTTGCAATTTTGCTTTGTTTGGCTTGGATTTTTTCCTGGCTTGATTGTTGATGGTCCGGACAGTAAGTTTGGCTTGCATTTTGCTCTGTTTAGCCTGCATGTTGTTTTGTGGGGGAGGGGATGGGCGACTGGGGGGAGGAGGATGGGCAAAGAATTTGAAATGGGTGAGAGATGAAATGTGAGAGGAGGGAAAAAAAATTGCTTTTGACGTAAGGTGTGTGTTGGCCTGTGCCAAACAGTGGCTGATGAGAAGACTTCTCCTTGTTTTTGAGGTTCTTTCGGTGGAGTGACAGTGGTAGATCGCTTTTAGAATGGAAAACAGCTTCGTCTTCTGCAAACTGATCTAGAGCCAACAGAGCTACTCCTCGACTATCCCCAACTACGAGTAATATAAGATCAGCCATATTGATATTCCCCTGTATTAATTATATATTATTAATTTGTAGCTTAGATCTTTTCCATATTTCCCTGATCTCTAGTTTATAAATTCCATAAAGTTTGTTTTTTGGTACTTTGGACAAGCTAGCCCACACGCACGCAACATGCTTGAATTCAAGGGACGCTGGCTGCATCGGTGATGTCGGAGCCTGATTTTTCCATAATAAAAGGAATCGGAGTACTTCAGCAAAGACAGACAGACAGACAGACACATGATGATCTCTTACAACTATTATGGCAACATATATTCTGAGATTTGCCTTAACGAATAGTACTCCAAATTTCCTATCTAGTTTACATGGTTTTGATAAAGGCGCGCAGACATAGCTAGCTAGCAAGGCGTACGTACCATTTATGAAAATTTTCCATAAAAAATACACTTAATTCTCAAGATCCTCCGGGATGCCCCTTAGCACTGGATGATCATCACAGATATGGTTTGGGGACACAACACTAACACGGTTTATTGGTATCTGAGCAAGTTCAAGAGCTACGTCTTTGAATTCCAGTAACCCTCCATCTTTGCACTTGGACAACAACCGAGCTGCTTCTTGCTTTGTCATCTTGACTTTTACTCTTATAAACTCTTTTTTGTCAACACCGCCATGGCCATCTTCTCCTGGAAGCTGCGATATTGGTAGTTTTGAATATGCAATATGATCTCTGCTGCTAATCTCCAGCTTCTTTCTTGATGCTTTCTTCTCTAACTCATCTCTATATACAGTAGTGTCTGCATCCCTAGGTTCTAGTAGTGGTAGCAGTACTTGATGAAATGAAAGGTTTTTGCAGCAGGTAAGTAAGGAGTTCCACATCTTTAGAGATATCAGGGAGATCAAAATTAAAGAGAGAAATTGGTGAATATATATGACTGTGATAAGAGAAAATTAAGGAGCAAGGTTGTGATATGCACGGAGAATGAACCAGCTGGATTGTGAATTTATAGAAGGTAGATAGAGATGGTGCCTGGAATTAGTGGAAAGTGAAAAGGTGATTGACAAATTAGCAAGATTAACATGGAGGATTATCTATCATGGTCTGATGTTGCACGAGGCATGAACTTGGGCGTCGGGTTTACGTCGTGGAAAAGTATTCAAAATCACGACAATCTCAAGTGGCCGAGTGCCAAATACTCAAAGCTGAATCTCCGTTTGTTTATTTAAAAATGTCAGTTCTGTTTTCTAGGTAAATGTTGAAGAATTGCCGTGTCGTACTTATGATGATCGATATACACGAGTACTTGATCCATTTATCGGTTTTCTAATTTTTAACATATTAATAATTTTTCCGTCAACACGTGTTTGTTTGTTAGGTAACATAAAATTATATTAAAAAATTATATATTAATAATATTTTATTTAACTTTTATTTTTAATAAAATTAATTAATATTGTTTGACGGCATTTTAATCTAGATCTATATCTGAAAAGAAAGTTGACTAGCTATAGCTATTGCTTTAACGTGGGGTTATGTCTTTCTCGTTTACCTTCCTTTCAATTTTTTGAACAATGACAACCCTATTTAGTGGATTATATATATAACTCTGCCGCGTTTATTTTCTTGGTCTACTTAACATTCTTGTTTTGACACATTCACCGGAGATATACTATTAACTCATATATTCTAGGCTATACCAATTTTTGTGTATTAGTACAAATTGATTTTGTTTTAGTTTTTATTTATTTATTATAAATTTCATTTTATTATTATGAATGTCGCCAACAATTTACTTCATCAACTGCATCATGGATGGTGCTATTTGTGATTTATATTATTTATAATAGAAAAATTCTATACATTACAGTTTTATCTCATTATGTCAGATTTGACATTTTTATTATTATTAGATGATCTTTTATTAGATATTTTTTTATCATTTAATATTGATAAATGTATCATATTTTATATAGTGAAATGAGAAGTATGATGTGTAATATTACTCTTTATAATATTGTTAATAAATAATCATAATTTTATTTTTACATATAACTGATTTAATAAATAAATTGAGTTAAACAAAATCTCTTTCCTCAAATTAATAGAAAAATACTCTAACGATAAATAGATTATATAAAAATAATTTTATAAATTAGTGTGATTTGATGTAATTTATTAAATTATAAAATTATTTTTATTATAAAATAAATATAAAAAATTAGATAAAATCACGCCAGTACATGCTCTGTTAACTCTCTTTTCCAACGTGGAATTTCCTCACTTCTATAACATATGTTTTAAGGAGGCATATACGCATATATCATTGAGGTAATTAGATTCACGTGTGCCGATTTGGTACATTCTTATCTATTATTTATTATTTTATTATTATTATTATTATTTTTTTTTTATTATTTAATATTTTATTATTATTTTTTTACAATTATTTATAATATATTTCAATACTCCTATATTAAAACCCAACCTTATCGGAAAGCGCTCTCTTTTCAATATAAAGAAAAGGATATATACGTGTGCGGTCAGAATCACAAATTTAGAACCCCTTCAAACGATAAGTATCCATAAATGTTGAATGTCCCGAGGCTGCCCCACAAAATACTAAGCTGTCGGCCTACTGCATGCCTCAATCCTCATTGAATGCTTGCCTGCAACACCGCTCACTTACCGGTCGATGACCTAGTCCTCTCAGTCGGCTGTCTCCAGAAGAAAATTCCCTTCTCTAGCATTCACCAAGGGAGCGTTTTGGCTTTAAATCACGACAGAGACCCTTTTCGTCATTCGATGCACTTTGAAGACTTTTGTCCCATCTTATCTTATAGCGGAAAATCACTGAAGGCCTGCTTCTGCCATAAGCTTTTCATCTGTGTGTACCGGTACGGGTCTATGGGAAAAAAACAAAGACTGAACTAAAATCCAAAAGGCAAAGACTGATCGTTAAGGATCTCTGAAAGGAAATCAGCGACAAATCAGGCTGGATTTAACGAAAACAAGGAGGACTTGATCAAACCCAGTTGCAAGGCATGAGGACATGACTGACCTGGAAGTTGCACTCTAGATAGAGCCAAGTTTGCTTATAGTAAATAAGATGCTACTATTGATCAGGACATATATATGTAAATCAAGAGAAGATAATGAAATTACGAAAAGAAACACACGTGGATTGCGGAAGAATTGAGCAGACTTGAAAGCCAGACATTGCATGCAAGTTGGCAACGAGACATCGACCTTAAAGGAGGCGGCCAGCTTGAGAAGCTACCCTACCAGTACTTGCTGCATTAATCATGAGAAGATGAATTCTGGGATTAGCTCTCGTTTGGTTAATCAAAATAAAAAATCTCATCTCATCTTATCTCATCTCAACTTATTATTATAATTTTTTTAAATTTTTATATAAAATATAATAAATAATTTAACTTTTTCAAATCTCAATACAAAATTAATATAAAAAAATTATATTATAATAATATTTTATTCATTACTATTCAAAACATCTCATCTCATTTTATCTCATCTCAACTATGTAACCAAGCGAGGCCAATTAAATATCACGAAAAAATATCTTAATGCGTACGCTAGGTAGTTATGTTCTCTTGACTTAGGTTCTTGACATTAGAAATTATTATCAAAAATTTAAAATTTTTATCTCATTATTATAATTTTTTTAATTTTTCATATATAATATAATAAATAATTCAATTTTTTTCTTAATTTTTTTAAATTTCAAAACAATAATAATATTAAAATATAATATTTTAATATTTCATCTTAAAATTCAAAATTCTCAGTAGCCAAACTGAATTTTATTCTTTTAGAGCAAAATGAAAAAATTTATGAGTCTAATTTATTTTATAAAATTAATTTAAAAAAATTTACTCTAATTTTATAAATATATCCGAGACCTTGTTTACTTAAAATTGAATGGAAATGTAAAGCCACGAAGAAGAGTCCACACAAAAAAGTGAAAAGTTTGTAAGAGAGAAATGGAGAAAGTAAGAGGATAAGATATAAAGTAAGAGAGAATAATTTAAAGAATAAGATGCGCAATGGGGTGGGTGCTTCATTTGGTATGAATTGACTCCATGGAATCAGATAACTCCAATACCATTCATTTATTGAGAGTGAACTCCATGGAATATTTGCACAGAGAGCTTTTTATATCAAATTCTTCTTATAAAAAAGTATGGGTGTCAATTATAGAATATATTGAGTTAGCACTCTGACTTTGATAGAGGTATCTAAAAGGGAATTTAATAATAGTGGCCATGCCGGCATTTTTATAGGTGCTTAGAGTATTGTTATTGGTATCTCTATATGTAAATATAAACACATATTTGCATAATTAGATTCATAATTTAGCTGTATTGGATTATACATATCTAAAATTTTATATAATTATAAGCAGTATTTTAATATTTTTGGAGATGTACTATTCACTCATCAAATATTTTTTTATTAGTTTTTTCTCTCTCCTCCCTTTGTCTCTCTCTCTCTCTCTCTCGACCATTTCCTCTTCTCCCTCCCTCAACAATACATGAAGAGAACCTTCACCTTCACCCTCACCTTCATTTCATTATTATAATACATTATATTTTTGTTATCATTTTATTATATTTTTAATAATAATATATTTATCATTTTGTATTATTAATACTAAATGTGTGTAGTAGATGCTAATTGCAAAATAGATATATATAAAATTAATTTTAGAAAAAAAATTAATAATAATTTTATTATTATTTTAACTCAAAAATGCATAATCTAATATGGAAGTTTTTTTGAAAAGACAAAACCAATCTTCAAAATATATGATTTTGCATTTATACATAGAGAAACTAATATTAATGCTCTTGACCTTCTGGATCTCCTCCTCTTTTCCAGAGGTTTCAAGATTTCATCCCACGTTCTCTATAGTTGCCTTGCTTCCCCAATTCCACTTATTCAGTATGCTGGATCATCGTGCCTTTCAGATTTGCAGCATCACGAAGTACTCCCAATCCACAAGTGCTTTTGACTTTTGAAGTGATAAATGGAAATCGTAAAAGGATTATACAAAATTAAATTATAAATTCATTTTGTTTGATGTGATATATTAAATTATAAAATTATTTTTATTATAAAATAAATATAACGGATTCTATAAAATTATGTCAATTTAGAAGTTTATTTTTATATAATCTCTTTATATTTATAACACTTAGAAAAAAAGCTAAAATGTATCAATACTTTAGAATTGTGTTTCTGGAGTCAAATTTGACCCAAGAGTCGGCTCACTACAGCATTTTTATTGGATTGACCAAATGCATATTCAAATTTTAGCTAATATCACATGAATTTATATTTATCTATTCTATTTAAATTCAATTTTCACATTAGATTATTTGTTTACTCTCTATATAATTATAAAATATTATTAATTTAATAATTTTTTTATTTAATTTATTTTTATCACATTTTATAATTCTACCAATTAAACATTAATTATAATTATATTTGTTGAAGTGAAAAAGTATTATTTTAATATTTGATGAATGATTATAGTTAATATTCAAAATTTTTTTTAGTAATACTCAATCTAATGCGGTCTCTTTTTTGGTACATATTAACTAAATTTTAGTTATCAAACTTTAAACTTTGGTGAAGCTGAAGAAAGTGCTCTTAATTGGGTCTAGACCTTTGAATCACTAGGTCCATTAATGGTCCCTAATCAGCTTGGCCAGCAACTATTCAGATAGAAAAGTAGATTTTATAAAACTAAGTTTATATTACATATATTTTTATAATATAAATTATTTTATAATCTAATGTATTATTTGTTAGTCAATGCTAGTTTTTTTTTTTAATTTAAATGTTAAGAAGGTCGCTTAGAAAAACAGAAAATCCAAAATATTTTAACTACAAAATAATTAATTAAATATAAATTTATAAATTAGTATGATTTAATGTTATATATTATATTATAAAATTATTTTTATTATAAAATAAAAAGAATAAATCATCTTTTTTTTTTTAAATGAATGAATCTTCATTAATCATGAAAAAACAATACAACTCTTATCACTCAAAATAACATATGAGACCTCACATGGACCATCCTCAAGCCATACAACTTCTGAATTTAAATTCCTTGCTAATTGCACAGCAGCATGTGCTGCTTTATTCCCATCCCTTTTAACAAATTCTACTCTCCAAAAAGGTTGCCTTGATAACAAATCTTGAATATCCTCCATTAAGAGACCTGTCCAAGAACAATCGTTACCTTTAGCTTGAATGTTATCAACTACCATTTTTGCATCTCCTTCAAAAATAATATGACAGATTCCCAATTCTTGACACAGCTTCATAGCTCGAAGTAATGCATAACATTCAGCTTGTAACACATATGAGACATGTGCTTTGGGAGCAGCCAAAATAACTTCAGCTTCACCACATTTGTTCCTGATTACAACCCCAATTCCCATACAGCTACTTATTGCAGTATAGGCTGCATCAAAATTTACTTTGCAAAAAGGATCCAAAGGTGGCTTCCAACATATTCTCTCTTCTGGTCTTGCCACACCTAATAGCCCCGAATGAGTTTTTTGCATGTTCCTCCTTACCTCTTTGAAAATGTCAACCTCATCTACAGCAGACTTATAAATAATAGTTGGATTTACAAACTTTTGGTCAAACACCCAAAGATTTCTACAAATCCAAAACTTATGAAACACTGCAACCCCATACTCCAATTGATGAACCTCCAGTTTCTGCAATATTTCCAGCCATAAAGCAACTAGATCTACATAATATGAATTCCACTTCTTACAGATACTAGCCGAATCCCCCCAAACATCTACTGCAGCAGGGCATGTCCAAAGGATATGCAAGATAGTTTCCTCATATATGTTGCACACAAGACAACAACTATCTTCAACAATTCTCTTGTTATAAAGCTGGCTCTTTGTTGGTAAGATGCCCTTCAGTGCCTTCCAAAAAAATTGCTTCACTTTACCATGAATCTGTAATTGCCAAAGTTTCCTCCACTGCATAACATTAACAGAAGCATTAGAAGATTGCCCTGTAACCTGTCTCTGTAGTTCCAAATCCTCAAAGTAAGCACTTTTGACAGAAAAAACCCCTTTTGGGGATTTCACATATATGAGACTATCTCCAACCTCCCTGCAGCTTAGAGGTATACTGGAAATTAACTGAGCATCCTCTATATTGAAAATTGTATCCACCACTTTAGTCTTCCATGTATCTGTTTCTTTGTTGATCAAATCTGCAACCTTAGCATTGGAATCAAGAGAATTTATTAGAGTTTGTACCTTATACGTAGAGGGTCGAGGCAGCCATTTATCATGCCACATATTAATATTCTTTCCATTCCCTAGCCTCCAAACAGTACCTGCCTTGACTAAATCCAGTGAAGACCATAAACTTCTCCAAATATGTGATGGGGAAAAACCCACCTTGGACTAAAAAATATGACAATTTTTAAAGTACTTGTGTTTAAAGATCTGAGCCACTAGAGAGGAAGGTTCTTTCAGCAGCCTCCACACCTGTTTGGCTAACAAAGTCTTGTTAAAACTGATAAGGTCTCTAAAGCCAAGTCCACCCTTGTTCTTCACCTAGCCTAGTTTTTCCCATCTTAACCAATGAATGCCTTTTACATCTTTCTTATTCTTCCACCAAAACTGAGATATCATAGCCTCAATTTCTTTTAACAAACCAAATGGCAGCTTAAAGACACTCATAGTGTATGCTAGAATTGCTTGAAGTACACTTTTGATCAAAATATCTTTACCAGTCTTGGACAAAAACACTGATTTCCAGCCTGTAATTCTTCTCTAAATCTTCTCCTTTAGACCACGAAAAGTGTTGTATTTTGACCTTCCCACAACAGTAGGTAGGCCCAAATACTTATTGTAATTCCCACACACAATCCCATGAGAAGACTGGATGATTAGTCTCTGAGCATTAGGGGGGGAATTCTTGCTGAACAATATGGAAGTCTTCTGTTTATTGAGAACTTGACCTGAAGCATACTCATATTTCCACAGAATCTGCTCCACCTTCATCCATTCTTCTTGTTTTGCTCTGCAAAATATGACACAATCATCTGCAAAGAGAAAATGGTTAATTCGCATACCACCTCTTGAAGCTGATACTCCCCTTATACTTCCATTTTGCTCAGCTTGCTGAAGTAAAGCACTCAAACCTTCTGCACAAATGAGGAATAAATATGGTGATAAAGGATCACCTTGGTGTAATCCTCTTAGAGGTATGATAGTATCTCCTGGTATCTCATTGACTTTAACTGAATAACTCACAGTTTTAACACAAGTCATAATTAGATTGGTCCACCTATTACCAAAACCCAGTTTCAGCAACATAGCTTCTAAATACGCCCATTCTACTCTATCATAAGCTTTAGATATATCAAGCTTAATTGTCATACTTCCCAATCTACCTTTTGTCTTGATTACATCGTATGTAAGAGTTTATAAGCAACCAATATATTATTTGTTATCAACCTACCAGGAATAAATGCACTTTGATTCCAAGATATAATCTGTGACAGCACCTCCTTCATTCTATTAGCTAGTACTTTTGAGATTAACTTATATAAAACATTACATAAGCTAATAGGTCTAAACTCGTGCATAGTGGTAGGAGAATGTACCTTAGGAACCAAAGCAATGTGTGTATGGTTTAAACCATTAGGCATGATACCACTCCTGAGAAACTCCAGCACTGAATTGGACACCTCATCTCCCACCAGTTCCCAATGATCTTGGAAAAATCCAACACTAAAACCAACTGGTCCAGGGGCTTTAAAAGGGGACATTTGTTCTAGTGCAAGCTCCACTTCTTCTCTACAGAAATCCTATTCCAGCTTCACTCTCTTATCTTCAGAGATCATATGTTTCACACCCCCTACACATTGCTCAATCTGCTCCTTGGAAGGATTAGTAGACAAATACGTCATAGAGAAATAGTGCCAAAAACCCTGTGTAATATCTGTATTCTCTGTTAATAATACATCATTAGTGTCAGGGATCTGCTTAATAGAGTTTTTCTTCCTTCTTTGAGTAACACATGCATGAAAATAAGTTGTATATGTGTCCCTTTTCTCTAGCCAATGCTTTTTTGCTCTTTGTTTCCACTTTAGATCTTCTTGTTCCAATAAGAAATTCAATTATATTTGTAACTGTTTCTGAGCACTCACATTTTCTACCTTTTCATCTTTTTGTAATAAGGATATGGGTGCTGTTTTTGTTTTGATAGCCTTCAATCTGTCCTTTTCTAGTGTTTTACTCCACCTTTTAAGCCCTTTACTGCATTGTTCTAGCTTGGCTTGTACAACTGCTAGTTGGTTCCTTTCTCCAGTATTCTTCCTCCATGCAGTTGCCACTACTCCACTACAGCCCTCTTCTCGGCTCCACCCTACTTCATATTTAAAATTGCAAGGAACAAAGTGTGTCACTTGATTAGAAGCATAGTGAAGCACAATTGGTCTGTGATCTGAACATATAGCAGTAAGTGTGTCCACCTGGAAGTAGCTATAAGAATCCATTCACACTTTATTTGCCAACACTCGATCCAGCCTCTCCTTAGTGAAAGAGGCATCTTCATGTCTATTAGACCAAGTAAATTTATCCCCTCTCCAACCTAGGTCGAAAAGGGAGCCATTTGATAAGACCTGTCTAAAGCTCTGCATCTGTTTCTCAGCTCTTGGCCTTCCTCCAACCTTTTCATCATTTGTCAATATCTCATTGTAATCACCAATGATACACCACCCTAAATTCACAGGTTGAAAGGAATTTAGCAAATCAAACCCCCTTTGCCTTTGGCTAACCTCAGGGTTACCATAAAAACATTTCAACAGCCATTTACTCCCACTCCTTTCATCTGTTATAAAAACATTAATGTGTCTACATGAAAAATTCAATAATTCGACCTCAACAAACTGTTTCCACATAAGAATTAAACCTCCACTCCTACCTATAGCATCAACAGCAATGTGCCCATCATACTTCATTTTCTTAGCAACCCATTGGGCCCTTTTATTGCACATCTTGGTTTCCATTAGAAAAACCAAGTTAGGAACTTTGGCCTTAATCTGAAGGTTAAGGCTTTGAACTGTTTGGGGGTTCCCAAGCCCCCGACAGTTCCAGCTTAATATTTTCATAATGCTTGGCGGGATTGTAACTCAGCCACCGCCAACTCTTCAACAAAACCAGAACCATGTTTCCCTTTCTTTTGTACTATCAAGTCGGCAAGAGTGTCCTCTTCTTCATCTACTAGCCGTTTCTGCCCAGACATAAAAGCTTGGCCCAATACTTGCCCTCCTTTGATCCGAGCCCTCCTCTTCCATTTTGTTTTTCCCTTCAAACCATGTTGAATTTGTGTCGTACTCTTCACAGCTTCCTGTTGTAAATTTGGCTCCAAAATCTGTTCTGTAGTCATTACAGATTGTGCAGGTGTCTCGGGTAACAGTGTTGTCCTTTTATCAAGCCCAAGCCTCATCATAGGCTCACTCAATGAGTTAGGCCCAGTAGAGATATCACCATCACCAACAGAATTGTTATCTGTTCGAGTGGCAAATATTTTTAAAGTTGGTAAGACTTCCACAGCTGAAAACTTCTCAGCAGCTTCATTTGAATTCAAATCCCCCCCCCCAGCTGAGTATCACTGCCATCATATTCGCTCCCTAATCCACCAGTCTGATTAACCACCTTTTGAAATCCACCAATCTCTCTATCAGTTGAACTGCTTCCTCCACCATCAGCTGCCACTGGCACAGGTACCACTTTCGTTAACCACTCTTTGTCACGGCTACCCCTGCCACTCCAAAACCCTCCTTCTCCTCGATACCCGGGGATGTTTGTCTTCTTCCCATCAAATTTTTCAGCACCATCAGTAAAGTGGGATCTTTTTCGAGACCCTGTGTCTGCCCGTAGCCACGGACCACATTGCATGGCCTCTTCGTCATCCTTCTCTTTTTGTGCACTCTCTTTTTGACAGCAGAAACTACATGCAATAACCAGCCACACTGGAAGCACAGTTTTGGAAATTTCTCATATTTAAAATCAACCCATAGTGTTCTACCAAAAGAATTAATGAAGCGACCACGGGCAATAGGTTTATGCAATGATAATTCAATCTTCACTCTGAGATATTTGTCCCACCCCACTCCATCATCTTTTGCATCAACATCAATGACGGAGCCAACTGACTTGCCAATTAACAAACCATAATCTCTTGTCATCTGATTAAATGGCAAGTTATGAATCTGCATCCAAAAGACCTCAGAAACAAACTGAAAAATTTGTGATGGTTGCATAACGCCATCATACAACCTTAATGCAAATAATGCATTATCAAATAGCCAAGGTCTTCCATCAAGAATTCTATCCTTATCAGCATGAGTAGCAAAAGTCAGCACAAAAGTATTTAGTGCAACTTCCTGGAATTCTGCTTTCCTGCTAATACGCCATATTCGCTCCATAGCACTGGCTACAATTTCCTTTCCAACTGCACGTTCAGAACAAACTTTCCCAATTAGGCTTCTTTGTCCCTTCCGCCAAACATCCTCGCTATCCCCTCCAGAGAAATCTAGAACTACCTCCTCATCCACAGACAATCGCAATTTTTTCCATCTCGCTTCAAGCTCCTCCATGACCACAGTAACAAGATCACCTCATACACACTAACACTCAACTCCTCCTCTGAAGATACACTACTAAGTGTACCTCATCCACGCGAAGAAAAAAAACTCAAAACTTCTCCTCTGGGATCGCCTAGGTCTCTAGGAGATACAGAGAGAAGACTGTTTGAAATCAAAACTTCTAATAACATTATTATTAAAGAATAAATCATCTTAATTACTTTAATTTGTGATTTTATTTATATATATACTTTTTTGTCTATTACAACGTACTACAGTATTTCATTACAGAAAGTTAATTGATTGGAAATGTCGAATGCGACCATAATTAAGAGACTGTTTAGATTTATAAATTATCTTATCTTATCCTATTTTATTATTATAATTTTTTAAAAATTTTAAACAAAATATAATAAATAATTTAATTTTTTTAAAAATTTAATTTTTTAAAATTTTAAAATAATAATAATATTAATACATAATATTTTATTTAACTTTATTTAAGAGCATTTACCTCCGTATCATACAAGCACAAGTCGCCGCCACCTCAAAGAGACGTCTCTGTTCTGTTGTTAAAGTCTTTCTGAGCTCTCGAGAAGTCCCTATTCGTTTCGCGCACACAGACACACCGTAGAGGCTAGAGCCAGCGAGCGAGATGGGTGGAACCCAGATTATGAAGAGAATACCGCGCATCAAATTTCCTCAAAGACGACCTAAACCGTCGGGTCTGTTACCCTGCGTCTCTCCCTTTCTCTTATTAGTTCTATACGTGCTACCTCAACATTTAGTTTTCATGTCATTTTCTTAGATTGAATGATGACTTTTACTTAAGTTTATAGATTTGGATATGTTTAGCTGAATTTAATAACTCAAGCACCACTTGGATTCTAAAGCGTCATATTTACGCTAGATGGTCCGATTTTATGAGCATTTTGCTTTTCCTTGATATTACTTTGATCCTATTGGTTCATCAAGAGTTTTATTTGAGATCAGATCTTGTGCGAGTGAGCAGATTAGAGCATTTTTTTAATATCTATAGTGTAGGAAAGATGCCCCATTGATATCTTCCTAACAGTCCATTCTTGTGAGTCCTAACGGACCTGAGATTTAGCCACTTATATTAGAAAAAATAAACTTAAGCTCCCGCGGGGGGGTGTCAGTGTAGGCAGCGAATTCTATTTTTCGTACAGTCTCTGATATCTCTGTCTCTCTGAAGATTTTATTGGCTACCCTGAAATGGTGGGGAAAGTTAATATGTTGTTCTTAGTTCATCTAGAGTTGGAGGTGTATTCGGAGGTTTTTAATTCAGCAACAAAGCCTTAGACTGTGACTTTTTGGGGGGTGAAACATAAGAAGTAAATAAGATAGACATACTTTTGTGTTTTTTTTTTTTTTATAAGTAATAGTAAATTTTATTAATGTAAAGAAGGCGTAAGCCAGGTACATTGGGAGTATACATGAGAATACACCGCTTTAAGAGCTAGAAAGAGTTACAAGGAAATCATGGAAGCTAAGACCATTAAACTCTAAAGCCATGGCCCACAAAAACAAAGTCTTCCATAAAAAACCCCTAAATTCTTCTATAGATTTTTCCTGGTCCTCAAAAACACATACTTTTGTTATCATCCATCTCCTTGTTCTTGCTCCTTTTGAGTCTTCATTCAGTAATTTTTCCATTTTAAGTTGTCATATATTAACATTTCTTTTATGCTATGTGAGAATTATGTTATCTTATGGTGCAAAAGGGTGCTTCAGCACGTGTTCTTTGGATGATGCTGACCAGATACCACTTTGTTTACATTATGCATTATATAGTTAGAGAATGACTTGGTGCTTTGAAAAGCCCTTGTAATCATTTTTTGTCCACAAATTTTTTTCTTCTTTCAAGAATTATCATTATTGAGGAAATCACTTGCAGATTCTGCATCCCAGACTCAAACAACTTATACACCTGGTGATGCTGGTCAAACTTACTTCTTTGGTTCAAAAGTCTCAACAACTGTTGGAGGGAAAGCTTCTCTTCAGCCCAAACGAACACCAGTGTCCGATGAGGAGATTGAAACTATTTTGGTAGGCATAGAGCTCCTGTTAAGTCGTTGCAGTGATTTTTACGTTTACTCATTGATTTCTCTCCCTTCTTATGCAATGAACTGTACTAACGTGAAGTGTGGGAAGGGATTGAACTAGAAAATTACTATTGTGCATGGTGGTTATCTATTCTTTTCTTCTTCTTTTTTTTTGCAAATCACAAGGTAGTGAAATTGGATTAAGTTCTGGCTGTTTTTCTTCAAGTTTTGAGGCATTGAAGTATTGAAGTTCATCATTCCAACCAAAAAGAAAAACCCATCTTTCTACTGTTGTACTCTTCTCGTTTGCATATTAATTTTTTGGAGATGTGATTGCTTAATATCAGCCTTGTTGTTGGAGTGAATGAGATCAAGAGGATTGGTATTTGCTCTTTTATTTTCAATAATCGACTTCCCTCTCATTATTAATTTACTAGCTGGAAAACTGACGAGTTCTTCAGTTATGAGACAACATTGAAGTATTGAAATTCATCATTTTAACCAAAAGGGAAGACCCACCTTTCATGTTTGGAGCACTGTTGCTGGAGTGAACGAACAATAATCAGCTTCCTTTCCAGTTTACTAGCTGGAAAAATAATATCTTGATGTTTAGGATTACTGAACAGATCAATCTTGCTCTGTACATGTGCACGAATCATTGAAGCATTTTCAATAGAGAAACAGAATCCTCAGTATTGTGACGATGATGATTATCGTCAATATTGTCACCAATTGAATATTAAAGCTTCTTATCTATTGTCTTCTTCTTTTTTTCTTACTGTTCTATAAATTTTTTTCCTTTTTATCCAGTTGTTAGAAACTGACTGTTTTTTCAATCTTTTGGCAGTTGGGTGGCTGCTTCTGATATTTTGATGGAGCTTTGAGAAGGGATGACAAGGCGGAGATTTCTCCACCGTTCTTTAGTTTTTGAAATACTCAAAAGTTCACTTTCTACAGATTGTTGCATTGTAACGATTTTAAAGGAACAATGTCGTAATTAAAAAATTAAATACAGCGCACATAAACACGGCCGTGAATTTTAAAGCTGTGCTTCTTTTATCTAATTGAACACCGTTGAAAGGAAGTGTTTACAGATGAAGTTACTCTGCCTTTGCCTATGTTGTGAGAACTACACATATGGCATATACATGAACTTGATACAACAGATGGAAAGATGGAATCATTTTGAATCCTTTTTCTCAAGCAGAGGCTCGAGGATAGCAGACTTGGGATTCTTCAATGGAGGGCCCTTTTCCCTGCGTTGCAGCTCATCCAGTCGGAAAGTAATTAATCTATCCCAGTTTCCTCCCTCGAAAAGAACCCCAGCCTTTCCATCCGTGATTCTCTGAACAATACCGCAGTACATGTAATATGGGTTGTTGGGGTTGTTCACAATGGCAATCATACCAGGCATTAAGAGCGGCAATTCTGGAGCTTTTGGCTTCTTCGAGCTGGTAACTTCGAGTAGATTTGCTGAATCTGCTGCTGTTTTCTTTGGAGGTGGGTTTCTTTCTATGAATGTTATCAAACCCTTCTCCCCACCGGGAAACCCCCCAGTCAGCCCCATCAGCTCCTTTTCGAAAGCGTCCTCTGGAACATTGCCAGGTGTTGATATCGCAACACTACCTGATTGTTCTTGCTTTGCATCAGAAGCTGAAGATGCCTGTTCTTCAATGTTTTTCTTCAGCTCCTGCTGAAGACCTTGTTCCCCATTGCAGAGCCCTCTGCCTCCCAGGATTTGGGATAGGTCAAATTTGGCACATGTGGTTAGGGGTTGGGTTGATGACTGTTTCTGAATCGTGAAAAAGGGTTTGAGAAAGAGGCGGTTTCCCCCAAGAAACTGGGATTTGAGAGGAGGGCCTGGAATGCTTGGGAGAATGATGGACGAAGAGGCCATGCTTTGTTCTGCGCCGGTCTGCCAGAAAGAAGAAAGTTAAGCCTCATGTTTCAATCCTGGCCACATAGGAGGAGCTTTTGTTTGATAGTCCTATCTTCTTCAATTATTTGCTTCATCCTCTATTTTACACACACACACACACACACATTCTTTCATTGGAGATGCTACATTTTATCACGACAAGACACTCCAAATGTTCTGGTCTTTGAGGATGTCAAATAGCTGATGACTGGAATTGAGTGCCTGAACTCCCACTTGCAAATTTACCTTTACCCACCACTTACCAACATAGTGGACTCTACTTTGGAACCAATTTTAAGAAAAGACTTGGAGGAGGACAAAAGCCATCCACAAATTGAAGGTGGAAAGTGAATCAGCTGAATTAGGTAGAAGCCAATTGGTCGTCCCATTCCAAAAGGCAATATAAGGGCAGTAGTAAATAATTACCTAGTGGGGTATGGCTATGCATTGAACATTATCACTTCCCCCACCTTCTCAAACCATACTGATTAGCAATTATTTCAGTCATATGGGTCACTCTTTTTCATTTTGTGCTTGTTCTCTTGTAATTAGAAGGCTGGCAATCACGTATCAATTCTTATGTTTCATGTATCCTGTGATTTGTGGCCATGGCCCCCGTTTTGGCATCTTGCATCATCAAACCTTTTCAATGGGCAGGATTTTCGTTCACAAATTCTAAATGACCTCTCTCTTATTTATGTATATTATTTTTCTGAATTTAAAGATTGATTTTCGTATGGCAATCTTCTATAATCTCCCGTTGTTACTCAATGCAGGTAGAGATTCAGTGCTATGTATACTTAGATTAGTGTTAATTCAAAAGACCCATTTTATCATTTTTTTTTTAATTGGAATTAGCAATTTCAAATTTTATAATTTTCAACATATCAATAACTGACATGTCAGCACCTAGGTTAGGTTTAGATAGTGAGTTAAGATGAAAATTAAGACTTAAAAGTTGAAAAAAAATATTATTTTTCAATATTATTATTATTTTGAGATTTAAAAAAATTGAATTATTTATTATATTTTATGTGAAAATTGTAATGATAAAATAAAATGAGATGAGTTAAGAGTGTTTCTCAATCCAAAATGAACCTTATTGTTACGTAAGTAAAAATTGTAAGTATAAATATTATTTTCCTTACAACTGTTATATATCATTTAATTAAATATTTTTTAAAAGAAAGTAACACATTAATTAAAAGAAGGAGAACCGTATAGCCCCAACACAACACTTCAGAAAGAATAATGCTAGGGTAAATGAGAAAAGTGACTCATGCATGGTATCATAGTGCAAAATTACATTTTTATGTTTTTTCAAATAATTTTTAAACCATTTTAAAAATTTTGAAAAAAAAATTTTCACAAACACATTAATAAATACTTCCTGGGAAGCATTTTTCCTTGAAAAATAAAAACCAAAAGATAGGATTTGGGGCACAAAAAGTTAGACCTCCCATCTCCATAGTTTCGGTCAAACCCAGGGGAGCCATTTTGTTTGGCGATTTTAATACAATTTGATCTGTAGTCTGTGGTTCCAGAATCGGAAACCAGGACAAATGCATCGTGCCTCACTGTGTTAGAAACCTTGATAGTTGGTAATTATGCGGATGACTGAATGCTGAGAAGTGGTGTATATAGGATTGTTGTGTGTGGTTGTGAATCAGGACTCAATGGCAACGATGGACGATGATTACTCACTGGAAAACAGAGTGCATGCTATGTGTATGAAGAAATGCTGAAAAGATGATTCAAATGGATAGCTACGGGAGTGCTTCAAGGGCTCCCAAACCTCCTTACAGAATTACTCTACTAAATTCCAAAACATTTCAGATGCGTTTCCACTCACCTTCCCTTGCCTTAAAACACTGACCCTCCTAACATAATTGAAAATAAACTATCCTAACCATGACAGCACATACGGAAATAACAGACGAACGCACCGTTTGGTAAAATTACCAAACGTTGCGTTTACATAAAGGACTCCTTGATACGGTGCGTATCACCCAACTCTCTTAATGCCTAACGACGTCGTCTTTAGTTTAAGTCTTCAACTCCTTCCAGCTTTTATACTTCATTAACTCGACAATTCCTTCAGTCCCTCTTCAGTTTCAGCCATTCATCTCAACCTGTCGGAACCCTAACATTCTCCCCCTCTTCACAAAACCTTGTCCACAAGGTGTGGATAAAGGCCTTGAAGTTTCCACAAATCCTCCCAGCTACTTTCTCCCGTCGGCAACCCATTCCATTTTACCAACACCTCGGTCACCGCCCGATCTCCTTGCCTCTTCATCCTACGATCCAAAATTAGCTCTGGCTCTGGCTGAATCTCTCCAGACGAATCTGTGGGTGGAAGGGTGGGGAGGATAGGAACCTGCGAACCCAATTTCCTTTTCAAACACGACACATGAAAGGTGGGATGTATCTTCGAAGTTTCCGGCAGCTTTAGTCGATATGCTACAGACCCAATCTTTTCCTCTACCTGGAAGGGCCCATAGAACCTGGGTGACAGTTTAAGGTTCCGTCTCAACGCTAGGGTCTTTTGACGGTATGGCTGAAGCTTCAGGTAAACCCAGTCCCCTTTCTCAAACACACGCTCAGTTCTCTTTCTATCTGCATAATACTTCATCCTCTGTTGGGCCTCTGTTAAGTTCTATTTCAGTAAGTTAATTATCTGATCCCTATTGTAGAGAAATTGATTTGCTGACTCGTTTGTAACTGTACCCGGAATGTATTCCAAAAGTGAGGGTGGCAGGTAGCCATAGACAGCTTGGTAAGGAGTCATTTTTGTAGCCGAATGGTAGGTGGTATTATACCACCATTCAACCATTAGAAGCCAGTAAGACCAACCCTTGGGTTTAGAACTTGCATAACAGCGTAAATAACCCTCCACACACTTATTCACAGCTTCCGTTTGGCCATCTGACTGAGGATGATACGCTGAACTGAAGTCAAGTGAAGACCCTTGTGCATTAAAAACAGCCTTCCAAAAGGTACTCAGAAAAATGGGGTCTCTATCTGACACCACCGACCTAGGAACCCCATGGAGCTTAAAAATATTTTTCATAAACTCCTCTGCTACTACCTGTGCTGTATAGGGATGGGCCAAGGGTATGAAATGCCCGTATTTAGAGAGTCGATCAACCACCACCAGTATCACACTATACCCTCTTGAAACTGGTAGACCCTCCACAAAATCAAGTGATACATCAGTCCAGGGCTGATTGGGAATGGGAAGAGGCTGTAGTAATCCAGCTGGGTGTGCAGTCTCATTTTTCATTACTTGGCAGGTATCACATTCCCTCACTAGCTTCTTGATGTCTTTCTTCATACCCTTCCAATAGAAATCTAGTTTAGCCCTCTGGTATGTTTTTAAGTATCCCGAGTGGCCTGCTTGCGAGTTGTCGTGAACAAACTGCAATACTTTCCCTTTGAATTTCGAGTCACTTGCCAGTACAATTCTCCCCTTCTTTAGAATCACCCCTTGCCTTAGTGAGAACCCTTTAGGTACATTCTGGTTGGACTGGAGCTGGTCCAGTAATTCAACTAGCTCGCTAGACTCTTGGTAGCTCGTTTTTAACTCATCTAGCCACAAGGGAGTAGGGAAAGACAGGATAGCTGCACACTTAGCCTTAACTGAGTCCTCCATTCTTCTTGAGAGAGCGTCCGCCACTCTATTTTCCTTCCCCTTTTTGTATTCAATAGAGAATTGATATCCCATTAATTTTGCCACCCACTTGTGTTGCATCTCAGTTCCCACCCGCTGTTCCAGTAAAAACTTGAGGGCCTGTTGGTCAGTCCTAATTAGGAAAGATTGACCAAGGAGGTAAGGCCTCCATTTTTGGATAGCTGTCACAAGGGCTAGTAATTCCTTCTCATAGGTCGATAAGAGTAAGGCTTTGCCCTTAAGTGCCTTACTAAGATAAGCAATAGGCTGTCCCGACTGCATTAATACTGCTCCTAGCCCAATTCCACTAGCATCACACTCAATAATGAAGGGCTTGCTGAAATCCGGCAACCTTAAAACTGGAGGTTGTGCCACGGCCTGTTTCAAGGCTGTAAATGCCTTCCTTGTTTCCTCACTCCAAGAGAAAGCATTTTTCTTCAACAGTTCAGTGAGGGGGGCTGCAATACTCCCATAATTTCGGATGAACTTCCGATAATACCCCGTTAACCCAAGGAATCCCCTTAAAGACTTCACATTCTGAGGTTCAGGCCACTCTAACATCGCAGCCACCTTAGAAACATCTGCCATCACCCCATCTGCATTAATCACATGTCCCAAGTAGTCAATTTCCCCTACTGCGAATTTGCACTTAGATCTTTTGGCATATAGGTTGTTTTGCTGCAGTAAGGACAGAACCTTCCTTAGATGCTCTAAATGTGCAGCGCGACTCTTGCTATAGACCAAGATGTCGTCAAAAAATACAAGTACAAATTTCCTTAGATAAGGCTTAAAAACATCGTTCATGAGCCATTGGAATGTGGCTGGTGCATTAGTTAAGCCAAAGGGCATTACCAAAAACTCATACTGCCCCTCATGAGTACGAAATGCTGTTTTTGGTATATCCTTCTCAGCTACCCTCACTTGGTGGTAACCCAACCTTAAATCAAGTTTAGAAAAAATCACCGAGCCAAATAATTCATCTAACAGTTCATCAATCACCGGAATGGGAAATTTTGCCTTCACCGTCTCTTTGTTTAGTGCCCTATAGTCCACACATAATCTCCAACTGCCATCGGCCTTACGGACCAGCAGAACTGGAGAAGAAAAAGGGCTGGAGCTTGGTCGGACCACCCCTGACTGCAAGAGCTCAGCCACAATTTTTTCGATTTCTGTTTTTTGGTAGTAAGGATACCGATAAGGCCTATTGGCCATGGGCTGGGTACCCTCCTTGAGAATTATCTGGTGATCATGGGGGCGAGATGGTGGTACCCCCTTAGGTTCATTAAAAACCTTTTTAAATTCTCCCAAGACTTGAGTAACATCACCAAGCATAGGTTTCTGTTCTTCCAATTCCCCCTCTACAGCCATAATTTGCAACAAAATACCCTTACCCTTCAGCATTTTATGACCATCATCCATCACTGAGGGTTTCAGCTTTAACCCTTGTAATTCAGTCACTTTCCCCTCATGTTTAAAACTCATCAACAGTTTAGAGAAATCCCACGTAATGGGGCCCAAGGTCTCCAACAATTGGACTCCTAACACAACATCACATCCCGCAAGATCAAGTACATAAAGGGAGGGTTGAAACAAAGTACCTTGCACCTTTAAATTCACATCATTGCATATCCCTCCGCTCCGTAGACATTGCCCATTTGCTACTTTGACCCTTAATGCAATGGAAGTATCCACTGTTAACTTCAGCTTTGGAACCAAGGTTGCATCGAGGAAGTTATGAGAGCTGCCCGAGTCCACTAAAATCACCAATTCCTTCCCCTTGATGCTGCCCACCAGCCTCATTGTACTTACTGTAGGAGTGCCCGCAATGGCAGCCAACGAGATTTCAGGTACCTCCCCATTGTCATCAGCCTTGCTACTCTCGGTCACTTTTTCAGTAACAGTTGGAGGGCTGTCCTCCACCTCCTCCACCTGTATGTCATCATCCTCAGCTTGGATGAAATAAACCCTTGGTTTACTACACTTATGGTTAGGGTTCCATTTCTCATTGCAATGGTAACACAACCCATTTTTACGTTTCTCATCCATGTGTGCTGAGAGAACTGGTCTGGTGGCACCCGTAGGTCCAGACCAATTTTTGTTGTTGCTTCCTGAGTAGGACCCACGGGAAAAACCCCCAAAGGTTTCACTAGACTTCTCTCCTGTATGCTTGCTGGATTTTTTTACGCTTAAGAGGTATTCCTCTTGGATTCTTGCTAATCCGTATGCTGCATTCATATTGACAGGATTAAACATTTTGATGGGCAGTCGAATTTCATCTTTCAGCCCGCTGATGAAACAACACAACTTGTGCTCGTCGGAAAGGCCCCTCAACCGATTGGCCAAGGCTTCAAATTGTGATGTGTAAGCTGCAATAGTACTGGACTGTTTCAGCCGAGTGAGTTCCTCCATGGGACTATCATAAGATGTTGGCCCGAATCTGAGAAGCATGGACCTGGTAAACGTGTCCCAGTCATGGAAAAAACCTCTTTCCGATGACTCTTGGTACCACACGAGAGCCTCGCCCTCCATGTGGTAGGACGACATGAGCATGCGGTGTGGCAAGGGAGTTTGGTGAAATTCAAAATATTGGTGTGCTTTGAAAATCCATGAGGCTGGATGGTCACCTTGAAAATGTGGAAAGTCTAAGCGTACACCTCTGAAGTTGATTCTTCTTGGTTCTGTTTGCTCTTGGTCGTCATACGGCAGCTGGCGCTGTTCGTGGAGCTGGTGCTGATTGTTTTGCTGGTGTTGGTGTTGCTGATTTTGTTGTTGGTGTTGCTGGACTATTGTGCGCATCATAGCATTTAGTGTGTCCATGTTAGTCTTGAAGTCCTGCATAGTCTGCTGTGTCTGGTCATTCTGTTGCTTTAGTTCAAGTATCTGCTGTTGTAATTCTTCATTTTGGTGATGTCTGGACCTTGTGTTTTCTGCCATAGGATCGGTGGATACTGATACCACTGTTAGAAACCTTGATAGTTGGTAATTATGCGGATGACTGAATGCTGAGAAGTGGTGTATATAGGATTGTTGTGTGTGGTTGTGAATCAGGACTCAATGGCAACGATGGACGATGATTACTCACTGGAAAACAGAGTGCATGCTATGTGTATGAAGAAATGCTGAAAAGATGATTCAAATGGATAGCTACGGGAGTGCTTCGAGGGCTCCCAAACCTCCTTACAGAATTACTCTACTAAATTCCAAAACATTTCAGATGCGTTTCCACTCACCTTCCCTTGCCTTAAAACACTGACCCTCCTAACAGAATTGAAAATAAACTAACCTAACCATGACAGCACATACGGAAATAACAGACGAACGCACCGTTTGGTAAAATTACCAAACGTTGCGTTTACATAAAGGACTCCTTGACACGGTGCGTATCACCCAACTCTCTTAATGCCTAACGTCGTCGTCTTTAGTTTAAGTCTTCAACTCCTTCCAGCTTTTGTACTTCATTAACTCGACAGTTCCTTCAGTCCCTCTTCAGTTTCAGCCATTCATCTCAACCTGTCGGAACCCTAACACACTGTTCTTGACCGACCGATGAAGATACATACTTTTCTTTTTCCTGCCATCTTTGAAAAGTGAGAGGACAAAAAACTGCCTCTCAAGGAAGAGAAATGCTTGAAAAGGTGTATCCTTGGCGATAGCTATGCGTTGGTCTGGGTCATACACAGTACTGATAGTTTTGTGCCTTTTCTTGTACTGTATGCTAGATCAACAATTTCTTGTACTCATGGTGCCATGGGTGCTGCTTTTTGGAGGAAGCATGCATGGTGCTAGATCGGATCTCATCCTTCCTAAATACTTGAAAAAAAAAAAAAAGAAGAAAAAGGTTTCCTTGGTACCAAAAAAATCTCAAGTAGGCAGCCAGCTACCTCTCTTCGATGGTGTTTGGGGGTAGGGACTTTAGTTTTTGAAGGTTAATTTCGAAGCGAGAGGTAATGTTGGTTTGTAGTAAAGAAATATTCTCCACACATATTCGTTTGAAACTATTCATAAGTTGTTTTATGTATTCTGTAAAGGAGGATGATAATATAGATTATGTTATTTCGTTAACTATAATAATGTTTATTCAAAGATTAATGACATATGTATAATTTTTTTTTTAATTTTGTATATAACTATGATTTAAAATAAAGTATTTATATAAAATGATGTTACTTGTATTTATCTCTTAATGTCAGAACTATTATCTCTTTAAAAAATAAAGGCAAACAATGTTATACTTTATGAAGATAAAATGTTAGGCATGTATTATTGATAGATACTATTTTAATATTTATAAAAAGGAGTCTAATAAAATGATATTACTTTTATTAATTATTTAACAAAAACATCGTACGTTTACCGTTATCTTTCTCCAAAATCTAGTCATGAATCCATAAGTTAATACAAATCCATGATTCTGCCTGCATATATGTACGCCAGCGAACCATTCATCCACTGCCACGTGATAGGGGTGAAAGCCTAAAAGGGTCTTTTTGCATTAACCACCACTGCTGAAACTACCGAACAGTCCTACAATAGAACTACGCTCAACATTCGTGGGGTCAAAGGCCTGTCGTGAAAGGAAATACCTCCGTTAATTTAACCCCTTTACAGTAAAGTTTCTTTCTACCGGTACGAGTTTCTCCTCGTGATATTCTTATCAAGTTCATATCTTTTCCTTCTCTTTGCAAGTAGATCTCCATTCTTTCTGCAACTTGTGTGGTATGTATAAACTTCTTGACTTATTCACCGACAATAATATCATCTGTTATCATCAGCTTATGCTTGCTCCGGCCTTGTAAGTTTGTGCTTTTCCATCAATCTTATTTAGGTAGTTTTTAGTGTTTTTCTTGTTTTTGTTTTGAGGTCGAAGGAACACTTTTTTGGGTTGATATTATGATATAAGTTTAGAATCATGGGGCTTATTTATGTAGTTTTGATGGGCCCTAGATTTTATTCGTATTTAAGTTCTCTAGACTTATTCTTTGTTGTGTAATCGTGATCATGGGAAATTACGGGTTTTTTTAGGTGTAATTTGTGAGGGGCTTGGTTGATCTGGTCGAAGATAAGCTTGTTGGGCTATTTTCCTTCGATTTAATTTGAGGGTGCAAGAAACTATTAGATCATGAAGGGTTCCTTTTGATGTAATTTGTTTTGGGGGTGGGGGGCATAGCTCTTCTTTTCGAAGATGAACTTGGACTATTTTCATTCTTATGTAATATTTTGTGCCAGAAAAATATTGGGGTTATGGAGGGGACGAAAAGAACAATGTTGGGTTTGTAAGTTTGCAAAAAGCTATTTTAGATGGAGATGGTCTCATGGTAGAATGGAAAGGGTTTTGTGTACTTGACAGAGAAGTTAGGATGAGGTTTTCTGGAGTTGGTTTGAGTTGTATCATTCGGGTATGTTCTTTGTCCAAGTGTGTAATACCTAAGAAAATAACTGACTTGTGTATTAGGGTGTAGTGAAATAGTCAGATGCTGAGATTATAGAATATCCTGTCTGTTTGGTGGAATTTTGGAGGTGTAGCAGTTTTTCCGAGTGCAGAGGTAATATGTCATCGATAGAACAAATTAAGTAGCTAGACGTTGCAGCTTTTTTTATGATCTGACTTCGTGGATTAGGCTACACTAACTTCTTGTGACTTATTGAAGAAACCGGCACAATGTTTATGTTCTTTTACCATTGTTGTCTGTATAGACTTCCCTTTAACACCTGCACCACTCTCTCAATGGAGGTTGTCTCCTAAATATTGTAACCGTTCATGTTTGCTCAGTCATCTTCTCTCATCTTTTCATTGCATTTACTTTTACTGCCAGCCACATGAGGAGAATCACTATCTTTTCAAGGTTGCAGCAGTTGAGTCTTTTTCGTCTCACTAATCTCTTACATGGAAAACCAGGGATTCTGTTTTACTACTTAATTATCTTCTGCTAGTGACTAAAGTGCAGATAAAGCTTATTTATCAAAAGAAAGAGTATCTATACTCCATTTTTGTTATCAATTGTGGCAATTAAGAAAGACATTTGCCTCTTACTGTATGAACATGTATTTTTTCTCAGAAAGTGTAAGTAAATGGTGAAGTGCTAATGTTCTTATGCTGAGTTGAATTAATGGTTTTAAGATTGGCTATCCATTACACTCTCCTCTTTTCTTTGATTCTTATTTATTTTTGCACCGTCTTCTGGAACATAGAAAAATAGCTTCATGGATGATAGTCGTGGGAAGATCAAGGTTATACCGGATCACTTCACAGCCTCAACAACTAGCGTGGATTCTCATCAAAGCGGAACGTCATTTGTTTCCCTACCACGATCTGACAGTTCTTTGAGGTATTTCTTTTTTTTGGGAAAAAACTACTAGAAACTAAACATACAATTTAAGATTTTTAATCTAGAGTCACGGGGTCCACACGGGCACACCTCTGATATGAACAGTGCACACGTGAGACTCCCATGACTAGCATTATGGTTTAATCTATCGTTATTTAGTCCTCTTTATTTTGATATAGCATAGGTCTCATAGCTGGACTCGAAAGGGTGCCACTTTCATGTTGAACTTGTTTACCGTACGAGGGATGCCATGGGGTTCTAGCACTGATGGTCAGAAAAAGGTTGATTGAACGGATTTTTAGCAGTGGCCAATGGAAGGTGAATTATCCATGTTTCCTGACCACCAGAATTTTGTTGATTGCAGGTTGAGCTACCTGCTGCTGAAGTAGAATCACTTAGATCAGCAGTTGCTGATTTAGAAGAGAGAGAAGCTCACTTGAAAGCTCAGTAAGTATGACTTGATTCCTAGTTTGTAACTATAATATTGCCAAGAAAATGAAATTTATTTGAGTTGATTATGCTATAGAATCTTAACTTTTCTTGTTGATTTATTGTGTCAAGATTTATCACTCATAAGCTACAGCGAAAAAACCTAAAGATAAAGTTCTGGACTATGTGCTTGGGTCTTTAATTGTGAACTTTTGAGTGAAATGGATGTATATCTAACAGCTCCTACTACAAGAAAATCTTCTTCCCTTTATCTCATTTTAATTTCTAACTGTTGGCTTTTCATAGTGAAATTGACACTAGGATTACATTTTTTGATTATTTTCTGTTTTCTTTATATTGACACTGATTTTTCTTTTAACATATGCAGGCTGGAACATGTTGATGAACTTTTGCGGTCTGCTCGCCTGTCTGGTTATTTGTACATTCGTACTGTAATGACTATTTTCACTTCTTTGCATTTGTTTATACTTCTATATTTCTTGCATCTCACCATCTTAATTGATGATTTGCCCGTTAATTCTACCTAACAGAGGTGGACAGCACTACCAGGAGAACCTCCCCCTTTAGATGATACTGAGGTTGATGACTGGCTTCCTCGCTTTGTTGTCCTTCATGGACTATGTCTATTCTTCTATTTATTGTCTACAGGTATTTGAATTTTAATTGGTACCCCCATCTTTGTTTACTTTTTGTTTTCTTGGTAGTTTTTTGTCCTTTATCTTATTATTATGAAAGTGGCATCCAGGTTTCTCTATCGTACTGTTGTGCTTGATTGGCCACTATAGTTCTTGACCAAAAACTGCAAGATTTGTATGCCTTAGAGCGGGGCAACCAGTCATTCACAGTATCACTGGCTAACCTTAATGGTGTAAATAAGATATATTAGCATTTGAAAACCTTCTTTTATCAGAAAACTGTTCTAAGTTTTTTTTAGAGAAGAATGATGGTACCCCTAAATTTTATTAATTAAGTTCTCACTTTTGGCTGAGGAATACCTTTTACATTGAGTTTACCCTAAAAAGACCAAACTAGTAAAACTAATGCAAATCTAGAAGAAAAATTACATGGCTATATCTAAAACCGACCAAAAGAAAATGAAAGTATACATATATGACTATTTACATCTACAATTGGGTAAGCCCATTCTATCAAGATTAACAAAAACCAATGAGTTGCTTAGGAAGCATGTTAACCGATGAAATCATGAAAATAGCTGTCTTTACCTGCCACCCCTAAATTTGCAAGTCCTCTGCAAGCTAGTTGCTTTCCCTGAAAATGGTTTTTACCTCAAAACTCAACCGATAATGCAAATGGATTACTTCTCCCCAAAGCTCAAAATAGGGCCAAGGTGGTTGCTGTTTATCATGGAACCATTTGGCCACAGTGAGGGAGTTGGTTTCAATCAGAATATCATTGATAGTTAGCTGGTAGCACAGCAAACGTCCAATTTTCAGAGCTGAAATTAGACTGATTATGCAAATGGGTTACTTCTTCCCAAAGCTCAAAATAGGGACAAGGTGGTTGCTGTTTGTCATTGAACCATTTGGCCACAGTGAGGGAGTTGGTTTCTGTGAAATCTCCACTTGTCCCAAAAGCTTAAGCTGATGGGACTCTTAGATTTTATTATTTATTTTATATCTTAACACTCTCCCTCATGTGTGGGCCAGACTCTCTCTCAATGGGTAGTCCAACACGTGGAATATTTAATTAAATGGGATAGAATGTAGAGTCAGGGTTTGAACTCAGGACCTCTGCTCTGATACCACGTGAAATCACCACTTGTCCTAAAAGCTTAAACTAATGGGAAGAGATAGATTTTATTATTTATTTTATATCTTAACAATTTCAATCAAAGTATCATCAATAGTTAGCTGGTAGCACAGCAAATGTTCAATTTTCAGAGCTGAAGTTTCTGCAAATGTGTTAGTACCTGTTCCAAGATAGCAAGAGAAACCATATAAAAATCAACCATGATGATCTAGGATAGCACCACCACATCCAGCATATCCTGGATTTCCCTTTGATGCTCCATCAATTGAGTTTCAATAAAAAATTGTTACAAGCTTCTTCTTTTTTGTCATAAGTTTCTCGACATGGCTATGAATATTCTTTATTTCAGCTGCCAATTGCACCAATGATTTGGTGACTCTGACTAAGAGTATTGTTTACTGCTATCCAATTTCACTATAAGTTACTGCTTTATCTCAATCTGAAAGAAACACAAAGTTTATTTATCAGATTATGAGGACTACTGAATATGATCGAATATGATAGATTTTAAGCTTAGCAGTTAATAGACTTGCATGGAACATCAATTTAGAGTCTAATTTTGATTGTTTTGATAAGTAATCAATTTTGTTGCAAAACCTCAAAATCAAATGCAGATTTAACCAGTGAATGATACTCAACCTTTATCCAGAACAACATATGATTTCCTTGCTAATGAGCTCAAGGAACTTATATGCAGATCTAAGCCCTCAAGACTCCACTCTCCTATCTGACATTGTTGAAATAGGTCCTCTTCCAAGCTTTACACGAGAAGATGAGGAGACACGATATGCCTTCTATATGCTAACTGGTCAAGGACTGAAATATGAGTGCTCAAGTATTTCTAAGATTCAGGTACATCCAGTTATTTCATGAGTATGGTAATTTGCTATTTCCTTTGCCAAGTTGAGTGTTACTTAGTGACACCTGCATTCCGTTGTCCATGTGAGTTTTGTAAATGGTTTTAGGTTGCAAACTGTTTCGTCCAATCTTGTTTTTAAACCTGTATTTCTCACAAGTTATTGAGGATTGACAACCGATGACCGATGGCTTGTATGTTACCATTCTGACTGGTGAGGTGTGTAGAAGGTGAACAAGCTTTGAGAGAAGTTTTCTGATTTCTGTAACAGGCTGTTGCTGAGAGAATTTTAGAATATGATATAAATTGAAATGAAAAGAGAAGAAGGAGAATGATTGAGAGACTTTAAGGACTGCATTTGTATTATTCTGAATGAATTGAATACAAAGCATAGGGTCCTATTTATAAGAAAATTATATGGAGATGCAATAAAGTAAACAACTTGAAAATTAAATATCTTGATAAAGTAAATACTTGATAATTATGAAAATAAAAAATATTTTAGTTTGATTAGGATAATAATCAAATCAAATTACATTTCTTCATGATAAAGTGAGAATCTATGCAGGGGAAGGGACATTAACAGGTCTAGGGTTGCAAAACATGTGTATTTATGTTGCATGCGCACAGTTTTACTTGCATCAATGTGGATATGCTAACATGCTTGCATTTATATGATTCCTTATGGTTGTTCTTTTCTTGTAATGCTTGTTCTTGCAGGCATTTATCTTTTCTTTTAGTTTGGTTTATGTGTGTACCTAGTTTTTTTGCAAGTATATCTGCTACCACCATCTGAGTATTACGGGAATTATACCACGACACCTTTGGACATTAAATGTTTTTTCGTTCAGCTCCGGGATTAGTCGGGACACTGTTCTCAGACACCCGGTGCCAATAAAAAATTAAATGGTTTTTTGTTGCTGATCAGGAAAGAACTCTGCTAATACGTATTCTCTCAGTCTTCATAGATATTGAATTGTGGCATCTGGAAAATTTCACTTGAATGAACTTATTCTTCTGATAATCATTTTTTTCCTAATTTGAATTTACTTCCTGCCTCGTTTTCAAGGTGGACTCTTGGTTGTCAGCATTACGAAGTGACTGCAAAGTGGGTTCTGATGCAACAGTTCCAAACTGTTCAAGTCAGATTTAACATCATTTACGCATTTGAACCAGTAAGTTGTACAAAGATAGAAATTAAATTTATACCTTGAAATCTATCAATCACTTCTCTGTACATAAGATACACCTTTTTTTTTTTGTATGAAAGATACGGTCTATTTGAAACATAGAATGTTTTATTTCTGATTGAATTTATACTGACTAATAACTGCATTGACCTTGCACCTGGCCTTTTCCCATGCAATAAACTGTAAAGGTCTTATATACTAAGTATTCATTCAAAACTTAATGTAAACGGCATAAGTAATTGGAAAGGCACTTGGTGATGATTCTCAGGTTCCCTCTTCAGTTTTGGGGCACTTTGAGAGGAGATGTTTGATTCCACTTTATTTTATTTTTATTGTCCTTATCTCTCGTTGCACGGTTTTACATAGAAGCTTTTGTAAATATTGAAAGATCAAGCAAAAGGAAGTGGTGGAGAAGAATAGTTCACACATAATCCAAGTGTCCTTACAAACAAATCAGGTTTTGGGACAAGAATAATTCTACTTATTATCTCCACACACCACACCTATTTTATTTTATTTTGTTTTTTATTTTTCCTATAACAAATATGTGGTGTATGGATAAGAAGTAGAACAACTCAATTAGTTTAACAAGAATAAAATAAAATAAAATAAACAATATTAAAATAATCAACTAGTTCAATTGATGCTAGTATTTCCTTATTGCAAGAAAGGTGGTGCAAGAACTTGATCAGAACTCTGGAGTAAATAGTGTATTCCAGAGGAGAAAGCTTTTTATTCTATCAATATATAACACAATAGCTTTATGGGCACATGCCCCAGCTATTCCATCTCTTCTTATTTAGTGAAGAAAATGACAATGGCAACTTGACATGTTACCCTCTGATGATACAAATTCTAATTTCTCAACTTGGAACCTTTTGGCAGATTGAAAAACCAAGTTTAGAATCATGGTTAAACCCCAAAGTTGAGATAGGAAACAGTTTCTTATCATTTAAAAATCTCATGCAAAAAAGTGAGATTGCATCTTTATAATAGTGTATTACTGTTGAAGAGAACTTCCAAACTTTACTTGTGACCAAAGATTTCCTTTGTTCTCTCGTGGGAATGCAAAACAACTAGAGGTTGTGCACAGCTCCAACCAAAAAGGAATGAATCATCACCATAAGTTAAAGCTAATCTCAAGCTTAACAAGCACGTTGTAGTGGGCAGCACTTTCTTTTGTTTCATATATATTTCTGTGCGTATTGGACAACAGATTCTCGGCATAATGCTTTTACATACCACGTGAATCACGATGTCTCCTTTTGAAGTAGAGCCACTCCCGGAAAAAATGGAAATAGAGAGCCTCCTCTCAATTCTAGATGATGTGAAACTCAATCCATGCTCACATGAAAGGGTGTTTTTTGTCTAAGCCAGCTAGTACTAAAGTTTACTTGTACATAGAAAAAGATGAAGCTTCCTGATTCTATTACTATTTCGCAACATTAGCAAAAAAAGAAGTTTCCTCCATTTGCAATATAAGCAAAATCTCCTTATCATTTCCATTTTTATCTTTTCTATTTTTCAATTTACTTTTTCAGTTAAGTAACTAATCATTGAGTTTTGTAAGCTTATCTCTTCTTTTTTTTTTTAATCAGGTTTTTATTGCATTGTTTAACAAATATTTGAGACAACATGCCCGAAAATAATATAATATTTATAAATAAATAAAAATATCATATAAAAGCTAAATAATAATTTTAAGAATTTAAGATAAAATAAAATGAAAATTTTAAAATCTGAAAAAAAATTGTTTTACTATAAAACAAATTATTCCTTATTCTTTTTTTTTTCAAGTTTTTTGTTTTTTGTTTAATTTATAATTTTTTTAACATTTAAAACACATGTAAGGAAGGGACCAAATTCTCAAGATTAAAAAATAAAAATTTTATGTATAATCATTTTATCTATTCTTTTATACATTCTATTAATATAATTAATTACGTTATTTTTTTAATATAAATTAATTATTTTCATTAATCATATTAATAAAATACATTAAAATAGAAAATTCTCAAAATATCATAACTCTCTCGAAAAAAGCCAAACGGTAGTTAAGATCGGTTTCGAACTTTCGGGTAGGGGTTTGACGTGGCCACTCAAATAGAGAACTCAATCCCGCAATCTTTCTCTTCCTCTCTCACAGTCATTCGTCACTACCTCTCTTATCATTTCAGCACCGCACTTTGCGTTTCTACTCGTCACAGCTCCCGGAAAATAGCTCCAAGCCTCCAAAATATTATTCAGTGTACCGAAAATGACCACTCAGATTTTCCGATTTGCTTCCAGAGCCTCCAGGTCACTCCTCTCTGCCTCCAAAGGCTCTCGTTTCTACTCCGGTAATATTTCTTGGCTTCCATTTTGCTTTTTCAGTCCATATTTCACGTTGTCATGAATCTCCGATCTTTCTTTCCTTTGTCTTTCGTATAGTTCTGTCGCCGAGTATTTCTTCGAGTTGTTTCGTTTTTCCTACAATTCTTGAGCTTAATCTCCCATCTCTGGACCGATTATCAGTTTGTTTGGATAGAGAGTCTACCTTTAAAAACTTTTGCTAAGAAAGTCGTTTAGAAAAATTTTACTTGAATGTGCTTATTTTGCGGATGTTTATTATCATTTTCTGGAAAGAAAAGGATTCAAAATCAGAAATTGATTTCCTTCCTTAAATAAATTGGTCTCGTATTAAAAAAGAGTCAAAAACTATCAAAACAAAACTGCCATAAGCACGCGTACTTTCTTCTTTGGTTTTTTCATGTTTTTCGTTCCTCTCACTATTTGCGTAGTTTTTCCCGTCTTTGTGTTTGCAAGATTTCTCTTTGACCATTTTGAGTTGTGTCGTATTTGCAGAAGGACGAGCCGCAGCTGCCGCTGCTACAGTGTCATTGAGAGAAACAGTGCCGTTTCTAGCTTCATATTACAGGAGGGCCGGTTCTGAGAGTACATCTAGAGGATGGATTTCAGGAGTCCTTGCTATTCCTGCAGCAGGTTCGGACAAAAAACGCCCGTCTTTTCTCTAATTTTCGACGCTTTAGTCTGATGATACGGTTTTGACGACATATTTGTTGGGAATTCCGCACATCATTTGGTTATTATCTTAGGTGAGGATTGGATAGTTAGTTGATTTGAAGAGTTGAATTGTTTGTTATATTTTGTGTGACAATATGGTAAAGTTGTAATGATTAGATTAGATGAGTTTAAGGCCTTTTTTAATCCAAACTGGCCCTTAGTATTGGCTTGATTTCAAAATTTAATTCCACTGGTAAAAATAAATCCAATTATGACCGCTATGGTCCTCCAGCGAGATCCGTTAACTGGTAATCATAGTCTCCACCTTTGGACAGTATCTGACAATTTAAGGAATCTTTTATGGTAACATGATACTGTTCTTTAGGTCACATGATATTAAGAGGACTTTGCTCCTCTTTTTCCAATTTCTGATTATGATATTTCTGTGTTTGTTTTTATTTTTTTTATAATTGTAGCTTACACGCTCCGGGAGCAGGAGGCACATGCTGCAGAGGTACTTCAATGACCTGTTCATTACATATCTATTTCACTGTTACCTCTACTCGTGGTGCTCAAATTATGTTCTATTCTCTATTCAGCTAGAGCGCACTTTCATTGTTATCAAGCCTGATGGAGTGCAAAGAGGACTGGTGAGATGCCATAGACTTCTTGTATACTGATTCAAAATAAGTAAATAAAGATACCAGAGTCAGAGACTTCTTGCATCTTTTTTATATTTCTACTCTCTCTGTGCCCCTTGGTTGAGTTGTGCTTGTCTTTTTAAGTTGGGAACTGGACATTGATCTCATCTGATATTTATATTTGTATACCAGATTTCAGAAATCATATCTCGTTTTGAGCGGAAAGGGTTTAAGCTCGTGGCCATTAAAATAGTGATTCCTTCGAAGGAGTTTGCACAGAAGCATTATCACGATCTGAAGGAAAGACCTTTCTTCAATGGGCTTTGCAACTTCCTTAGCTCTGGCCCTGTTCTTGCAATGGTTAGAAGAACTATAACTCTCGTCTTATCAACCAAAACAGCTTTTGAACTAGCTGAACTTAATACTTCTGAATCTCTCTACAGGTCTGGGAAGGAGAGGGAGTTATTAAGTATGGTCGAAAGCTGATTGGAGCTACGGATCCACAGAAATCAGAACCTGGAACCATTAGAGGGGATCTAGCAGTTGTTGTTGGGAGGTATTGGTTCGAATGATATGCAGATTTGGATTCCTTCTTCAGTCTCACATCTTGATTGTTTACTTCACCCTATGATGGTCTATATTCAATCTCTCTTTTTCACTTCTAATTTACATTTAAGTTACAAAGTTATAATTTTGAAGTAGCACAGAACATAATGATGCCCTTGTTTTGCCAGAAAAAGAATCATGACCCTGGTTACGGTTCTGCTTTTGGTTTCTACATGCATACAGTGTTCATTGCTTTGTTATCACGATCCTACTGTAGTTAAGGAAGCTCAAAAAGAAAATTGACCTGACTGTCGTTTGCCATGTAGAAACATCATCCATGGGAGTGATGGTCCAGAGACTGCCAAGGATGAAATCAGTTTGTGGTTTAAACCAGAAGAGTTGGTTAGCTACACAAGCAACGCAGAGAAGTGGATCTATGGAGAGAACTGATGCTTATTTTTTGCCTTACTTTACTAGTGAGTTGGGGGCTTGGAGCACAATCTTTAGAATAAAAATGTCTTTTGCTGAGGTGAGTGATATCGTGATTTGCCGCAAATACAATTGGCTGATCTGAATTTTTAGCAATAATTAGTTCCACCTCTTATCAAAGAAAGTAGTGTTATTTATGCATTCATTCAACTGCAAATTACTAACTGTATCGATGCAGTATTTATGTAAGTTCCAATCTTATCTGGAGCATTCATCTTTTATATCTTAATGAGACTTTTTGTATTTGAAGTTTTTTGGACTTCTAGCTACTCGGGGTAGAGATAATTGTCAAAGAGTGCTGCCAGGGTCGGTTGTCCAGCAGTGATCACTCGGCATGCCCCTAGGGAAAATTTATTTTTTTATTTTTTTTTATTTTCCTTATTTATATATTTTTTGACTTCTTTAAATATTTTAAAAAAATATATAAAAAATATCAATATACTAATTGTCACTTCCTTAAATCAATAAATAAAAAAAATTAAATGCATGAGCAATCAAAATGAGGGTGGCAACATGGAGGGGCATAGTAGCATTATTCTTGTCCAAATATCTTGAAAATGTGGTTTTATAAAAGCTTCAATTTTATGAAAAAGTGATTTTCCAAAAATTCAGAGTGATTTTCCAAAAAAGCTTCTAAGCATCCTCATTCGGTTTCTCATCCCCATCCCTATAATTTAACTCAAAATCACATTTTTTCAAATTTATCCCTAAATTTTATTCATCTTCTAAAAATCTCGTACATCTCATTCCCCATCCCTATCTCTATTCTATTAAATAATATTTCTCTATTTTTTTTTTCTTACTTTTTTCTCTCTCTTCCATTTACAATCTTAACTACTAACTCTTTGTCTTATTATCTTTTTTTTAAATATCACTTTCTACTAAATATTTATATGATTTTGACTACCCAATACAGTATTTTTTCAAATCAAAAATCGTATTATAAAAATAGTAAATTTTATTAATAAATTAATACATTTTCTAACGTGATGGCAAATTTTTTTAGAAGATTACTCTTTATCAATTAAAGATTAATGAGTATCCGTAGTCACGTATTGATGATATAATTTTTTTAATTGGATGTAACGATAATATTACATGTCCTTTCTCCAACGGTCATATTTTTTGTCCTTTTTACAACGGTAATATTTTTTGTCATTTTTTCAACGGTAATATTTTTTGTCTTTTCTCTAACGGTAACTTTTTTTGTCTTCTCTCAAACGGTAACATTTTTTGTTTGTAGTGTAACGGTAACTTTTTCCTCTATAAATTAGCATATTGCTAACATTCACATTCTCACAAACTCAAGTCTCATTTCATTTATAGAACAGAGATTTTATTCTATCATTTGATCTCCCACTCCCTTTATCAAATGGCTCGTACCTTCTTTTGCAAATTATTGACATACATATCCTCTGAAGATGATAACGATGTTCATACTGAGAAGGTCGATGGACAGTCATCATGGCAGCGTGACAATAGGCACCCACGTAAGTTTATTCGGCGTAATCATGCCCAGGAGCACGAGCACCTATTTCGTGATTATTTCGCAGAGAATCCAGTATATCCCTCGAATTTATTTCGAATGAGATTTCGGATGAGCCGTCCCTTATTTCTTCGTATTCTAAATAAGGTAGAGTCTTACGAGCCGTATTTCGTCCAGAGAAGAGATAATGCCGGAAGACTCGGTTTATCTTCTATGCAAAAAATAACCGCAGCACTTAAAATGCTGGCGTATGGGGTTACTGGAGATTTTATGGATGAATACATATGTATTGGTGAAAGCACTGCAATTGAGAGCCTAAAAAAATTCTCTGAGACAATAGTAAGTATTTTTTCAGATGAATATTTGCGGTCTCCAAATGTTAATGATATAGCCCGATTGTTTCTGGTTGGTGAACAACGAGAATTCCCAGGAATGCTTGGAAGCATTGATTGCATGCATTGGAAGTAGAAAAATTATCCCGCAGCCTGGAAAGGTATGTACTCTGGCCACATCCGTGAACCAACTATTATTTTAGAAGCAGTTGTTTCATATGATCTTTGGATATGACATGCATTTTTCGGTATGCCCGGTTCACATAACGACATTAATGTGCTAGAGAGATCTTTTATTTTTACGGAACTTGCCCAAGGGCGTGCTCCTGCAGTCAATTATACTATCAATGGCAACGACTATACTATGGGGTATTACCTTGCGGACGGTATTTATCCCAAATGGCGAACTTTTGTGAAGACGATTCCATCACCACGAGGGAACAAGAAGAAAAATTTTGTGAAAGCACAAGAATCCGTAAAGAAAAGATGTCGAGTGTGCATTCGGGGTACTTCAACAATGATTTGCTATCATTTGTGGACCTTCCCGAATGTTCAAAGTGAAGGACCTAACAAATATTATGAAAGCATGTGTTATTTTACATAATATGATCATTGAAAACGAACGTGATGATAGTGAGAGTCTGAACATTGAGTATGATCAACTTGATGATGATCTCCCAAAATTGTCACGCAATCATACAATTGAGCTTACGGACTTCATCCAGCGTCATCATCATATTAGAGATAGCTCGGCACATCATCAGCTCCAAGAAGATCTAATTGAACATCAATGATTATTATATTCCCAACATTAGCCCTGTCGCATTCAAACTATGACATCTTTTCCTTCGTGTTATTTACTTTTATGTTTGAGTTAATTTGCTTTGCATTTGTATTTCCTTCATGTTATTTAAGATTTATGTTTAACTTAATTTGCTTTGCATTTGTATTTCCTTCGTGTTATTTACTTTTATATTTGAATTGATTTGCTTTGCATTTGTATTTCCTTCGTGTCATTAGTGACTATGTTAATGGTAAAACTCTTTTATTAATGCCTTTCCTTGAGTATAAGCTTTGCAATCTATATGATGATGAAAATTTTATTTTTAATAAAATTTAAAATTATAATAACATATTACTTGCAGAAGCATATTGAGGGACAATACAACAAATGCTGAAAAATACATACACATGCTTTTTATACATCTATCTCAAAACAAAAAATAAGAAATACAACTGAAAATGTCACCATTATCAATCAAATTTTCAATCTTTAGAAGTATTTTGTCTCGTCATGATTTCCCTCTGGAGTTGCTAGAAATATAACCGCTGCATTTCAGGCATGCCACTCACGTCCATCATCATAATGAGCTGATCTTGATCTTTCGTGGCGAGCTCCACTTTCTGCGCCTCTAACCTCAACCTTTCATCCTCTTGACGAATTTTATTGAGCTCTTTTTCCCTCTCAATTACCATATTCTCGGCCTCCAACCTCAGTCGTTCATCCTCAAGGCGTAATTTTTTTTCCTCTTTTTCCTTGTCATACTCCATCTTCTCGGCCTTCATTCGATAAAACTCTTTTTCCTGAGTTCGTGACTCCTCCAAAAGAGTATACTTCATCTTCCTGAGTTGGAAATTTTCCTCTGCTTGCCTGCCTTGGGCCTTTCGTTTTCCTTTCTCAGCTTTCCTTCCAATTGGTCAGTCCAATTCGATAACTTCATTCTCCATGACATTATCCGCCTCCATATCAAAAACAGAATCAACTGTAGCGCCAGAACATCGAGTTGGGGTCAGGGATGGGGACATCGTCTTCCTTCGCTTTGAATCATCCTTTGTGGCTCGCCAAATCCACTTAAGTTGGTCCTTCAACAGGTGCCAACAATGCTCGAACTAGAATGAGTATTTTTCTAGCGCTTGATACATAACCTTGGCCTTGACAAACTTGCATGGAAAAAAAAAATTAATGTTAAACCAATGTAGGAGACAAGAAATTTTAGAGTAAAAGAGACAAGGATTTGGAAATTCTACCTTGTCTTGGTCGGTTATGCCACTTTGATTTAACCCTTCAACTTGGGCTAGTTTCGCACAAAACTTGTTTGTCGCCTTTTGGATAACCGACCACCGATGAATTAAAGACTTTATTGTCCGCTCATGACTGGTTTCTTTAAATTGTTGGAAGTATTCAGAAATTTTTTCCCAAAGTTGAGAGTGTTTTTGATCTGTTCCCTGGACGGCATCAAAGCTACAATTTAGCCATGCGGAGACAAGTAACTTGTCTTCTTTGGGGGTGAAATTCGCACCCCGCACTGATTTCCTATTGCCGATAGGCTCGTTAGGAGGTAGGGGTGGAGAGTCATCAATGGTTAATGGAGATGTTCCACTTTACCTACCGTAAGTGGGGTTGAGTTGAGGATCTTAACTAAGGAGATTAGTGCAGTACATGTGTCCGGGGTCTTGGGAATCCATCTCTAAAAAAATAATGAAAAAGTCGATCAAATTCCCATCACTTTGAAGTTTGGGTTTCAGTCGAGGCTCAGGAACCAAATGGTGACATTATGGAAATTTGGCCACCCACTCATGGCTGCAACGACCGGTTGCCAGGACTTGTTGGCCGTCCGGGTTACCTAACCATTGAGGAGATGGCCATAAATATCCCTAATCCTCACATGCGGTTGTCATCATCACAGTCGAGGGGGTTTAATTTACACATTACACATCTATCGCAACAGAATACAAACAACATCAAACAGCATGCAAATCACAAACCACAAAATAAGAGCATTTCCATCCGGTTCCTCATATTGAATAAGACAATAAATGTGGCTAAGAATGGTGTAAATATTGACAACATGGGTAATCAAGGAGTCCAGCATCGATCGGCTGCAAAACCTCACCCGAACCCCGATTGCAGTTTATGGAGAGTACCACAAACTGCAACTTGGCCTATTCGAGTAACGATTACCCCGCCATATCGATGGGGCCCCAATTACACTCTTGAATTAACCCCATCATCACAGCCTAATTATATTCCCCCCTCCCCCGAATGACACGAAACACTGCAAATGACCAAACAACAACGAAGAAATTACTCAATAACCAACAAATGGTAATATTATAGTTAAGGAACAGCAAAGTGACAAAAGGTTAGACCAATGAATATGTGATTAGACCAACTCATAAAGTTCCATTTTGATAAAATAATCTATTCTTGAAAACCTTGTTATGAGGCAGTGCACACATTATTGATACTAACTGAAAATGTGTTATATTAGTTTCAAACCATATTGAAGTATTTTATAAAATGTTAAATGGCTGATCGGCAAAATAATACCAACCAAAAAGTACAAAAAAATATAGAACACAATAGTATATGGGCCTATCATTAAATCAAAGATATGGAAGATCTTTCAAAAGAATTTTCTGCCTCTTTCAATGTCTATACATCACAGTACATAACAGATTTTTTTTAATAACCAAACAAGTTACAGTTTTGGAAATGGGACCTGTAACAGAAATCAGTCTCATGGCCATCAATGGCGGCAATCCACCAAAATAATACCAATGAAAGGGGAAAAAATGAGAACAACAAAAATGAAAACAATAAAAGAAGTATCAAATTCCAACCAAGAAACAATTTTGGGCCCACGGGGAGCCTCACAGAAGATCTGTCCTAGCAATAGCTGATGATCTATCTTTGTACATTTACAATAAAATGAAAAATATGCAAAATAGAAATCAGACAAGACTCCCGTGGTAATAGCTAACAATTGTGGCATTTTCTCAACCAAAAAAGCATTGACAGTTTATGGAAAAGTAACTACAAATTCTACATAGCAGTGTTCTAAAAATTTATGCATATTGGAAATAATCGAAACATTAATCAGAAAAGTCTCAAACAGATTTCTTATAATTTTTCACAATCTCACAATTACAGTGAACCAAAATCCAAACAATCGATATGCACAGAGATACCAAAACAACAACCGAGAAAATGCACAGAGATACCAAAACAACAACCGAATAGATTTCGCAAGGTATTCAAACGCAATAAGTGAACAATAATACGATTCAAATAGAGAGCATAAACGATTCCATCAAATAAATCTCCAAAACATCAGAAATCATGATGCAAAGATTTGGACCAAGGATAAAGGAATTCGGCCATTACAGCAAAAAACCCCAAATCTTCAACTATCGATCGAGATTCATACCTGTGAAATAATATTCAGACCAAGATCTAGCTCGGCCTTTAATTTTTCAATTCGAAAAAGATCCCTCACAGACTTGAGGAGAAGAGAAATCGGTCATGGCGTTGTGGCCAATCTCAACGGAAAACCCCAAATAGAGAACTAGATAAACAACCAACGGAAACCACAAAGATTTTAAACGGAAACTTACAAGCCTGGAGAGCTTTCGTATCGATGGAGATGTAAACAGAAAAAGGGGGGCCAACCGACGGAGAAGAAGACGCGGGGGAAAGGGAAACCGATTAGGGTTTGTTGGGCATGGGGACATACAATAAAATCGCAAATATGAAGAAACATTGTACAGATCGTAAATGGCAACCGGATAATGGGGAACCGGATGGAGTGGGGTTTTTGGGTTAAACCCTAAAATTTTTCCTAAATTTTAAGGATATGGGAGATATGGGGAACCGGATGGGGGTGCTATAATATCTTTAGAGTCATGTGAAAAGTTATTTTTTAGTCGTTTTTAATTGGTAAAAAAACTTTATATAAATTTACCAACCTACATCTTTTTCTTAAAAATAATTTTTAAAGAGATTGAAACGGAACAACAAGCAAGTACTTAAACTGTAGAACAGAAAAACAAATAAATGCACAAAGTAATTTCTATGATTTAATATTTTTATTCAAGTATTTTTTTTATATAATTTTAAATCATAAAAATTACTTTGTGAATTCAATAGTCCATATTCAATGTGAATTCTCGTTGTAATTTAGATTAAAAAACAAATTAATAGGGTTAATTGCAAAATAAGTACTTGAATATTAACGTTTTTGTATTATGAGACTGTAATTTTTTACTTTTACAAAATTGATAGGTGAATTTTAAAAAACTTGCAATTATGTATCTCCTTCTATAGTTAGAAAATTAATGGGAGGCCACATGATATTAATATACACATCAATCGATTAAAGGTTAAACACATGATATATTGATGTCACATAATAACTATGCTGTAATTCTTTTATGGAGATAATATTACGAATTTATTGAAATTTATATATAAATTTTATAAAAATTATAAGTTAAAAATCTCAAATTAAAAAAAAAGGTGAAAATTTAAATAATAATCATACAATTAACTCAAAATATAATATAAAATATCTTACGGTCACGCGTTATCCGCGGTTTATCCAGCGAAGCGGACTCCAAACCTAATAATAAAATACGGTTAATTCATGAGAAATCATTTTATTTTCGCCTTTTGAAAGCCGCCGCTCGCTCACACAGCATCATACAAATACGCGCTTTCTCTGTATACACACGAACAGTATCTTCGTCTGGAAGCATCCTTGTTTTCGCGACGCTCAGGAGTTACCGGCGTTCTCGAAACCTAGCCCTAAATTTCGCTCGTTATCTCCTTCATCGATCGTGATTTTCTTCGGATTTCTGCCCTCTAAAGAGGTGGGTTGATTTTTTTTTTTATGTTTCTCCTTTTGTTTTTGCCATAATTGCACGTGCAAATTCTCTGTTTGCTTGGTGAGAAAACGTGGGATTAACATGTTAAAGTTTTAATCTTGACTTAGCATTCGCATGGAACATTCAATTTAGCGTATCTAGATTGGTTAGGTTTGGCTGCTGTGGAGCGTTAGGTTCTCTATGATTGAAAAAGGGGGTCAAATAGTATGAGATTGGAGTATATTGCTTGTTTTGTATATGAGCTTTTTTTAATTAATTTAATCTGTGCTTAATTTTTAGGCTCAATCAGTATTTAGATACTCCAGAAATACTCTCGGTTTTTACAAGTCAATAATTGATAATTGATTAAAATGGCTATTTTTTTATAAGCAAAGGACGATTAAAATAGCTATTCTTCTTGGTTTAATTGAAACGTTGTGATGAATTTTATATGCACCTTATGGTTAAATATTTGTGGAGATAATTTATTGTTTTTGAATGAGAGTCTGAAAGAGGGATATTTTTTTTTTTTTTGGCTTTGGTTTATGTGATCTCCATTAATATTTCATATAATTTATTGGCTATTTGTTAATGATTGCTACAATACTTTGATTTGTTAGTTTATCTTTTGTGACTGAGCTGCATACTCTCTTTCAGATGGCTGCTAAACCTCTTACAACGGAGGCAATTGCTCTTACAGAGAAGAAAATGGACATGGCATTAGAAGACATTATCAAAATGTCTAAAAACCCCAAAACCAAGGCTAAGAAGCCACGAAGGGTTCCAGTAAGATTTACACGCCTTGAAAGTGTGCTTACCACTCATGATTTTATGGTCATTAAAGCTGTATGTCTTTGGTTGTTTTTGTGATATATGAATGATATGTCCGTGCAGAACAAGAGTCAGAGATCTTCAAATACTCCTGCTCAGGATAAATATATGAAGGTGAAACGTTTTATGGACACAAGATCCTCCCTTAGACAGGTCTGCGACAGCCAACAGTTGCTGCTAATTGCATTACTTGCTCATGCTTACGCATGTTGTTTGTGATCTCATGTTTCTTTGTCTAAATCAAATATGGTAAGCAGGGAGTCTTAGCACAAAGAAGGTCGCATTTTCAAGGGAACCATTTTCCTCTTGCAATTGAGGTTGCACGAAAGGCTGCAGCTGCCACGCTTCGTAACAGAGCTTTCAGTCATAACAGGGTGGCTAATTGGAACAAATCAAGGTCTTTCATCTGACAGTTCTATTTATTTTTTCCATATACAAATTTTTACTTCTTGAATTTTTGGGTAGTATGGTTTGAACCTCAATTCTGGTGTTGGTAGCCACAATTACCATCTAATGGCATTATTTAATTGTGGAATTGTTCCAGGTAATTGGGTAAATCATGATTCTTCTGTAGTATTGATCAGCTTCCCATTAATGTTTACCAAATCAAATAGTGTCATGGAAGTCCTGCATATGATTTGTTTCAGTGGGAATCAGTCAATTTGGGAATATTTTCAAGTGTTGATGGTTTCTGTCATGCCAGCCTTTATAGCTGGCTTGCATCATAACCTTTGTTTATGTGGTGTGCAAAGGAAGTTGTAGTTGAGCAGTGCATGTCTAATTTGATTATGGATATGCTTGTTTGAAAATTGGAGGTTTGTTTTTTGGATTGGCTGTTGAAGCAGTGGATTATAAGTGTGATAAAAAGGGACATGACTGGATGAAGATGGGTTGATGAAAATGTGAAATCAAGTGTGATATGGAAGTTCACGCAACTGTATTATTCGAAGAAAGCTATCACGTTTGCACTGTCCAAGTTAACATTCTGCATTTTAAGTGGCTCATTGCGTAAAAAAATTTATATGATTTGTGGTGTTGTGGATGTTTTCTAGTAATTGAATTCAATGCAGTAGTCTCCATCTTTCTATAGCCTATCTGAAGCTTTCAGTCATCTCTTCACATGTATTGGAATTCTTCCATATGATCCATGGCGAGACCTGCTGCTTTTCCTTGATCTGTCAGATTGTTCATTCTTGAGGTGTGATAGGTTGTGCTGGTCCATACAATTTGCTCTGGTCCTCCATTCCTGAAGCATTGTTGGCCTCCATACACTGATAATTTTTCTTGGAAGATACTGCTGTGGGATCGACACCCTTCAGTCTTAAGGCCTCTTAATCTGGAGATTTCTGCATTTTGGAACTTGTCTGGGTTTTCTGGTCCATCGGACTGACACCTCATCTGTGCTTTTCTTGTTCTTTCTTGCCAGCTACCTGGGTGATTGGGTTGTCATCTGTTTTATCCTATGGGATGCAACTAAAATGGATATTTATGGGTCAACTAAACACGAGTCACGTGTTTCGGGTTTTTGTAGAGTGAATTGCCCGCTTGCGATATTGGGAGTTTGGTAACTGAATGTCAAGGAGTAGAGTTGTGCTTATGTTATTTACTTTCAAATTCTTTAGTGGTTGGCAGCTGTGTTGGCAATGTAGTTTTGTTTTATCCTAGTTTTACTAGGTGTGGAAATTGGATACTCATTGTTCGGCAATAGTTACCGTGAGTGATGCGATGAAAGAGTTTTCAAGATATCAGATTTGGAAGTCCCTCGGCAGAGTCTTCTATTTATTGAACTAAATGCTGAACGAGCCACTGTGGTTTTTCAAGTTCTGCTCCCTTGTGATTGTTTTACTTTTTCGTTTCCACTTGACCATTGTGTGTGGTCTGAACTCTAGATGGTGCCCATATTGGTAAGGGCTGTTGTATAGAAGCATCGGTGCAGGTGTCACTTTCTTGAAGCAACTACTTTTTCTGAAATGGTTTGTATTAGCATTCTGTTAGTTGGCTATAAGACATGATGGTAAGTCACTAGACTCAATTGAGTGAGCATAAATCTGAGGTTTGTGGTATAATTATTAATCATCCGTATTTGGTACAGTGCATTCTGAATTCTACCTCGTTGGTCTTGCCTCGTGATGATATGTCCTATTTAAGTTATCCAATCATTATTTCTATCTCTCGGTGCAGGGGTGGTGCTCCAGTGGTCCCGAGGAGGGCTCCAAATGGAGGCTCTTTTGCTAAGGTATTCTTTTATGATGCTGCCTAGGACTTCCTCCCCTTGAAAGTGATTTATATGACATTATTAAGTAGGATTAGCAAGCGTTAGTTGTTGTACTACACTGGAGAAAAGAAGAAAAGCTAAATATTCTTTATTTCCATTGTTTGGCATCAGGAGAATGATTATTGTACGTGGTCTTCCAATTCTTTCTTTTCAAAGTAAATGACATTTGGGGAGAGAACATGATACCTTTTCTTTCATGTCATCCCACTTAAGCCAAAGAAGATAAAATATAACCTTCTATTATCAACAAGAAGGATGTTAGTGGCTTCTTCGGAGTAGTAATACATTTTTACGATGTAATGGATTTTGCAAGGATTCAAGTCATTCATCAGACTGCTATGTGGCTATTAATCCCACTGCTCGTCATGCCATGCAAAGTCTTTTGTGTTGACGAGATTTTTATGTTGTATGTGCAGTCACAGCTCCTGCAGCCGCAGGAGGGAAATGCAGTACCGAAACAGAGGTCTACGCTGGACTCGCTGTTTGCAAACATGAAGGAGCAAAGGATGAAGATCATGTCACAGCAGAACAATGTTGCACAACGTAACGGTGGTGCCCTGCGAAGACCCCCATGGGCAAGAGGCCAAGTGGGCAACTAATTCAATTCACTTTTGACATCTGGAACGGATACCTTGGTGTGAAAATACAAGTCATGGTGGTCATGTATACTGGGTCTGCCTGCACTTCCAGTTGATCCAAGTTGGAATAGCCGAGAGTGCCCGAGTGCAGAATCTTGGGGCGTCCTCTTTTTCATTTTCTTGTACTACCATTTCCTGTAACATCTTGACGATGGGTGATTTGTAATTCCTTTTAGGCTTGCCTTGCACTGTCAATGTATAGCACTTTTTGTACGGATTGTGGATCCTTCGCTTGATTTCATTGCCGTCTCTCTTTTTGGAATGTAAGATTTTGGCCTGTTCGTTTTGACCGTTTGGAGTCTATTCTTCTGTGTCGTTTGCCTGGGTTTTTGATGGATCCAGTAGGTGATAGCCCCGCTACTTTTCCAGTGTTAGGTAGTTTTGAAACTGCACGTTGAAAGAAGTAAGGAATCATGTTCAATGGAAATTATGCTTTCAAGGATGCTGCACTTCTGGAGAGTTTGCCTTGTAAAGGTGACTTGGGAACTGAGTCCTTCAAACCTCGATGGACTTGTACTAAACTCGTATAATCCTCTTAATTATCATTTTAATCACTCAATACCCCACCGAAAAAAATAAAAAAATGTTGAATAACAATTCTATTTCTGGGCTAGGGTCAGAGGTTGTTCTATTCAATTGATTAATTTTGAATAATTGGAAAGACGCAGACTCTCAAGAATGGGGGTGTAGCTCATATGGTAGAGCGCTCGCTTCGCATGCGAGAGGCACGGGGTTCGATTCCCCGCACCTCCATTTTTTTAGCACCACCATGCACGCAAACAAACCTTCATTCCCGACAGGCACCCGGCCTATCTCCACTTGTCCTCACAGCCTCTCGTTCCTAATCTTTATCCTCCAAAACTGCCAACACCACCTATATTACCAAAGCTATCAAAGCTAACAATCTTAAGCTCTTTCTTTGATTTCCACCTCAAACCCCACCAAATGACACTCAACTTGGGCTCCCCTTGGCTTTCTCTCTTCTCTCACCCCTCTCCTTCCCTCCCCAAAGTCTCCGAAACCTTTCCCAACAGCAACAGCACTTCTGTCTTTCCTCTCTTACTATGCAACACCAATTCCTTGACTTTTGCTAGCTTCTCTAAGGCCCTCAAGACTAGAGCCTCCCTGAGTGAGAGCGAAAATGGAGTGTCTGAGGACTCGTTCGTTTCGCAGCTGCTGGACGGGGAGTTGCTTGCTAAGGTCTCAGGTGCTAAGGATGCAACTGAAGCATTGGAGATTATTGCTGACAAGTCTGGGACGAGTGGAGGTGTTGTGGAAGTTAACGATTGTCGCTTGATTGTGTCGGCCGCGCTTGAGCGGAACAATGCGGAGTTGGCTTTGTCCGTTTTCTATGCCATGCGTGCTAGTTTCGATAATTGTACGTACGAGGTTTATGTGGTACAACTTGTGTTAAATATATACTCTTTTTTCTTTAATGAAAGCTTCGGCTGTTACTTGGATTGTTTAATTTACATTAAGTTTTTGATTGATTCCGGATCTTTAGGGCTGTATTGTTTTGCTGCTGATGATATATATCTGATGCTCTGGCCATGATTTTGTAGTGATAAATTACCAGTTGTTCTGAAAGCCTGACCTTATATAAAATGTGAATTTAAATGGAGATAGAATTGAGTAAGATCAAAGGGGTCGCTTGCTCCAATACATGATAACCAGTTTCGTAAAAGCTTAAGAGTGAATTAATCGCTCAATTAATATTCTAACAAATAGAACATGATACACTATATGAATCCCAAGGTAATTGGGAGTCACGGCTTGCGGTATTATCTGACTTGGAGCCCGTCTAAATGATGTTGCTGGATTATAGAATATATTTGTTGCATTCGGGTTGTTATAAGAATTTCCAGTACAAAATGTCATGTTCAGGTTTGCAGCATTTCATATGGTATCTCTTATTGTATGATTTATATTTTTTTACATTGTTGATAAGTATGCACATGCAGGTACTGATGAAACCACACCTTATGTTGAGAGATGGAGGTGGACCAGACCAGATGTGCATGTTTACACATCATTAGTTCAGGGTCTTGCAGTGTCATTGAGAGTTTCGGATGCTCTTAGGATAATTGAAGATATTTGCCAAGTGGGAGTATCTCCTGGCGAGGAGGTATGAAACCAATTTTACTTTCATTTTTTTCTTTTTTTGCTTTTCCCTTAGCTAACTCATAATTGCTGGCTACAACCATCTCTCTAGTGCATTTAGCATTCTAGTGGAAATATCCTTGTTATTAACTCAACTAAAAAAAAATGGCCTTCCCCTGTTTGTAGCCTGGAAATGGGAGAAGTCCCTGACTGTAATGTCATTGACTTGACGTGTCTGCAATTGATGCTTTTCAGGTCCCTTTTGGAAAGGTTGTGAGATGTCCAAGTTGTACGATAGCTGTTGCTGTTGCACAACCCCAACATGGTATTCAGGTAAAAGACAGAAAAGATTCAATAATGATCTGGTTCTCACTTTATGAGGATTGAATAGTTGGTAGAAAATAATTCTACTCATGCCACATATGCTGCGCACCTATAATGTTAAGAGTTGATAACTGAATGATACTTGTTTAAGGTACAAACTGTACTTCTATGCAGATTGTATCTTGTGCGAAGTGCCGCTACCAGTACGAACTTATTTCTGGTGACATAGTTAGCATTGAGTCAGAAGAAATCAGGTTGGTTCCATCTGGTTTGTTTATTTATTATAAAGTTTATGCATTTGTTTTTCATAATTCTAGTGCTGCTGTTGTTTTTGTTTATATTGCTTCCATTCTATCACTCAATTTACACAATGGATTTTGTATTCCATAGATTAGCACTGGCACTAGCCAGGAAATTTATTTGGATTCCATTTATTTGTGATGGCAATAAATCATTATTTTCAATTCCAAGTGAATATGGCTCCATATTCACTTGTGAATGAGATGATTTCTTGGAATATTATAAGCATTAGATATTTTGGCACGTTTTAATTCTATGTTGATCACAGAATATAGTTGTGCATGATGTTAATCCTGGGATATTTCACTGCTTCTAAGGATATCCTCCTGCCGAACGCAGCGTGGATGTTCCAGCATGGAAAAGAGGGCTAAGATTACTGCAAATAATGAAGCAAAGTAGTCCTTCTGCTGTTCATTCTATCGTGGTATAGATTCTTAATTTAGAATGTTTAACTGGATATTTTTTCCAATTTTCAAATCAGTAGACGTGTGTTGCTTTTAGTCATTATACCCATGCAAGCCTGACCCTTTGCTTACCTATTTCTTATTTGCAAGTTGCAAGAAGCTAAGCCAAAACAGAAATTTTTTGGTACATGAACTTATTATTGCCAATCACTGAATATGCAAGAGACTGTCAGTGCAATATGTCGACAACATTTGAGCTTCTCCCTCTTTATTAACTAACTATAAAGATTTTACTTATCAAAAAAAAAAAAAAACATATGAAAAAATATCATACCCATCGATGACCCCCTTAGTTGCACTTGCCTTGTTCTTCCCTCCGCACCTCATTTGATAATTACTTTACCCTTCCAAATCTCAGGTAGAGACTCCTTCTGGCATGGCACGAACACACAGATTTGCCACAGAAACTGTTGATCTCCCAGCACAACAAGGAGAAAGGGTTACCATTGCTGTAGCAGCTCCATCCAATCTTTATAGGGAGGTAGGTCCCTTCAAATTCAGTCCAAAAGCTCCCAATTTCTACCCTGGGGAGCCTCTGTGTCTGACCAACCACAAAGATGGCCGGGACTCACCATTGTTAAGAGCTCCACTAAAAGAAGGAAGCTCATCATTACTTAACCCATCCATCCTCTTTCCTCTTCTTGCTGTCTTGGCCACTGGTGATGCTGCCTCTGGGATTATTGACCCCAGCTTGCCCCAGTTCCTTTCGACTGCTGCAGTTGCATCACTTGCTGTGGGAGCTACTTTAAATGCTTTTGTTTTCCCCCAGTTGAATCAAGTAAGCTTGTCTTATTTTGTCAAATATCACATTTACCTCTCAGATTCTTGTCCTTCTTCAGATTTCGAGTTTCTATGAAGGCCACCATTTGCCTCTTTCATTCTCTTTAGGGCATTAATAATCTCTAGTTACGTATGTATATGCTTTTCTTTCCCCTTTTCCTGTATCTGTATTTGAAACAAGTGGATAAAGAAATGGGAGTACACTGCTCCATATTACTTGTATGTTTCTCAAACATCAATATTTGTGATAGAAATTCAGTATTCTTTAGTTTGACTAAAGATGATTCTTTTTAGTTGAAATCTGTACATGAGTACCTCTTACATATCATATTGTGCAAATAAGTTTAGATGTAGCATTAAACCTTCCCAAATCAGGGGTAGCGGCTTCCTTCAAATATACTCCTCTTTCTCAGATTTCAATTCTGTTGAAACATATGGAGCATAGCACCAACCAGTTTATTGCATATTTAAAATCAAGCTAGCAGCACATTTTCCGATGGTAACTGGGGGTATCAGTGAGTGTAGACAACCTTTAAAATGGTTTCATTTCCCTTTCTTACGTGCTTTTTTCTCTTCATTTTTGTCCACCTTAAATTTTTCTAGTGGAATGTATTAAAAAGTTCATTTACCCATTCTTCATTGATGTCAGCTTCCTCAAAGATCTGTGGATGCAATTGCTATCAAGCAGCAACTTCTATCCCAATATGATGTGCTTCAGACTCGCATCAAGGGCCTAAGAGAAGCTGCTGAAAAAGAGGTATGATTCCATGCAAGTTGTTGTCATTGCAACTTTTATCCCTATAAGATCTGCATGTACATCCTGGCAAGCCTTGTAATAAATTCATTTCAATTCTAATTTGTATTCAATAATCATGTTTGATTTGTTAAAAAAAAAAAAAAGGCTGGGTTTTAAAAAATGAAGGATGTCTCCGGTTAATAGACATGCCTCCTGCTAAGCAATTATATTGTGAAACAGTGCTCACTCAATTAGTCTAAAGATCGTGACCAAACAGACTAGCAGGCATATCAAGATTATGTACATGAAGTCCATCCACTCTGATGCTTTAAATGTATTTGTAAAATTAAACTCTACAAAAAATTTAGCTGCACTGAATTGTTCCATACATATGTGCTCAAAAGGTTAACGGTATTCACATGTAACTTATGCAGCGTCTCATGTAACAGTCTCAAGATGGTGGTGCGATTGGGTAGAGCTATGAGCTCGAAAAATCATTCAAACTAGTAATAGGTCTTAAAATATATTAAAAATGTCTAACAATTCATAGTTGAAGAAAATACCAAAAATAATTATCATCATGCTCCTGGAATCTTCTGAATTAGGTTCATTGAGAATCCTGCAAGGTTAAAAACCTTTCTCACCGAAGTAGCTGGAAATCCCATTTGAGAAATTCATTCGTTTTTTGTGTAGGTATGGATGTTGGCTCGGATGTGCCAACTGGAGAACAAAATTTCCGCCGTGGGAGAACCTTCTTATCGGTGAAACCCTCCTAACATTATTTTTATTTGCATAATTTTAATCTAATTGTTTGATTCATAATTTCTTGAGTTTGATTTGATTGTTAGTGTAGTATAGGTTTGGAGATCTCCTTTATTTGAAGTGTGGTCTCTGAACTATTTTTGGTTATATTTTAGTGCTCGAAGAAGTAGAGTCAAAAGAGTGCGAGAAGGCTTGGAAAACTCCCTTAGGGGACGGATTGAATTAATTGATAGCTTTGCAAGAGTATGTTCCTATGTGACAGAAACCATAACCACACCCCCAGTCTCCCAACTAATTATCTCTTTAATGTTTGTTTTTCCAAAGCAAAATTGATGTGTGATGATGCCATCCATTTTTCAGATTTCTTCTATGATTGAAATTGAAGTAGAATTGGACTCTGATGTACTAGCCGCTGAAGCAGCAAGCAATGCGGTGCGCAAAACCTGATTATCTACTACTATAACTTGATCTGGAAACCGTAATCTAATCCAACTCCATCATTCTTATTTATAGGAAAGTATTGCAGAACAGATACAACAAATAATGGAGCTAGAAAATCTTGAAGAGGTATGTTCTTTCCACTTAGAAATACTTTTTTTTTTTTTTCAATTGTCAAGGTTAATTGAAATTGTTAATGTAAAATTTATGTAGAGAAGTCCTCCACGGTAGGTTGTAACCTGCGTGCCTTAGTTTTTTTTTTTTAATTGATATTTGGTTTTCTTTGCAGAGATGGAGAGTACAAGCTGAAGCAAACGATGAGGCAGAAAGACTGCTTTCCCAACCTGCAGAGCAGATTTAAACACATATGGTAGGCTATTTTCCTCAAGTATTCTCCACGTGGCTTGTCTGCATTGCTGTATCCATTGGATGTCTCCACTCCAAAAGATAATTTTTGCTTGGATCAATCGAAGGGCAGTCACCATTCGCCTTACATATTACCTGAGCGATGCCAAACATTGTACTACGTTCAACCATCATGAACATGCCACGAAAATAACTTCGTCTTTGCAAAGACTCTGGAAATAGAGGATTGTGGCATCATCAGGTCTGTATTGGGTGATTCCACACAGCTAAAGACTGTTCCAGGAATTTCGGGCAGCTCATTCGAGGATTAAGCCATCATGATGTAAATGTTGAATCGGATTTATTCTTTATTGAGATTTCCATATTGACCACTTTACTTCGCACTTCAGTGTCGTAAATTCTCTCTTTTTGTGTTTTTTGGGTGTAGATAGACTATAGTAGCTATCCATTGCAATGCATGTAAATGAACGACTCTGATGTTAATCCCGTGAGAAGGAGGGATGGATATCATCATGCTTTGTTTAGTTTGATGCAGCCGTTAATAGTCATTTCGTATCAAGGGGAAGTCTCCCGTCCCGTGCTCTTTAATTTTTCAGGCCAGTGCACTGTTCATGGCGCCATGTTATCGGGCATCGGTCAACTGATTACCAGACATGAGAAAAGAGAAGGAGGAGGTGTAGGCCTCGTAAATCTTGTTACGGTGATCCCCCAAAATTCAGTTATGAGTAGTAGATTACAACACGTTTCATCCAGATTGTTGCACGTATCTATGGATGCCTAATTAATGACCCTGGCTTGGCAAACTCGTTGAAAAACGGAACCATTCATGAGGGTAAGGAGAAACTACTCATGTTACGTGCATGAAACTACTATTGAAATCTAATTCACTAAATCATAATGTCAACTTATAAATTACAGAAACAGGAGGACTTTCACCCCCAAAATGGATCGATAGTAACATAGATTGCTCTACAGAACAAAAACTTTCATGCCTCCTTATACCAGATAGGAGGACATGAGATTCCAACTAATTTTCATGTGGGATGGCATTGATGCCACAAACCGAAGGAGATCTGGCTTCGAGCTAAGTGCAGGATACAGGTTCTCTGACTTTTGATTCAATACCGGAAGGAACTTTGCGATGTTGGGAAGTACAAGCTCTCTACAGTGCAGATGTAACAAAGGGACTTTAGATAAAACACTTCCCTTCCGAACATCCAGCCCTTCTGGCCTTCGCAACTTGTAAGGTTTCCCAGTTGTTGGCTCAATATCAGTCCGAGGCATTTGCTTCCATCTCTTGTGAACAAACCAACCATACTTATAGTCACCAACAATTGGAGTGCCAAGAGCTTCAGCACAATGGACACGGAGCTGTAATAAGATGATTGAAATTTAGATACTCCAGATACAGAAGTCAAGAGCTCCATTAGCAGATGCTGGACTCACTGATCACATAGCATCACGTAAAGAGAAAAGGAAGGGGGAGGGGGTCGTTCCATAGAGTAGGTGAGAGCGAGTGTTTGGATAATGGTTAATTATGCAAGGTTGAAAAACACCCATGAATCTCTAAATGCTTTATCGTAAATCAACTCCAAAACATATTTTGAACCACTGGAATTTTAAACACCCTAAGTTGCCTCACACTTGAACGTCTTTTTACCAGTCTATATGAATAACTGAAATCAACTACAAGGAAAAATAAAATAATTGTAAGTGACGCAAGTTCAACTTCTAGGATCATAGAAAAATTAAGTTATCAGGTATACCGTATGCTACATCTTCGATGTTGAAACCCTCTACAAACATCTTCTAGAAAAACATCAATAAAAAAACTTAGTAATATTACATAAACAACTGGCACAAATATACATGTAAAAACTTTTTAGTCTCGATTCTCTGATGATTATAGACCCTTAATCTCATGAGCATAACATATAAAGGGTGAAAAGTGTATTCCACCCTCCAACTAATGGGTGATGTACGCTTCACCCTACACTACCAAAATTGAGACATTGACCCCCTTCAACTAGCAAAAAGCTACAACGCGCACTGTTAAGATTCAGCAGTCAAGACTGTCACGTCCCCTATTTTCACTTATTTTTCATCCATCACACACAAACTACTAAAAAGTTAAAATGCGCAGGGTTAAGATTCAACTATCATGATTATGCCCCATCACCTAGTTTTAGTTTTTACCCAGTTTTCATTCATCCTAATGGTTAGAATTAGAGGGGGTGCTATTTAATATTTATCATTGTTTGCTAATTGAATGGTGCAAAGGGGAAGTTTTGCATACAGTATGTTTTGGTAGTATAGGGTGAAAAGTGTAAAATGCCTATTAGTTGAAGGGTAAAAAATGAAAAAGTATGTTTTCCCTGTGTGTAAATTTAATTAATATACATGGCCAATAGGATGTTCCACCTTAAAGAAATAAAGACTAAGAATTGGCCTTTGAATTTTAATATTTACTTGAGAAGTAAGGGCACTGCCCTATGTGTACGTGAGAGAGACCAAGATAGAATGTGACAAGGTACCTGATGCTTTCGGCTAGTAAGTGGACGTAGTTCAATCCATGAGCACCCATTTATCACTGGACCAAGAACACGGTATTCAGTTATGGCCTCTTGACATGCTTCCAAACCTGATTGATGAGCCAAGATGACCCTCTCAGTCTTCCCATCATTAAGAAGCACCTGCAATTGATAGCAATAGAAATACATTCAAGTTGTTACATCTTTTAGATGAATCCATTTCTGAAAGTATAATTGTTGACACAGACAGAGAGGAAGACAGAGACCTTTGTAAGAGGAGCACAAATTAAGCCTTCCTTTTCCCTGGGCGAGCCTATTACCAAAGCCCAGTACCTCTGATATGTTGCTTTGCATGCATCATTCCAAGCCTAAGATAAGGTATAAGCGTATTAGTCTTTAGACTAAAAAACTATAAGCATTAAACTATTTATCCCCACCATATTCTAGAAGTCACATTCACCACCCCTGCTGAATGTGTACAATAAGTAGCTCGGGTCTTAGTACCTTACAGGAGGAATTTGCTTTAGTAATGTCACTGAATAGCCACTGAAGATGATCTACACTTTCTTTTGTTCTCCCCATCAAGAGAAGGCCACTCTGCTCTCGGTCAAGACGATGAACCTAACAAAATAACTCTATGGAATCAGCAAACAAAAAAGCTGCTAAAGAGAACTAAAGATTTGAAAAATAACTATTTGCAATGGTAGTGGAATCGTAAGCAGCAAGCCAGAAAGATTCTAGAAGAAAACAGAGAAAGTATTATCACAGAAAAACTTTTTAAATGTCCTGAAAAAGATTTAATGTCCTGCTTTAAATGGCATGATTATTAATTAAAAAACAGTAATACTGCTTAGAGGACTCGAGTTCAAATGAGTAGTGGGTGATCAAACATGAGTTGAGCTTGAGCTTATCACCAAGTTATATTTTATGTTTACGAATAATTCATTTATTTATCGGACAAGTATGAGCTTGTTCACGAGCTATTTAAATTTTGACTAAATAGATTACTTATATTATATTCTATAACTTTATCCATAAAGTATGACAAGCCAACTTTTGAGTTTTTGCAAATATCTTAATTTTTATTTATTCATGATTAAACTCATAATTCCTCTTTGTAAACTTATATTCTTTTACTATAAAAACAATAAATACAAAGTTATACAAGTTGATTTGAGTTTTATACAAGTTGGATCGTTTAAATAATCGATCATAATTTTGTATTCACAAGCAACTTATTTAATAAAACAAATAGTCTTATTTATTTGAAGCTTAGTAAAGCATATCTAATAAACATGTTTTTTTGACCAGTAAAACATGTGACCTTTATAAAATGTCTCCCAATTAATATCAAAGGTGACACGATTTTCATTAAGAATCTTGTGCTTTTAAAATACACAAATATAAGAAAGATATCAGAACCAGAGATTTTCAGAATTGGACATTTATTTTAGACATTCTAAAAGTATTAAAAATATCTAAATGGGGCCAGTAGCACCTTTAACATATCAGATTTGCCCCTCAAAAAATGTGTGTATGAAATGAATTCAACCACACAATTGAAACATGGAACATTCTTTTGTTCCTAAACACCAAATATAGCACATATCTTCTTCCTCAACTAGTCACTACCTTATTCAATTAACTTCCTTACTAACTGAAGCAATTGCATATGGACCATCATTAACCAACAGAAAAGCAGCAACACTAATAATAAAATAAATGCAAAGTCTTTTTTTCAAATCTTATTTACAACATTCTTACACGGTAATAATTTTTTGATAAGCAAAGAAATCATAACAAACTAAAAGCTTACCAACTTCGGACCCTCATCATAATCATAAGACAAAGCAGCAGCTGCCAATGCATCCATGCTGTTATGAACTGGCAGATTCCCCTGAGAAAATAATTACATATAAGATCAAGTGGCAACAAAATATGCTTAAACAACAATCTAGCACCATAAAGAATAGGAGTGCAGGATACAAACCTTAACTGGAAGTCTCGGGGGCTTGTTTAGCACAATTATAGCATAGTCCTGAAATTCCAACCACCGAATAACATATATCAATATGAGCACAACTGCACAAACAATACAGAACCAACCAAACGATGTAACCATACAGAATTTCAAAGAAGAAATCAGAAAAAATTTAGAGTGAGATGGAACATCATATCTCACCAAGGTTGAAAAAGAGTCAAAATAATAAGCATAGGAGATAAACCCACAAACAAACCCATACGCATCTATATATAATCAGTGGAATCAGGGATTGAAAAGGCAAACATCAGGACTATCCGTGAATCAACTCAAATAACATGAAAGGAGACAAGATAGGAGCTAAATGTAAACGTGCCTTGTACTTGACAAGCCTTTGCAAGTACTGTATCTCGTCTGCATTTGGATATAGTGTCCCACTTGGTATAGTGTCAAATCTCTTAGAAATCCTGGTCTCAGCGACCGATACAGGTATATAAACTCTTGCCCCGGCTTCCATTACCTCATTATGTTTGATCTGTAGGTCAGCTGTATGTTTGCAGATGAAGTTACCCACATAAAATTGCATACGGCCAACAAATAGAATTGAAAACTAAAGTGGGGAGAGAGCAATATGGTGGAAAGTGAGAACGCAAGTTCAAGATTAATGTATTTAAGTCCACTGTTTATGACTCTTGGGTTAGGATGGTATTCTAACGTATTGTATCAATATTCGTATCAAGAACTTCCCCAAGTGATAATTTACCCACACAAAGTTCATAATGAAATTTTTTTTTTTATAAGAGTTCATAATCAAAATTATGATTTGCTTTATGCATCCGCACCTTTCTCATCCGTTTCATTTGTCCTTCCTCGTCAATATAGGAGTCTTTCGAACATGGGCATTCCATCTGGACCTAAAAGAAGAGGAAAAGCATACAAGTCTGTGAATATACTCGAGTTGAGGAATCCTAATAAAAGGCCCTCCACATGCATTCGATTACATCCCAACTGAATATGAATAATACTTCATTCGATCAAAGTCAGTACAGATATACAGTACATGATTTTAAATCAGCCCACCCCCAACAAGATTAATTCCATCGTCATATATTCCAAATCAAAACAAATGGACACTCCACATTTTCCTGTCTCATTCTTTTTCCGCAAATTTAGTTGTGGCGTGCTCGTCCGAGCTTAAAGCATGGGCAAAAGATACATTGAAGCATAAATTTGCCGACTTCATCATGATTCCTCATAACGCAGAGTAATAGGCCACAGAAGTTTTTAATAAGAAATTATCACAATACTCACAAGGCCTTTGTTGAAATGAGACGGAATTGCAGAGCCGGGGATCTCGTCAAAATAATACTTGACCCAGCTGATAGCAGTGACGCGACCAGGATGACCGCTGGCTGAATTCTTTACGGGCAAGGGGTGAGCAGGAAATGGAGGCAAAGACAGGAGTTGCCGAGGTTTTGGACCCTCTTTTGGTCCGCCCAACTGGGCTATGTTGTTGGATACCCGGATTACTGGTTCGGCATAAGCGGGTGGCGGAGGAGAAATCCTAGAGTAGTGCCTGATAATAGCAAGCCGATGAAAAGTAGTTTTCCACATTTCCTCACATATGCTAAGCAGCTTTTAGAACGTATAATTTTTAAGAAACGGTGTCGAATCTTTTAGGGAACCGTGCAATCTCTTCTACGGCAGTGATGGGTTTCTTTGACAGTTTGCTGCACCGCACCGCACCGCTGCATCAACGCTTTGGAGGCTAAGGGAAGCCTCTCCGGCGCCGAGTTCTTTCGATGTTGCCAGAGGAGGGAGACCAAGAGGGAAGAAACACAACAAAGAGGGAAAGACGAGAAGCGGCTGTTAGAGAAGCATTCCGCAAACAATTTTGCACTTATCGCCGCAGTAGCTCTGTGTTTGCTGTTAAAAGTGGGCAACCTTCTACCTTTATGCAACATTCTAAAGACAAAATTATCATATTACAAATGTTATAAACCATATCATTCACTTGCGCTCATTTTATTTTGTGAGAAATTAAATTTTTATTTTTAGGTAAATATTTGATTTATAAGAAAAAAATATTTTTTAGTAATAAATTTTATGACATTTTAAAACTCTATTTAACATTATTTTTTTATTTTGTTAATATGACATCGGACTACCTTGCACATCCTCACGTGGTTTACTAATATTTAAATTTATTATAAAATATAAGAGCTAATTTAAGAAATTGATAGTATAATTATCAAATATGTCTACTCATATATTTTTATTTTTTATTTTTTCTTAATGTTAAGTAATTGGCTATTAAGACCTCATTTTTTTTTATATAATTATTCTCATTTAATAATTATAACTTTCTCAAATTTTCACACAAAATAAAATAAACAATTCAATTATGTCTGATCTCAAAGTAAAAATAATATTAAAAAATATATTCTAATAATATCTTATTCAACTTTTATTTCAACTCATCTCATCTCATTACATATTTAGTGAATTTATATTTTATTTTATTTTTAATGATTAAGTATGTTTAAAAAATGATTAAAAAAATTCATTTATACTAATATGCATATTTAATAAACACATTTGATAGTCACCTTAACAATATCCTACCTCGATAAAATGACAAATATGTGCTAAGGTTATAACTTTCAGCTCCCTTCATAAATTAGATTAGACTTTTTCATATTCGAAAAATCAAAATCGGGATATGACCAATTTAATAAATCGGATGATTCATGATAATTTTAAATCGATTATTTGAATGTTAATAAAAATAAAAATATTAAAAATCCTATAGAATGGAATTTAAACATTTTATGTCGTATACAAAAGACTATAAAACATAAATTTATTGACTAGTTTCAATAAAAATATCATATAAATCTAAATAATTTTAATAAATATGTAATTTATATATTTAACCTTAATTGTCCACGTCGTTTTGCCTCATATATGAATATGAAGAAGATAAAGACCATTAAACTACAAGCACGTGACAAATATAGTATTTTATGCATAATTATAAATTTAAGATAAAATACTAGTTCGTCTACTGATTTTTTTATTTAACTAAATAAAATAATGAACTGCATGTTTTATCTTCAAGTTTTTATGCTATTCTTAAAGTTTAGTTCTATCATATATTTGTACAATAACAAAAATAAAAATAAAACTTGGTTGTTAAAAAACATAAAAATAAATACAAGTATGAATTGGCCGATTGGGGCGGTTCAAAGAATAATTTAAAAAGTTCACTAAAATCGATTCGATTTCTTACCGAATTTGAATTGGCCTGAATCGAACAATTTTTTTTTAAGCCTTGATTTACACGATCAACATATGAAAAAGTAATAGATTGGATTAAAATACATTATGTCGTATGTGTATCAAGATTCCATTGTTACATTAAGAGATTATTTGGCAATGGGGATAAGACGAGAGATTCTTAATAATTTTATCAGAAATGATATTTATATTTATGAAGTGTACAAGTTCAGCGTAATTTTTTAAAAAAATTAGTAAATATACTACTCACATAAAAAAAATTAATTTTTTAATAATAAATCTCATTATTTTTAAAATGATTTCACGATATTTGCACACTCTATAACTAGGTATAGCATTACTCATTTCAATATAACTTTCTGACGAGTGGCAATGTTGCTTAAACTTGTTATCTAAGAAGGGCTATGGAACTATGCGCTGAGATGGGTTTCTCTTGGGTTGTTTTTTGAGGGAGATGCCAAGAATATCATTCAAGCTAACTCATGGATTGGAAGAGAATTGGACAAAGTATGGACAGATTATTGTAACCAGAGAGCTAATTTTATATATGGGGAAGCAAATGTCGTGGCTCACAGTTTAGCCAAGTTTGCTTTATCATGTGAATGTGGGAGTGTTTGGATGGAGGATGTTCCGTCGTCTATCATCAGCATTGTTATGACTCATAAAATGTGTATGTAATGTTTGCTAATCAAATATATATATAACAATTTAGTGTTAAGTACCTAAACGAGTCATTAATTACATCATATATATATATAACAATTATATCCACAATTTTTGTACTCGTGAACATTATAACTCTTTATTCTCTTTACTATTATAAAGAGATAGACATGTCACATGAGTTACAGCTCTATGGTCCAATAAAATATCAAAAATGCTCAAGTCACCGATGAGTTTTCTTGAGAATTTGTACCCTTTTTTTTGTTTTTATTTAATAGTTAATGAAATGTTATTTAATGAATTTATGAATATTTTTAAAATATTAAAAGTGATTTAAAAATATTTTAAAGAGGCACATAAAATAAAACATATATATTTTACATTTATCGTTGGAAACTCTCAAAACCACCTCTCAGCAGCCCATAGTTTTCATAAAATATACTATCGATATTCAATGAGAAATTTGGTTATATCAAATCAAACTATCTTATTTTATAGAATCTTTATAATTTTTTTAAATTTTTACATAAAATATATTAAATAATTTAATTTTTTTAAATCTCAAAATAAAATTAATATTAAAAATTAATATTATAATAATATCTTAGTTAATTTTTAATAAAATATATAATCTCATTTTACAAGAATTACATGATCAAACGAGGCATGCAATATTTTGCTTACGCAACGCTGTCTAAATATTAGTGCACAAATATTATTTTCTCTAATTAACCAAAAGAATCCGTTGCTTGGAAGGCGAACTTTTTAGGCGGAGCATTCACGAAAGCGGTACCCTTTTCCCCTTCCGTGTTAACGACGTCTACTACAAAGGATGGAATTGGCTTTTCTTCCTTTATTACTTTACCCATACGTATTTCACTTTGCAATTGAGAATATATATTATTGGAAGTAAAACTCAGATCTGTTCCCATTTTATCTAATATTTATGACAAGTATTACCGTAATAAAATATTTTATACAAATAAATTTATAATATTTTATAATTTAATGTATAATATCAAATTAAGTTAATTTATAAATTTATTAATAATTTAAAAATGATATACTTCTAATTATTTTTTACAATTTTTATATAATTATATTTTAAATAAAGAATATTTATTTAACATCATTCTATATAATTATTTTATTTTAATATAAAATCATATAAAAATAATTGTGCATGTATTTATGGCCATGTCAATAAGTGGGGCATTATGATTCTTACGTGGTTGAATGAGATTCAAACTCCATGAATGAATTGACGACTGGCTGACAGACAATTCATGCTTTAATATTCGTCGGTGCGTATATACTATATATCATTATTTGCTAGCCCTGCGTGCGAAACTCTCTAATCATTAAAACCAATACATTACATTTTTTTTTTTTTTTTTAAATAGACTTCAATTCAATTCATGAATGAAGGAAGTTACATCTATGATTAATAAATCTGAGTATAAATCCTGATTATAAACCAACTACTCATCGGTTATAACACCCCCCGCACACAATTTCTATTGTGCCGTACACTGTCTAAAAACTTCTAAAACTCTCTAATGACACAGTTATTCTGAGATGTGAGACTCTGTAAAAATAGAAGTGTCCATCTCGACTTATCTATGAAAAAAAACAAAACAAATCACCCACACTCTCCAAAAGAGAAAGAGGATTTTTCACACTCATTCTTCAAAAAAGATAAAGACTCACTACCCTTCTCCTCCAAATTACATTACATTTTTAAATATATATATATATATATTACAAAATTATGACTTGCATAAGGAAATTCTTTACAAATGTACGGCTAATAATTTAAAAATGATTTAGATACGATGATTTCTAAAAATTATTTACACTACAAAATTCAAATCCAGTGTTTAATTCAGACTAAAATAGTTACTAGATTAAAGTTTGTATATAGTAGAACTCTTAACTATCATAAGATTATTTACTAAATATTATCATTTTATTATATAAAATGTGAGATGTTTTTATCTCTCTTAAATAAATTTTTATTTTTAATAATGCGTCGTAATGACATTAAAACGTGGTACATAGATTTATCCTTATAAATATATGTATGTCACATATATGAATTTATGTCAATATTGCACTAATGTTGTCGTGCAAAATATTATATAAAAAATTTTACGTGAATCTTATGTTACGAGTATAACGTTATTTTCCAAATAAACAAAATAATAATCCCATTTTTATTATTTTTTGAATTTTTCTTAATTAAATTCCTTAAATTTTCAGCATTTAATGCTTTGTTATTTAAGAAACGACAATCCTGGCAATAAGTATACTGCAGAACAGAAGCAGTCAATTCCTATAAATATGCAATCTCCTCATCCTTTTCGTGTTCCTGTTATAACTAAAACTCGTTCCGTTCTGAGCTTCGTTGTTACCGTATTGCCTTTCGTAACGCTTTGAATCGCCATGCCTAAGAACATCCTCGTCACCGGTGGAGCCGGTTACATTGGCAGCCACACCGTACTCCAGCTCTTATTCGGCGGTTTCAAGACCGTCGTTGTTGACAACCTGGACAACTCCTCCCCCGTCGCACTCCAGCGCGTCAAACAACTCGCCGGTGATTTCGGCCAAAACCTCTCCTTTCACCAGGTTTCGAGTCCAACTCTTCCCATTTCGATTCCCTGAGTTTATATTCTCTTTCACGAAAGAATATATCTGAACTCTAGACGAAACTTATTTATTTTGTATTTGTTTTGGTCGTTGTTTAATTGCAACACGCGGTTTGCTATTTTGGTTTGGAAAGGTTTGAGCTTTATGGTCTGTTGATTCATATGTTGCCTAATATTGCAGTTTACGCGTGTTTGAAATTAATAACTTATGTGTACATATACGCATATACATACTTATATAAATTATATTGCTTTATAGAAACTTTAGTCTGAACACAAACATTAAGTTACGGACTTTATGTGGTTGATCTTATTCCGCAACGTGTTTTTTGTTTAGCGGTGTTCCGATTGGTCTGCTTTTTGTTCAACTTTTTTTTGGGGTTTTTTTTTTAGTATTTTTTTCAACTTTTTTGGTTTTGTTTTCATATTCATGTTTTTCTGCAGTGTTGCAACTTATTCTGATGGTCCTTGGACCAAATAGCATCTTTTCCCCCCGTAAATAAGAGGGGGAGGGTCAGATTGTTGTGTCCATCCCTGGGTTGAGTTGTGTATTAACCTGCCAAAATATAGAAAATGGATCACATGTTATTGGGCTTCAAATCTTGAAGTTTCAATTGAAATAGAGGAGAGTAGAGTTTGTTTGATGCGGGTTGTTATGCAATAGTCTAGACACGTGCTATCACTATCATATTCTGGTGTCATATATATCAAAGAAACTTTACCTTATTTAATCTATATGCTTGGACCAAAATTGTCGTGTTGTAAGATCTGATGCGAGTAAACACACATGGTTATAGTACTATTCTTTACATTTTCTATTTCCACTCTCAGGTAGACCTCCGGAACAAACCAGCACTTGAACAAATTTTTGCTTCGGCACAGTAAGTACTTTATGTCTATGACAGACATGACAGTTTTACATTATGTTTGAACTTCCGTTTAGATAGGAATTAAGTCATATGGCCTTTCCTACCCGTTGTCCTCTACCGTTATGCACATTGTTTGCTTCAAACATAGATGGCTATCATTCTATGCAACTGTTGTCAAATATTGTTGTACTCCTTCAACATTTTCAAAGGCAATCTCCTTTGCAACGGGTGGTTTTCCTTTTGGTAAATGAATTCTCAAAAGTAAATCACCAGGGTTTTTTTATCCAATCAATCTTTATGTAGTTCAATTAATGTTTCTACCTTAAAGACAAATATAACCTCTGATGTTAAGGCATGTGTAAGATCGTCTCGCCTGAAAAACAACTTTTTAAAAATAAAAATTTACTCGTACAAAACCATTTCAATATTTTTTTTTTTTAAAAAATCGATATTTTGTTCTGAATTTTTATCATCGTGCTTAATTATTCAGGCCATAAGTTTTCTTGTCTGTCCTGTTTTCACTGCAGATTTGATGCTGTCATACACTTTGCTGGGTTAAAAGCAGTTGGTGAAAGTGTGCAGAAACCATTGTTATATTTCAACAACAATTTAATTGGGACAATTACTTTGTTGGAAGTCATGGCTGCACATGGATGCAAAAAGGTATTCTACCATTTTTTGCTTTAAAACACTGGCACTTGTATACACAAGGTTCATGTTTTTCTAAAACCAAAGGTGTTTTAACAAACACAAATTTTTCTGCTTGTCTACTGTTCTGTTCTTAACTTTTAGAGAATATCAGTACCCAGGAAAAGGTTTCTTAACAAACACTTGTTTTGTTATCTGGAATCGATGTTCTCTTTGGATGTCCTCCTTGTAAATCTGTGGCAATGATTTGCACTGTTGGGATTCTCTTCTTTAAATTGTTCGCTTCAGTGTTGTTCTGGCCCTGCCAATGTTTTGTTAATGCTTGTACCTCTGTTGAATTGATACATGTGCAGCATATGATCTGCTTATATTCTTTTCATCAATCTTAGAACCTCATTTTTTCACTAAAAAAACTGTAATGACAGTGGAACAATAATATGCCCTTTCCTTTTTTTGTATAATTAAGAAACAATATCCCCTTTGATATGGGAACAAAAAGTATCTATTAGTGAAACAAGAGCCATGTAGTTCAATTCAACTAAAGTCCAGAGCCTGCAATTGCCTGTATTGCAAATTAATAAAACATGATGCATTACGGCTTAGTCAAGTTTGAACATGACATTCGTTACACAGAGGCCATATCTTTGAGTTGTTCCTATTGTACTCTTATGTTGTTCTCATTATTGTATCTTTCTTTTAAGTTCCATTTCCCCCACATTTTCCCCCTTGATGGTGCTCCTTACCTGAAAAGCTATCTTATAAATAATCACGACTTATATTACTTGACCAATTCCATATTCTTGAATTATTTCAGCTTGTGTTCTCATCTTCAGCTACTGTCTATGGCTGGCCAAAGGAGGTTCCATGCACAGAAGAGTTCCCTCTTTCTGCAGCAAACCCATATGGACGAACCAAGGTATGTAATTCATTTATTAGGCACTTAGTAGGCAGAAAGCCAAACATGCATCTGTAACTAGTCAACAATAAAAATGATTTTTTGTAATCAATAAAAGATAAAAGATTTGGGGGCCTTTGATTCGAGCCCCCTGCTTCTATTCACCCCTGGTTTTTTTGGCTTCCCACAAATTTAAAGTGCAATTGAGAAGCATCTCTTTAGAATTTCCTTATGACATCGGATGTGCCTCATACTTTCAGCTCTTCATTGAAGAAATTTGTCGTGATATCTACCACTCGGACTCTGAATGGAAAATCATGTTGCTAAGATACTTCAATCCAGTTGGTGCACATCATAGTGGTGATATTGGTGAGGATCCCCGTGGAATTCCAAACAACCTCATGCCCTTTGTGCAGCAAGTTGCTGTTGGCAGACGACCAGCACTTACTGTTTTTGGAAATGACTATTCGACTAAGGATGGTACTGGGGTAGGTTCTTATAACTTGATTCAATTCTCTCATTACGGGCTTGGCATTGATTTTTCTTTCTGTGTAAATGTAGTGTGTGAACAATTCATCCATATTTTGCGTATTTGTCCTGCATTACTGTAGAAGAATATTTGGGGTCCTTCATGATTTTCTTGTCTCTAATGTGCCTACCTAGTTAGGGAATCAGAGTTGTGTAACTGGCTCTGCCATTCTTTGATCAATATAATTTATTTATTCATCAAAAGAGAATATTTGGGGTCATTAGAACTGCATCTATTATTTTTCCTTCTTAGTTTCTGGTCCTTGCTTTTGATCATGATACTGCTCATCTCTTTTCAGGTGCGCGACTACATTCATGTTGTTGATTTAGCTGATGGGCACATTGCTGCCTTGCAAAAGCTGGATGAGCCTAGTATAGGTAGGCGCTATGAAGTTGATGTTTTAAATGATTATATGGCTGGTTGTATTACAATATTTGATGGGGTTATTATGACAATGTCACAGTAGTCATATTTCAGCTCTAAATTTCTCATGATGTTTATTTTTTTAGTATAGAGTTTCCTCTGTACCCTTACATTTACCCAATCTGTAATATCCACAGGTTGTGAGGTTTACAACTTGGGCACTGGTAAGGGAACCTCGGTTCTGGAGATGGTTTCTGCATTTGAAAAGGCATCTGACAAGGTAAAAGAAAGAGAACTGTACTTTTATATTCAATTTTCCATTTGTTCCTATACATTTTACTGAATTTTATTATTATTTTTTTATATAGAACAATTGCTTGGGGGTTCATTTTGCTGAACCCAAGTAGTTCATGTGAGCTAATTGTTACTCTGGGGGTTCTCTGTTATTAAGTATAGCATCCATGGTGTTCTACCACATTGGGATTCCTCTCGTTTCTAGTTTTGAGTGTTGCCTTATGTACAGCCTTTGAATTTGGGTTAGAGGCAGAATATTGCAAGCGTATACCAAAAATACTGTATAAAGTGTTGTGAAAATATGTTAAGCATGGAACAACTATTCTGATACCAAAATAGCCACAATCTGGACGAGTGTAATTGGCCCATCTAAGCATAAAACTTCTGACGATGCTAAATTTAAATGTTAGATCTTTATTCTGCCTGAACGGGAGTAGGCTTGCATGAGTGTGGTTCCTTGATGTAGGCCTTTTTAATTCTCTGAATTGCACTGGAAGAATCTAGGATCGCATTTGTTTTTCTTAATCTTGAGTTTTACTTTAAATATCTTACTGTTCCAGAAAATTCCACTCGTAATGGCTGGGCGGCGACCTGGTGACGCTGAAATTGTTTATGCATCAACAGCAAAAGCAGAAAAGGAATTGAATTGGAAGTAAGTGCTAATTTACAAGCAAATAAGTACTCAGGTGTAGATCAGATCATTCAATTAACACTAGCTAAAGGGATTCGTGATGTCCACATGCTAACACTTCCCATTATTTTAACCTTATAAGCTCTGCTATAAATAACTATAAAAGGTGAGAAAATGTATCAAAATTGTTTTTGTTTCCTTAAGTCGTAAATTTTTTTCAAGGCCTCTCTCTAGCTTTGGGGCATTTCCATGTGGTGTTGCATCTTTTTATAAGTTTGATGTCCTTGCAGGGCCAAATATGGTATCAACGAGATGTGCCAGGATCAATGGAACTGGGCAAGCAAAAACCCTTATGGCTATGGATCGCCCGAGTCCACGAACTAGTACTTCGTTACCATTCCATTTAAAGTCACATGTCGCCGTGGTATCATGCTTTTGTAGCCTTCTGAGAATAGGTGTAGCTAAATTTTAAATTACGTCTTTTTTTATTTTATTTTATTTTAAAGAAGGGTATAGCTGAATTTTGTTGGACTTTTAAGTTGATAATCAGTGGCGTCATAGGTTACTAGCCAAGTTCTTGTTTTATTTATTCCATCATCATAAAGGTTATATTAGGTTTCCCCCTCAAAAATTGGTGGGATTTGAATCACTCATATATGTCTGCTATAATCCCAATCTTCAAGTTCATGAACATTTTGCATGCACTTGAAGGAGGGCTTGCAGCCTTTTAGACCGGTGTATATTACAATAACAATTACAATTCAAATACAAGTTTACATTAGAAAAATTACGCGTACGACTTTGCTAATTCATTCATGGTACAGCTTTTGACCTTCTAAGAACAGGTAAGTGAATGCCAGTAAGCAGTCCTCTGTCTTAGATTAGATAAACAATTTTTTTAAGATGAGAGAAACAGTTCGTCTGTGGTTGTTTTATGAGTAGTTGCCCGTCGTGGCGGTGGAACAACACATGCCACAAGGGTTGAGGAGTCCATGAAAATTGTGTGTGGTGGTGGGTGAAGGCTGCACGATGATCGACTGAGACTATATTTCGTCTATATATGGGACAAATTGAAGGGAAAAAGCAATGGAAATAAGATCAGAGGCTTTGCAAATGGCAAATGTAATAGGCAAAAAGAGAGGGAGCAGCCTAAAGGGTGATCAGCTCAAAAGAAAAATTATATTCTTCAACCGGTGTATGGAATACATAAAATTTGTTACAGAGGGTGATATTTTAGTAGACAAAGTGCATTGTTGAGTGGAATTATTTTGATTCTTTGAACTCAAAGTAGTGTTGGGTGGGTGGGTTTACTTAATGAATTTGAATTGCGATAGCCGTTGGACATTTTGGAATTTAGTTAGGTATGGGGTTTCTCATTGGTGGCTTTGGATTTAAAGTTTAGAACTGCTACAGATACAAAAAGATTATACAAAAGTAAATTTACAAACTGACGTGATTTCATATGATCCGTTAGATCTATTTTATACTAAAAGTAATTTTATAATTTAACGAATTATATCAAATTAAGTTAATTTGTAAATTAACTTTTGTGTAATTCCTTTATAACTAAAATATTTCTCTTTAAAATTTGGGACCTTCAAGATTGGAGTGTAAATAAGGGAAATTAAACCGGAGTTATTAACGTCTCTTTTGGAAGTAGTCTTTGGGTTTCTTAAAGCGACAGTCTGTCGCCATGGTAACATCCGTTTACCAAGTACCATAAGCCATTAGTACGAAGAAAGATAGATTGTATTATGAGTAATGTTACATATAGTCGTGGAGTGTGTAAATATTGTGTAATTATTCTGAAAAAATAGTGGGGTCTATGATTAAAAAATTAATTTTTTTTTTCACGTGAGTCTCGTATTAATTTATGTTTTTTGAAAAGACTGCATGACGCTTGCATAACTACGATTACAAATATCATTTCTCTTGTATTATAAGCTGTCCTGTAGTGGTCGAAATGTGACATATTAAGAAGTGTTACTTATATAAATATATTATATAAAAATAAATTTTAATTATACTATTTCATAATTTTTATTTTTATACTAATTATATATTGTCATAATTATACTAATTAAAATTATTTTTATATCTTTATGATTAAAATATTTTTAATTTACAATTAATTTAAAACTATTTCATAATTTTATAATAAAATAATATTTTCTTAATTTAAATATATTAAAATTAGATTATCATAAATTAATTTTAATTAGATAATTAAATGGTCAGCCACTTGGGCTTCTTCATTCAAGGGTAGGGCGTGGACCGCGTGCTACCATGACGTGACTGACCCAACATACACGCCAGAGTCAGTCTTTGGACGGTGCTAGATTTGGCCATAAAGTCATCACCACAATTGACTTCCTTGACGTAAAGATTAATGGTACGTGTAGTCTTTCTCAAAAAAAAAAAAAAAAAAAAAAATGGTACGTGTAGTCTTTTATATAATTATTTTAAAAATTAGTGAATTTAATTATTAAAAAATTAGATTTTTACATAAATTTTATATTTATTTATTGTTAAAAAATGATTATGTAATACTTATGCATTCTATAATTTTAAATATTATTTCTCTTTTAAAAATTATAGGTTCACAAATAAAATTTTGTTGTCCATTTACAATTTTATAGACTTTATATTAATTCTTAATTCTTAAAATTAGCTAATAAAACTTCGCTATTTAATGTTATCACGCAAATTCATTAAGGCTTGTTTGGAAAAAAAAATTTATTCTAAAATTCTCGTACCGTCTTGTTTAGTCTCATTTCACATTCATCTTAAATATTACTTAAATATAATACCTTTAAATTAATCATTACAACTTTTTCAAAATTTTAAACAAAAAATAAAAAGCAATTCAAAATTTTTCAAATTTTAAAATAAAATAATATTAAAATACGATATTCTAATAATATTTTAATTTTATAATATTTTTTATTTACATTTTTTTCTCTCATTTTCTAAAATCTAAAAAATACTCAACTCAAATTTACTCACTACTATTTAAAATCTATCTTATTATTATTCACAATATTCTTATTTCATCTCAATAGTTTTTATTTATTATGTTAGAATTTTTATTTATTTAAAAGTTTAAAAAAATTGTAATGATTAGTTTAAAAATTTTATATCTAAATTATGTTTAAAAATAAGATGTAATTAGATGAAATAAGATTAGATGAAAATTTTATATCTTACATTTTATTTATATGGTTGTATTTGCTAAAAAATATTGTTATGAAATGCAATTTGTCCGTTTGCCTAAACCACTCCGAAAGATGGTGAACCATATATCAACCATCATAACTAAATTTTAGTCTGATTAGATTTTGTTTCTAAAATTGAAGTTATGAATAAGAGGAATGATATTTATAATTACATAGTGTGTAAATTTTATATAATTTTTTAAAAAATAAATAAATACAAATTATACATAAAAAATTAATTTTATAATAATAAATATCATTTTTTTAAGATGGTTATATAGGATTTAGGTATTTTATAACTGTAAGCAATATTTTTTTTTTTTCTTCGCAAAATATTACTTATACGTTAAAAATACTTAATACAAATTATTATTTTTTTCTAAAAGGAAATGATCGCAGCACTTTTTTTTTTTCATTTATAAAATGGAATGCACTCATGGCAAATCCAACGGCAGTGAGAAGGGGACACTGTATATATGGTACAGCTGGCGGGTCATGTCACGTCTATTGAATTTCAAAACGTTCTCCTACTTAAATATTTTATTCTACTAAAAATTCTCAATTCTTCCGAAACGCGCTTCATCGCATTTACCGGTACCCACCTCCTTTCCTTCAAGACTAAGCTTCAAAGCCCACAGCCATAACCCTCCCCCGGAGTCAATCTCTTTCTCTCTCAGCTGGCATATCACTTTCTCAGATCTATTTCTCTCTTCGGCCGTCGGATCCAGTGGATCTGAACCTGAGCGGCTCCGTTCTGATCAGAAATGGAGAACTTGATCACTTTGGTGAACAGAATCCAGAGAGCTTGTACCGCCCTAGGTGACCACGGTGAAGCCAGTGCATTGCCCACTCTATGGGACTCCCTCCCCTCGATCGCCGTCGTCGGTGGCCAGGTCAGCTCTCTATCTGTCTCTCTCTGCTCCCTCTTGCACAGAGGAAGCCCAAGCATGTTCTATTCTATGAGCTTCGGTTAGTAGCCTGAGCTGATCTCTCTCCAATCTCTCTCGTATTTTGTGAAAAATGATGGATTCTTCCAATTGTTTTGGAAACATTCAATATCCGTCTGCGTAGGTTTGTTCGTGTTTTTAAATTTCTTTGGGATCCTATTAGAACTTCTGTGCCGTTTACCAAGCTGGATAAATAAGATTTCGGTTTATGAAAAGCGAAAAAAATCTCTCCGTAGCACGTAGTTTTTGTATCTAGGCCTTTCTTGTATACTCCCTGTGTACTCGGGCTTTGCCTATTTATGTGGATCAATAAAACTTCTTTTACCTATAAAAAAAAAATGAAGTTGTCCATCAATGGTCGCTTTATGAACAATAAAATTATTACCGGCATTTAAAGCTCCCGATTCTGTTGCTTAGATGTCAAATGATTCTGAAAGCGCTTTTGGATTTTAATTATCTCCTCAAGTCCTCCTGATCAGTATTCGTTGCTGTCCGGGGGCTACTGAACAGTTTGAGGATGATATTTATTATTTGTTCTGCTACTCAATTCTTGGTGCTTTCCTCATTTAACATGTCCTAGTAGAGCCGTCAATTAGATTTGTAGATCCACTTAAAGATTACTTAACTTTTTATGGTTATAATTTATTGAGTTGTATTTTTGCCTCATTTACAAATCCATGTATGAACTTTCTTTATTCAGTCAGCTAATGCACTTGATGAGTTAGGATGATGATTGTTATTATTTCTCTGGTTTATGCATTTAGGGCAGTTTCTAGATACTTTTTTGAAGTTTCTGAAGGGGAAAAGATCATAATGATTTCAAATATATAACCTTCATTGAAAATATTTGGCTTTTTAATCCATGCCTGAAGAAAAAATGTAGTTTAATTCTGTATTTTATTATTCCACAGAGTTCGGGAAAGTCTTCTGTGTTGGAGAGCATTGTTGGAAAGGACTTCTTACCTCGTGGATCTGGTAATTTATTGAACTCATAACTTTATACATACATGTTTGTTTCCTTATTTTTTTTATGTTGAATGTTAAAATAAGTGTAAATTATATGCAGGAATTGTTACTCGGCGTCCACTTGTCTTGCAGCTCCATAAAAGTGAGGAAGGCAGCAGAGAATATGCAGAGTTTCTCCACCTTCCAAGGAAAAGATTCACTGATTTTTGTAAGTTTCTTTATCCTCATAAAGTTTTTAACTTATGGACTGAGTTTGAAATGTGAAAATGCCATTTATGTTTTATTTTAATTTATTAGGCCGCTTTAAAGATTTTCTAATCATCATATGGCACATCATGCCATACCTTAATACATTGACAACATGCACGCAAACCATTCATGGGGAGGGAGAGAGAGGAATGTAACCATTTTTAATGTTGTTTCACTTTACACATCTTCATTAATGATATTGTGCAGCTGCTGTAAGGAAGGAGATTCAAGATGAGACTGATCGAGAGACTGGCCGTAGCAAGCAAATCTCCAGTGTTCCTATTCATCTCAGCATTTATTCTCCTAATGGTAAGATGGAAATCCAAAATTATTTTTGGTTCTTTCTTTCTTAACTCTGCCTGCATGAATGTATCATTTATGTTTACATGTTTTTACCGATAAAAAAAAAAAGAATCTGTCATTTATGCATGAAAATATTTTCTAATGTGGGCACGAAGTCATTCCTTTGTGCTTGATCGTGTGTTTTAATTAATATTAAATTTTTGTATAGGAAAATATGTTCTAATGTTATAATTTACTTGGTTCTGATTTCTTTATCAATTATTTTATTCTGATTTCTCAAATTTTTTGGCAGTTGTTAACTTGACACTCGTTGACCTTCCTGGGCTTACGAAAGTAGCTGTTGGTAAGTTACATTTGTCTCTTAATTTGTTATGTGATTCATTTACTGATATTTTTCTCTGTCACTTTTCTGTTTTGTTGCTGAGAAGCACAAGAAAATGAAGGGAGAGGAAATTTGAAACCACAAGCCCTCATTATTTAGGCTGTGACTTATTCAAAAAATGTATTCCTATAAAAGACTCATTAAAAAACTGAAAAAAACATCTACACACTAAGGCTGTTTTTGTTTTGGCTGAAATATGTTTGGGGGAAATGCTTTCATTTCTTGGTCTGTTTGGAAAGGGCGGAAAATAGAGGTCAACGGAAAAGGACTTCTGGGTCAATAGGAAAATCTTGTGTCTAGGGTGGAAAATGATTTGCTCCTTTTCCACTCCTTGCTTCACGCATTCTTCTTCACCCAGACAAAGACGCTTTTTGCTCAAATAAAACACTTGGCTCAGCCATAAACCGCCACATGTCGATTTTTATTTTAAGAAATCTAATTAAATATTTTTTATAATAAAAATATATTTTAAAAGTATAAAATTCAATTTTTATTATAAAAATGTATTTTTATTTATTAAAAAAATTTAATATCTTAAAACCCCTAGAGGTTGGCTCAAGTAGTAAAGGCCTTGGGCTTGGGGGTATGCTCCCCTCAGGTCTAAGGTTCAAATCTCCTTGGATGCAAACAATCTCTATGAGCTATTAGACTCAGGGATTTTTCCATTGAATTACCCGAGGTGCACTTGCGGGAAACTCATTGCCAAGGGCCTGCGCACCCCAGGGATCAGTCTGGACGTTGTTCCGGGACGCATGGTGCCAATAAAAAAATTAAATAATTCTTAAACTAAATTAACACCTGGCAGTCTATGATTGGGTATGTGTTTTTATGTTGATGGTGATGGATGAAAAAATTAATGGATTATTCTATTTCTAGTAAACTCATACCAAGGGGATATTATTACAACGAAGTTTTTACTGAAAATTTTTTGTAAGGTTTTCTATATTTTTAAAGTATGTTAATATGATGAATCAAATTGTTGTTGATAAGTCATATAATTAAGTTAATTATCTTCAATGCAACCAAACACTGAAAATTAATTTTTGCATCATTTTCAAAGTACCAATCAAACATCAGAAAAATCAGCAATTCTTCCAGAAAATATTTTTATTTGAATACATTTTCTGATTTTCCTCATTTTATGTCAAAATAAAAACTGCCTAAGTATTGTAGAATTATTTGGCTGGCTTATCTTTCTGTTGGAACCTTTTAGCTCTCCTTTCTTCTTTTTCTTGGCTTTCTAATTTCTACTCAACAAAAAAGTCATTGTTTTTTGGTATATATGAATGAGAGGATATTGTATCTAACACTTTCTGGGTATTATAGAGGGTCAGCCAGACAGTATTGTGCATGACATTGAGAATATGGTTCGCTCCTACATTGAGAAGGTAATATTTGTGTCAAGTAGTGTTTTTTTTTTGTTTGTGCAAATAACCAATCAATCAAATTAAGTATAATTTTTATGAGCAATCAAATTATGTAATTAAGTTTGTGTTTCAGTAATGTGAATTTCTTTGGATGTGAACAAATTTTATGGTGCCTAGGAAACTTTTCCTAAATATAAGGGCCATGTTTGGTTAAGAAATTCTGAGATGCGTTTTTTACTGGGTTTTGTAAGGGTAGATAGGAAAATCTGAAAATTTTTCTTGAAATGTGTTTTGTATTGAGATTTGTGAAAGTAGATGGGAATAGTGGAAAAGTTTTTTAGATGTTATTTTTAGGATAGTTTTGTTTTGGCGTTTTTGACTTTTCACTGAAATCTAGGTAAATGGTTGGAAGAATTGATATAGTAAAAATTTTTAAGATTGAAAGATTTATGGTTTGGAAGTTGAAAAATTATGAAATTGGACTTACCAAACAATAGCCAAATATTCTTCTGGTCCTTTTAGATTGTGGATATGGAACTGGAGACCCTTTTTTCCTCTCTAATCTTAGAGAAAAAGAGGACAAGGAGAATCAAAACCTAAATTGGTACTTCACCGTCTTTCATTCTTATCTAATATGTTGGTTATCTTCTGAGTTCAGAGCTTCTACCCGTGGTTTTCTAGTATCACATTGCCCTGAAGATGGTAAACTCCTTAAGAGTTTAGTTTTGAGTAAGCAATTTCTAGGAAACCAGAGGTGGATTGTGCTTTTTGCATTCTGTATTTAAATTCTTATTGCTTATAAAATAAAAAGAGGCTCAAACCATTCTGTTAAGACTTCTTTCCTATTATGTTTAGACCCTTTTGTTTTTTATTCACATATTTTTCAGTTGATCAATGTGGTTCCTATTGTTTTGTTGATCAATGTGGTTCCTATATTTTGCTGGTCCATTCTTGGGTTAAATTCTCCATGAGTTAATGATTTTTCACCGTTTATGGTGGGAGTAATTCTTTTGCATTTTAGCCTGTCCTTATTTATGATTTAGAAGCTAAATTTCTATGTTGTTCTTTTGTCTTCTGTACTTTTATGCAGCCCAACTGTATAATTCTGGCCATTTCACCTGCTAATCAAGATCTTGCTACATCCGACGCTATCAAAATCTCACGTGAAGTAGACCCTACAGGTAACCCTAATATTGTTTCTTTCAACAGTATCTTCTCTTTTCACAACTCATGTATACCCCAATGAGTGCCATTTTCATTATGTGTAGGAGGGGCTCTTTCAATGTTCTAGTTCTTGATTTACCATTTTCATTTTGCAGGGGAGAGGACCCTTGGGGTGTTGACAAAGATTGATCTTATGGATAAGGGTACTGATGCAGTGGATGTAAGTTGACTCGATCTATGACCCAGAACGATTTGTGATGCTTCAGTGCATGCTTACAAAAGAGAAGGAAAAAAAAATTGTTCAATAAATTGTGATTTTCTTGAATGCTTGTCTTGTTTAATATGTGGAATGTGCCACTTATCTGCATCATGTCCATCAGAGGGTCCAATGGTTCCTGGATGTCTTATTAATTAAGATGGGAATATTTATGCCACTAGGCCTGATACATTACATATACATGATAATAGGCGCTGATAACTTTGAGAGGGGTCCAGATAAACCACAATTTTAAAGTACACTGGGATATTTTTCTAGTAACCTCAAACTTTTGCCAAGGATCCTCTCCCTCTCCTGACTGGCTGTCCCTGTTTCCCAGATATCTGAGTTTGTTGTGATCTGGTATTTCAGTCCATGCCACATCTTTAGCTAGTATTAATATATGAATAGGCACCTGCTCATTCAATAAAATTGAGATTATCTAAATGTCTTAGATGAATTCCATATGTTATACATCTAGAAGCATTACATGCTTTGCTTTTCTAAATTTTGAGTCACATATTTTGTTTCTTAGATGTTAGAAGGGAAGTCTTATCGGCTGAAATTTCCTTGGGTTGGTGTTGTGAATCGGTCACAAGCGGATATTAACAAGAATGTTGACATGATTGCTGCTCGGCGTAGAGAGCGTGAATATTTCTCGAATACCCCTGAATACAAGCACCTAGCTCACAGAATGGGTTCTGAACATCTGGCAAAGATGCTTTCAAAGGTGGGCTAATCGATATTGTTTCCTTTCTAGGTTTTTTTTTTCTTGGAAAAAATGTGGCAGTTGTATTTGGATGTTAGTTATTATGTTTCTGTCCTAATGTTTATATCCTGACTTGATCGAGTGGTTCGTCATATTTCAGCATTTAGAAACTGTAATCAAGTCCAGAATCCCAGGCATTCAGTCCCTTATTAACAAAACAGTTTCAGAACTTGAAACAGAATTAAGTCGTCTTGGAAAGCCAGTTGCTGCAGATGCTGGAGTGAGTTTGATCTTTCTTGCTAGTTTGGCTTGCTTTATCCTTTAAATATTCAGCTCTTTTGACCATCAAACTGAGTAATAATATGGCTTCCTCTCTCTCTCTCTCTCACACACACACACACACACTATTTTTACTTGGCCTCTTTATTTTTAGGAGATCCTCATCTCTGTAGGATTTACTAGTTATTAATTGCTAATGGCATGCAGGGAAAGTTGTACATGATCATGGAGATTTGTCGTGCTTTTGATCAAACATACAAGGACCATCTTGATGGGGTGTAAGTTTCATATTTTCATCATCTTCCTCGATTATGGGCAGACAGCGGGGATTCCTTGTGATGCAGGTTCTATAATAAATTTAATTTATTGTGTTCAATATTGTCTGCAGGCGTCCTGGTGGTGACAAAATTTACAATGTCTTCGATAACCAGCTTCCTGCTGCTCTTAAAAGGTTGCAGTTTGACAAGCAACTTGCAATGGAAAATATACGGAAGATTATAACCGAGGCTGATGGATATCAACCTCATTTAATAGCTCCTGAACAAGGATATCGTCGTCTCATAGAATCAACTATAATTACCATCAGAGGTCCTGCTGAAGCTGCTGTTGATGCGGTATGCATTAAAATTTAGGAGAAACAGGAACCAAAATTCTACTTGCCATATGTTTCATGCCCATTTATAATTGGTTCTTCTTTTTGTTTCTTATTAACCATCTCAATGTAGACCCTTTAAAAGGCAGTCTGAGTATTATGTTGGCATCACCATCAATCTGTGTAGGATGTATACCAATTTGATGGGTGTCTCACTCCTATTGACACCTGTTTTTCGAAGTTCAATTTTTCTGGCAGTGTCAACACCATCATGAAATCATCTGGCTAAGGTTACCATTTGCCCCTCGTAGATGGGCCTGCCCATTTGTGTGGTGTTTTCACCCAATAGTTCAATCGACTGTTGCTTGGAAAGATTAAACATAGATGGAACATAATGGGTCTGATTGTTTGATTGAGAAAGTCAACCCTGCTTTGGCCAAAAGTCTCATATCCTGGCTTTGTAAAAGGCAGTGGATTAATATATAATGAAAAACTTTTACCTGAAATCTTATTGGTATAGAGTTGCTGAATTTCCTTCATATCCAAATTCTGACTTCTTGCTGAATCATGGTTCTTGCTTTTTGACGACTCATTTATGTTTTATCATGGTTCCAGGTCCATGCCCTACTGAAGGATCTAATTCACAAGGCTATCAGCGAAACTCTAGTATGTTCCTGACATGCCAAATTTTATTTCTTGCTATTATAATTGTCCTTAATGTTTCTTAAAGTTTTGTGTGATGAATCTAACTAGATGACCTTTTCATTATATCAAAAATTTCATAAGTATTAACTCAGAAAAAGCATGGGCATTTCTAAAACGACTTGATTGAATGATATACATGGCAGTGACTCATATTTTAAGTGTGTGCTGTTCTTATGTTAGAAACAAATTTGGTCCAATCAAGAAGACGAAGATAGATCTATAATCCAATTTTTGCCCCTTTTTTTTCCTATAACAACAGAGGTAGAAATATATTGTAGAGGTCAATGGAAAAAATTGAAAATTTGCAGAACTCTTGACCCCTTTACAAAACAGTGTGCGGTCATAAAGATTTTCATGTAATTATAGGATCAAATCCCACTAAGAACCTCCATGAATAATATTACAAAATTTGGAATAGCAGAAGTCCTAATTGGAGTGAAGTATGAGAGACAGTTTCTTTTGACAAAAAAGAAGTATTAGAGGCAGTTAACAACTGATGCAAGTTTGTGTACATTTTATAATTTAGAAGTGGAAGTTGATGTATTTAACCTATATTATGTTCAAAAGATTGAAGTTATAGATATTATCGTACAGTTTGGAACTTGGAGCTTTTGAGCCCCTTATCTATCTTGGAGAAAGCTAGTAGTTTAAGGTTATGCCAAAAGCTTGGGCAAACGTTTTGGCATCAATTGACCTTCACTTGCTTGATTGATGACAACACGTGCCTACCTATACCACTCAACATCCAGGCACCCTCACCCACCTGCATCTGCACCTGCAATTGAGTCCACGCCCAGTTCAAGAATACATGTACTTTTTGCATCATTGGATTTTGAGCCTCTTAAAAGTTGAAATTTTGCTGCTTCAGCAATTGGGTCAGAAGAGGTTTTCTTTCTTCTCTTTCCAATCATGGAAAAAGGCCATACGCACTAGACGCCCTTACCCATTTTCTCCATTCCTTCAGCCTTCTCTTGGATCGAGGATCGTAAGTTTTCAAGCTTTTTTGTAAGTGTAATTTTGCTTGACTCACAGGAGTTGAAACAGTACCCTGGCCTCAGAGTAGAGGTTGGAAATGCAGCAATTGAATCACTTGATCGGATGAGGGAAGAAAGCAAAAAAGCAACACTTCAGCTCGTTGATATGGAGTGTGGTTACTTGACAGTTGAATTCTTCCGGAAACTTCCTCAAGATGTTGAAAAGGGTGGCAACCCGACACATTCAATCTTTGATAGATACAATGATTCATATCTTAGGCGAATTGGTGAGGCTTACAACTAAGACAATTATGCCTGAACTTGTCTTTTTTATCTTACCTCGGTTTCTCTTTAGCTGATTTATCCGATGCCTCTGTAAACAGGGACAACCGTATTGTCGTATGTCAATCAGGTATGCGCAAGTTTGCGAAACTCAATTCCCAAGTCCATTGTTTATTGCCAAGTGCGGGAGGCCAAAAGAAGCCTACTTGACCACTTCTTCACCGAGTTGGGTAAAATGGAGGTGAGAATCGAGATCCCTCTTATCACGTCTTTGTTTTTATCTTTTCGTTAAGCAAAACTGATGGATGGATGTTTGGGTTTAAAAATCCGCCTAATGCAGCGGAAGCGTTTATCAGCCTTACTGAACGAGGATCCGGCCATCATGGAGCGACGTACTGCACTCGCAAAGAGGCTGGAGTTGTACAGGGCAGCACAAGCAGAAATCGATACAGTTGCTTGGTCCAAGTAGAGCTGTAGTATAAAGCGCCCTTTGTTTTTGTCCAATGGATTTGGTTGGCTACACGTCAGCCAGTCATGTTGTAGTTTCCGAATTATGGTATCATTCAGTTGTAAAGAGGTGATTGTCATCTATTGGCAGGGGAAATATTCGTCTTCTTCGTATGCTAAAATTTACACGTTTAGTATATTATATATGAATGCGTCATATGTTCATACTTTTCTTTTCTGAAATTTTATTTATAAGTCGGTGTAACATATTTAATATGATGGGAGCATTGATTTGATAATAGAATACTATTTTTTCTTTGCACCTAACCATGCCTTCTTAACGAGTCATTCTATATAGCACGTGTGGTATTAATAAATTCACAGAAATGATACTTTAGTGATAAGACTGAAAATCATGTACAGTCATTAGAAAAAGATGGATAAATTTGATATTCATACGAAAAAGTTATTTATTATTTTTATAGATGCTGCTACTATGCAAGTGTTTATCGGCTCCCTTAGTGTAAATTGTTTTTTTTTTTTCATTTTCTTTGAAAAATGTTTTAAATGTTTTTTTTAAAAAAATATATCAATACATTAATAATTATTTTCTAAACTATTAAGTAAATAAAATAAAATAAAATAAAATGAAATATAAATGGTTAAAATGAAAGAACAAAGCCATAGGCCCATAAGATATACTATTATTATTTTTTTTTAAAAATATATAATTTATTAAAATTGTATCTAACATTTAGGAAGGATGATATTAAAGGTTGGTTTGGATTTAGAGATGAGATGATATAGTTTTAGACAGAAGATGGAAGTTAATAAAATATTGTTAAAATATTATTTTTTAATATTTTTATTATTTTTAAATTAAAAAAAATTAAATTAAAATTTAAAATAAAATAAAAATAAAATGAAGTGCGGTAGCATTACTCATTCAACAATCCATCTCCTCGCTGTCGTGTCTTTTAAATCTGAATCATAGGACCCACTCTTCCCCACGGTTGTGGAGTGTGGACCCCACACACACGAACACGTCCTTTCCTTTGATTGGTGAACCACGTTGTACTTAAAGAAACGATACCGTCTTCAGAGGATTTCGCTCGTCGAATATGATTCCAGATTCCATGTTGAGTTTGAGACATTTCGAAAATTCCCGTCATCCCATTGCCCATCGGATGGAGAATTGGTGACATTTCGCATTTGTCTCTCAACAGCCATCAATTCTCAGGCCCTAATTCTTTACCTCAAATTAAACCTCCTGCACATTTCGTCAGATCTGATCTAGATTTCTTGAAGGTCCATTTCTCTTACTTTCTCATGTTTCAGTCACCTAAATTATTTATTTGTCTGATTATTTGGCTTTTGAGAATTTTAGTCGTTAGAATGTCGGTTTTATTTAGCAATCGTGGACAATGTTCAGATAGAAAAGCTTAAAATCTTGTTGTGGGTTTTGGTTGAATTGGTTTTGCATAGAAGAAATCGGCTCTTCTTTTCCGAAATGATTTCTCTTAGTAAACATATATGGATTTGTTTGAAGCATTTACCATGATGGGTTTTCCTTTCTGTCACCAATGTAGTTATTATGTTTAGTTCTAAGTTGATTTTAATGACGATGAGCCATATGCTTGTTCCTGCCCTTGTAAGGAAATAAAGGAAAATTGCTTTAGCTAATGGGTCTTTTGTAAAGCATTCTTTTTCCAACAATTAGTCCTAGCTTAAGAAGGTGGCATTTTGATACCATCATTTTTTTTTTTAACGTTTGAAGTTTGAGGAACGAAAAAACTGGGCTGTTGATTAATAAAAAGAGGTTTATGATATGGATCTAAGTTGAGTAAATTAGACATGCTTGTTGTATAAAGGGAATATATTATGTTCCAGAGAGAAAAAATTAGCCTAAAATATTTGATCATTTGTTGTCTTGTGAAACTTTTATCTACCTGCACCATTATCCTTCTTGCTAGACTACAAGGTGAAAAGGACAATGTTAGCTTGCAACACTGTAGGATCTGTTGATGTGCAAAATATGAATTTGGGAATTAAGGGGTCAGGGTCTATATGAAAAAGTATGTGGTGGAATCACAACAACCACATGCTTCGGTGCTGATTAAAGAAGTATTCCTTTCTTAAACGCTTAGATTAAGCCTGAAGTGACCATCCGTATATTGGGGATAAGGTTTAAATTAGAGTGGCTTTATTTCCCCTTTTCAACAAGCTAGCTAAGATTTCATTAATAGAAAAAAATATGGGTGGTACCTAGCTAGCTACACAGAGTATTCTATGCTTAAACAAACAAAGAAAACAGAGCAAGAAATTCCTCGAAAACCAGAAATAGAGCAAAAGTGAGCAGACATCCAAATATAAAGGCAATTAAGGAAGGATCCTTGAGCTTCTCCACCGTCCTCTCACAATCCTTAAAATTACAATCATTTCTTCCCCACCAAAAACCACCTGACTTTTCTGAGTCACTTTCTTCTCAATGAGCACTAGCAGCCTGAGTTTTCCAATGCGCCAATCTTCTGTTTTTTGATTGGTCAAAAAAAGGCTAATAGATCCACCATCATTTGAGGCAAATGAAGGCCAAACAAACTGATGATAGAGCTCCATAGAACTCTAGCAACCTCACAATGAAGCAAAAGGTGATCAACCATTTCCTCACACTTTTCACATATACAATATGATCTACCACTAGAATATGCTGCTTCCTTACGTTTTCGAAGTGAGAATCTTCCCTAAAACTACCGTCCAAACAAAGAAAGCCACTCACAAAGGAGCCTTCCTCTTCCTAATATTCTTCGAAGGGCCCTTCCTTGGAGAGGTTCCCCGACATTAAAAATAAAAATAAAAAAAAAAATCTTCGAAGTGTAAGATGATCTATCATTTTAGGGCATAACTTTATAGAACGATCTTTCTATGAATGCCCCTTGCTTTGAGAGAACCCAAAAAGCCTTTTCTCACAATGTCTTAAATGGGTGGAATACAAGCTATCCAAAAGTAGTTTTCAATAGAGTTTACCATCCAAAAGAGATGTAAGAATATCTACCTCATAATCCCATGCTGCTCTGATAAAACCAACATCCCACTGATGAGAACCATTGGAAAATTGTAGATGGTTCACCACTAAAGCCTTTTTGACGAGCAAACCCATATTGCACTGGATAAATTGCCACCTCATATCTAGTCAAATGGGAAAACTTCCCTTAGCAACATCTGAATGTATTTCCAAAGTCCAACCTCAAATGTCCCATTTAACTTTTTAACAGATCCATCCATCCCACAAGCATCCATATTGAGCTTCCACATCCGCATGCCATATACTTTCACTTTCAGAAGTATACCTCCTTAACCATTTCTCCAAAAGAGTGTCATTGAACATGGTTATGTTTTGAGGAACACACATTGGTGTAGTGAAAAGGGACATACAATAAGTTGGCGAATTTGGAAAAGTATTCTTGATCAAAGTAATTCAATCTCCCTTTGACAAGTACAGCCTCTTCCATCCAGCTCAACACTCCATCTTCTCCAGAATGTCATCTCAAATAGACTCTCTCTTGTGATCTAAATATATTGTTGGCAAAGATGCTACCCTGCACCCAAGGATATTAAACAGAGTCGCTTTGTTGTTTTAGGTTAGTGTCTAGGATCTAGAACTTGGTTAACCTCCAATTATTAGGACCCGCAACCTCATTGACATGATTATAATTGAAAAGATCTATTTAATTACCTGGTTTTAAATATGTTATGAGCTGCCTGAATGGCGTTATACTGTAAAGAAAAGAATATAGGAACTGTTTTAAAATTATTGTGCTACTCCTTATAATGAGTTCCCCTAGGGTTTATATTGCTTTAAGATCGTTTATGATCAATTTTTTTGCTTTTAATACTTGTATCTAGTATCTAAAATGATAGTCTACGATGACCCCTGAAACACTTCTTGACTTGTGCATTGCAGACAGCTTTTGAGGATATTGAAAGGAAGACAGAAACGAACGTATAATGGCCTCTGAGAGGGAACACTTTAGCCTTTCTGGACCATTACACCTAACTTCAGTTGACTGGTGAGAACTAAAAAACCTAAACACCCACCCCCCCACCACCACAAGACACAAAAAAAAAGAAAAAGAAACAACATAAGAAAGGATAGATAAATAAATGTCCTGTTTAGTATTTTACTTTATCTTTTTAGGTCTTAGGCCTCTGAGGTTGCTTAAGATGATGTGTAGGGAGTGCTAGGGAGTTCAACTTATTGACTGAGATTGGTATGCTAGCTTGATGTCGAAACAAAATAAAGATGTCTTGTTTCTCAGCTGTTCCATTGTTTTGCAAATACAATGTAGTCTGATTACACTAAACTGAAAACTACCAAAAGTTTTCTGGTGCAACTTATAGGTTGCAACCATAACTCATAGGTTTCACCCCTTTCCCTCAAAGGGTGGCATGTGTTCTAATTACACCCCAGATTTATATCTTAACCTAGAAGCTGGCGTCCATTTATTTATTAAGTTAAATGCCATGGCTCTTTTCCTTACTAGTCATTTTTCAGCATATGCTTGTTGACATGACTTGGGCCCATAGTTTTGTAAGAATTTGAAGATTCTGTTCTTCGCTAAATTTCCCAAAGATGGGCTGTTTTGTTGCATGCTGTTAACATATCTATATCTAGTCCAATGCCATCCAGTATTGGATTAGTTTTAAGTCAGCATTGATTTTGCTGGATATCCTCTTTCTCTATTTATAAGATCGTGAGGGTAAAATATTTTACATGCTATATCCAGGGAGAGTGCACATGATCAAAGGTCTGTGGCTGCTTGTTTGGTTCAGGGTGTCTACATTCTTGAGCGGGACCGCCAAGAGAAACGTCAAGGTGCCCACGCCCTTGCTCCTCCTTGGTGGGAGTTTTTCCATTTTGGGTTGCTCCGTTGTCTTGTGGACAATGCTGATTCTTCCATCTTTGGTGCCATTTTTGAATTTAAACCTCCAGCATCTTGCTGTAACCACTCACTGGATGGAAGTCCACGATACGTGCTTGCTTTCCGAGGCACCATAACTAAGCGAGACTCCCTCTCACGGGATCTTGAGCTTGACCTCCACTTGATCCGAAATGGACTTCACCAGACATCTCGCTTTGAGATTGCCATGCAAGCTGTCCGAAACATGGTTGCTGCTGTAGGTGATTCAAATGTCTGGTTAGCTGGCCATTCCCTAGGGTCAGCGAT